>NTHP01000214.1:22979-126008 GCA_003416845.1 Oplegnathus fasciatus
ATCCAAAAGAGACTCTGGCAACAAAACTCAATTCAGTGCCCACTCAAAAGGCGAGCAGAATATTAGAACAGCGAAGCAAAAACTATTTGGTAACAAACCCAGCAAGTATTTGGCCAACCTTGTGAAGAGACAGATTGATTCTCAGAACATCTCCTCTGTTAAGGATACCTCTGGTCAGGTTAAACTGGATAGCAATGCTATAAATAAGGTTTTTGCAGAATTCTATGAAAGACTGTACACAAGTGAACAGTTGGCAAGGGTCTCAAGACTAATGGAGAGTTTTTTCTTTAATCTAACTCTTCCCAAGCCTAATGACAAACAAAAAACCGAATTGAATGGACCTACAACATTAGAGGAAGTAGCTGAAGCTGTCCGCATCTTACAGGAAAAGCCCTGGGCCCCGGTGGCTTTAGCGCAGAATTTTATAAACAATTTAAGTCATTGATTGTGAAGCCTCTAGTGAACATGTCACTCCCTTGAGATAGGGTCTCTTCCCAAAACACTTACAGAAGCAAACAACAGCCTGATTCTTAAGAAGGATAAACCAGGGGATGAATGTTCATCCTTCCGGCCTAACGGTTTGTTAAACTTAGATTTCAAGCTTTTATCTAAAATACTAGCCTTAAGGCAGGAGAAAATCCTCCCACATATTATCAATAATGACTAAACAGTGTTTTAATTGCCGGAAGGAATTCTTGTAACAATGTTAGAAGGTTACTCAACATCATTCAACTGTGTCAGCAAAACAGTCTTAAAGGTATGGTAGTTTCACTGGATGCAGAAAAACTGTTTGATCGCATAGAACGGGATTTTTTGTTTTTCACACTCAAGGAATTTTGTTTAGGCCAAAGTTTTATTGACTGGGTCAAGTTATTATACCATAATCTGCTAGGGGCTGTTGTCACAAACAGTAAATGTTTTTCGTACTTTGCACTGGGAAGGAGCACATGACAAGGGTACCCCCTGTCGCCTTTGTTATTTGCAATTGCGATTGAACCGGAAGCCATTAAAACCTACCTCAATATTCACGGTATTTCAACCAGGAGAGACTTAGTTGAAGTGAGCAATAAATTTATTGTGTACAATAGATTAGGTGTGTGAAGAGTCTTGGCGATTAGACCCTGTAGTGACATCATCATCATTAGGGGTTAGTGATGCCATGGGATGATAGGAAGATCCCCCCCCGGGTCTAGACACTGGTGGTGGTGGTGAAGAGATGAGGAGAATGGCTGGAGATCTGGACGGATGTGCTGCGGCGCGGAGGTTGATGAACTTGGTGGAAGGAGCCCTGGGAGCTGGATGTGAAGAGAATTGGAGGTGACTGGGGTGGAGGAGGGTCATCTAAATTCACACTGTAAGCTGACAGTAGCAGAGAGGAGAGCCGTTTTAAATTTGACAGCAGCGAGATGATTGGTTCAGGGAGATCATGTCAGAATTTGATTGCTTAAACAGAAAGAGTGAACGCCGACGATCAGCCGACAGAGTTTGAGCAGGAGGAGGGAGAATGAGAGAGAGGTGAATGTGCCTAGTAAGTCTTCCTGATTGAACTTACACTATAGCTTCATATCAATTAATCAAAAACAACATGGGATCTCATTGTATGCGGACGATGTTTTATTGTTTATCACTCAACCAGAAATATATTGCCTCAGTCCTGTCCAATTTTATTAATCAATTTAGTGACTTTTCCGGATATAAAATAAATTTTAATAAGTCAGAGGCAATGTCATTGGGTCAAGTGCGCCACACTCTACCCCCTGGTTTATCACCCTTCCAATGGGCAACAAAAGGTTTGTTTACCTGCATATATTTGTTATTTCTGTGCTTCAAAAGATGCTTCAAAAGGCCTCTCTACCAGTCTCTCTGATCAAGATGAATATTTTGCCCAGGCTACTTTACCAATTCCAAAAGATTCCAATCCTACTAAATAATAATACTATTACTTATCACTATACTAGACAGTAAATAGTTGGTTTAGGACTTTTTTTTTGGTTATTTTAGAGACCATGACTTAAATTTGCTTACCATTAGATCAAGTTTAGTTTAGTTTATTTGTTACATATAATCATACAGGGTATAATCATAGTGAAATACTGTATGTGACTGTTAGCTGTTTCAATTGTGCAATAAAAAATAAATGTAACATAGAATAAAAATAAAGAATAAAATAAGTAATAGATAATAATGCTAACTATAGTCGTAGTAACTTTGAATAATAAGTAAGTAAAAATTGTCTTAGGGCAATTCTTAGGCAGTGTCCTCATTTAGGATCCTAGTGGCCTGAGGGCAGAAGCTGCTCCTGAGCCTCTCAGTGCTCGCCTGGTGTATCTGGTATCTTCTTTTCAGCCGCAGCAGGGAGAAAAGGCTGTTATCTGGGTGGTTGACATCCTTAACAATTCTCCTTTGGGCAGGGTAAAGCACTGCCTATGATACGTTCAGCCGAACAAACCACTCTTTGCAGGGCCTTGCGGTCCTGTTCGGTAGTGTTCCCATACTCTCTTGAGGAAAGTGCGGACCAGTCCAGTTGCCTCTCCGCTGGCTCCGCACAGACTTATGCTAATTTATTTTAATTCAATTATTATATGAAAATGATAACATATGACTACAAGACACTCATCAGAATAGGGAAATGGTCGACTCAAAGCTTTGTGGACTCTCCTCCTGCCGACTCTGCTGCCTGGCCGGTCGAGGTTTTCAGATGTAAACATCAGAGCAAACATCGAGGAAAAGGTGGAGGGGACAACCACCAGCTGCAACCCCGACCACAAAGACAAGCAAGACCATCTCTGTGTCCATCCCTACATCCATCTCAACATCGAAGGAGGAAGCACCGAGGCAAACGTGGAGGGATTAAACACCAGTTAAGATCCAGGCCACATGGATCTTAACTTTACCTGCCTTGTCTCTGAGTCGTGCTTTTGGGTCTAAACCTGGTTATACTGAGTCGTCGTCACAAAACGTCATTCTGAAAGGTGTGTACAACAACTCACCTACTGATGTTGACCTTACCCTGCAGATGGGAACGTGTGTGTGTACAGTGCAGACTCTCTTTGTGTGTCCGATCTTGAAATACAATATCTGCTGGTGGTGACTACAGCATTATTAAACTGTTTAAGGGTTGCACTGCCAGCACTTTAAAGTTAAAGAAAGATCATGGTCTGGTTAAATACAGAAAAGGTCCTGTGACTTGATTCACAAAACACAACATGATTATTGACATTTGACCGAAACCGTCTTTCATACCGTACCTCTGTTGCCTAAACCCAGTCACAGTCTGTGTGCATCCTGGAGTCCCCGAAATGATGCCTCTGAACATAATCCACGCAGCAATTATGTTTTTGAGAAAAATTATGTATTAAAATTATGTATGTAAATTATGCACAATTATGTTTTTGAGAAAAAAACATAATTGAAAAAATTATTTAGTACAGCAAACACTAGGAGACAGGGTTATATATAGAGGTCATATAGAGATTGGTTGGAGGAGAGGGGCCCATAACTGATTTATATAGAGTACATACATATAGATACAGATTTATCAATATTGCATCAACTTTTGTTAAGGATTTTTGTGTCACTGTTAACAACGAGCCTTTTTCACAGACATTTTGACATGTCACAGTATGAAAAGCAGAGTTATAAATAATAAAATGAATGACTGACTGAATTTCCGGAGTCTAAAGTGGGGGCCACCCAAATTTTACCCACAAATCCCACCCTGTATGTTTTGTTTTGAAACTCAAAACCACCTATGATCAACTGAAAAACACAAAAGGCTTTCCATGTAACTCAAACTCTTACTATCTTTATGTGATCAAAACCAACATTAGGTCCAAACAGCAGACCATATATGATACAAGTCTGTCTATATAAAATTACTAAACAACATGCAACATAACTACGACTTTGTTGTTTGTGTCTATAAATAATGCACAAGATACAACTAACTTATATCATTCGAGATTTGCTCCAATTTTACTCCGATCTTGTGAGTCTGCAGACATGTTCATACATGCCTTTCATCCTGTATGTCAGTGCCATGTGAGCACAGGAGTTGTTCAGGTGGTGTACGACTCCATCTTCATAGTTCAATACGCAACCCGTTTGGAACCATGTAAATCTAATTCTCAAATGATCTTAAGTATTGGGTGTGCTGGTTGTATTCAGTGGATGGATAATTCATTCAGGGTTTAGTTCACAATGTATCTTGTGCTTGCTTTCTTCCTTATTTTCTTTTTATTATCTCTTCTCGGTCTGTACTACAGCAGCCCAGAGTGTACCCATGGCTCAGTTATGACATACAGCACCTCCATGTCCTACATGGGAACCCTTTTAGAGCTGAATCTTCATATGTGCCACTCTGTTCTTTCACAAGGTGTCTTGTCCCGACTGAGTGGTAAGAATGTAAAGAAAATTCTGACTTGTTGATTTGACCCTAAGGCTTAATTGAGAATTTATACTTCAGGAAAAAAGGACATAACCCTCCATCATGCTCATGTTTCATAGATATATAATGGCTAAATGAGAGGCTCAGCTGCTGTCTGGCACTTCAGACCTGTGGTGATGGTGGTCTGCCTCACTTTAAAGTTTTTCTCGATTGCTAAGACACATTTCTTGAAATTATGCTCCATTTCCCAAAACTTTAAACACAAATGCAGAACTGTACACTCATCTTCACAAACTTCAAAGTTCAATGTCAAGACCAAATTCTCCACTCAAAACCATGTAACCTTACATCTAAATCAAACTTTGCCTTCAGGCATCACACAAAAGCCATCAAATACACATACACTACAAAATAGCCATAACACACTGGTGAGATCAATTCAAAACACTACTGTAAAAACTTGTTACTGCAATGAATAATGGCGCTTATGGTTTTTCCCAGACGACGATGAACACAATATAAAGACACAACACATGTATACATTTTCTAAATTTTTAATGCCTCAGTGTACTGTAGTAAAATAAACTGACATGAGTCTGAGTCAGGCCAGAGAGTCTCATCAACATCGCAGGCAATATTAGCCCGAGCCAGGCAGCGGGGAAAAACCCCTTGTATGCTTTATCCAATATCTGGATTATAGAGGCTACTGTGAAGAGGCTCAGATTCGGCTGCACTCTTTGCGCAGCTTCCCTCTTTGACATCCCATGGACAAGGACATGATCAACTAGTTGCACGAATCTCATCAGAAACTATTTGTCTCCTTGCCCTTCCTCTTCCACCTCCTCTCCTGTGTCCTCTTCCTCTCTCTTCAGGTCTTTGTGGATCCATTGTTCCAAAACAAGTGAACTGTTATCTATCTATCCTGAGGTTCTGACTGGTGTGTGAACAATTTTGACTCGTAGTGTTTCCAACTTGTTTACTGGGTTCCAGTTGTGATGACTTGAGTTAATGATATTGAATTCCAGTGCTCTCTAAATGAGCACATGGTGCAGCCAGTGATATATGAAGGGATTTGTGTGCAGAGTTTTTCACAAAAAGTTCAACAAATCTGAATCATGTGTGAAAACAGGGGAATAGTGTTTATAGTTTTGGGAAATGGGTCTGTCTTTTGGTAGAAGGTGTCATGGTTTGGGATGTTTAGTTAATAGACCCAGATATAGTGTGTAAGCGATCGAGAAAAACTGAAATGTTGCACTCTCTCATGCTCAGAGAACCAAGCAGTGCTGAGGTGAGCTATCTATTGTTCCTCTACTGACACC
The DNA here is from genome assembly GCA_003416845.1 of Oplegnathus fasciatus. Classification (NCBI taxonomy): domain Eukaryota; kingdom Metazoa; phylum Chordata; class Actinopteri; order Centrarchiformes; family Oplegnathidae; genus Oplegnathus; species Oplegnathus fasciatus. Next base: position 28,686 of record NTHP01000214.1, read on the forward strand.
TTGTGGTGGATTCATTAGATTACATTCGGTCTGTAAATTTTGCTCACAATCAAAGATTGATCAAGCAGTTAATTTTTGTCCTCTGTAAGAGTAATGTCAGTGTTGAGACTGTGTAGACTTTCTGTCTATAACATAAGGGACATCTTTTCACTGATGTTACATTGGACCTTTACTTAACTTGCTGATTGTGAACATCAGTGAACATCGAAGTATTAAGGTGAGTTCTCAGTGCAGTGTAATCATTTTGGTCACCTAAAAATGTTCTTCCTCAGTAATGAGCATCAGGATTTGTTACCTATTTATTTCAGCTATTTTATATGATACAAAAAAAGAAACTGACTGAATAAAGCAGAAACAAATCCTACACTGAAAGACTGATGGAGGCTCACACCCAGACCACCACTAAATGTGTTCCACAAGGTCTGTTTGGAGGTAACGTTTGGTGCATCCCACCCTACGTCCAGTTTCCCCCTTTTACTTCCCCTTAAGCAGTTTGAAAGTTATCAAAATGATTTGATTCCATCTCTTCATTGAAGCTTTATGATGTTTATCCTGACTGAAGCATTCAAACCCAACGGCTGCACCATTCCACCAAGATATTCTACATGTCTTGTGCATCATTTCCAGATTACGTATCTGAATTGAAAACCAGTGGTGTGTCAGTGCAGTTTGAGAGATTATTAAACGTTGGAGGAGTTTAGATGAAGACTTATTCCATTAAATGTTTAGGTTTTAGACATAATGTAAATTCTAAATCTGTCTGACTTCATATTTTCCACAATTAAGTTCAGATTTCTTCTGCAAAGTATAAACAATAATGAATTAATTCATAGTTTTGTTTGTTATGTATTTCATAGATTTAATTACATAAACCTTTGAACACAAATGAGGATGTGGTAGTCTGTTCATGCTTTGGGGGAGTTGAGTGTTGTTAAAAAGCCTGGTGGGCAGCAGAAAGCATACACACACACACACACACACACACACACACACACACAGACACACACAGTGACGGCCCTCTTATCTCTCTGACTTATGAAGGATGTCTCTCTCTGTGTCTGTTTGTCTGTCTCTCTTTTTATCTCTCTCTGTCTATTAGCATGACCATTATTAAGTTCAGTTTACAGGGTTTACAAAGTAAGAATAATAATTTTGATTGTAAGAAAATAAAGAACAAATGTTTTGCACATTATTACATAATATACAGTAATGACAGAAAAACAAATGAAAGTATAGGATAAGATGATATATAGGTTAACAATGGTGAGAAGTACAGAAGAGGAGGGACAAGATACAAATCAGAAAGCTCAGCTCAGTACAGTTCCATGTGTTCCTTTGGTTGTCCCTCAGGCTGTGACATGCTCTGATGCCAATGTCTGTTTTTTCTCCACGTAAATACTGAATTTTGTTTTGACCCGAGTGTGTCCATTTTTGTTTCATTCTAATTAAGAAATGAGTTTTTGTGCAGCAGGAAGCGTTGACACAACAGTATGTGTTCTCTGGGTTGCCAGGTTTGTTTGTGTCCACCTGTCTCAGTGACGGGTTGTGGTCATGTCTAGCTCATGTCTTTCTCAGTCTCTGACCACTCGCAGTGCAGAGATAATGTGTTACATGGTATGGTCTGTACAGTGCTAAATAACATAGAAGTCTACTTGTTAGGTTTCTACTAGATGTACTTTTTCTTTTCTTTCACTATAATCTTTTTCTTTTTGTTCCTTCTCTTCCTTTTCCCATTCTCTCTCTCTCACTCTCTGCTTACTCTAAAAACTCTGGTTCACAGCATTTATCTAGTTTTTCATCAACGCTCCTGAAACTGATGCTGGTCATTTAGTAGGGTGCAACAATCTGTGCTGGAACATGGGATTATAAATGTTGTACTGCAATGAACCACAAGGGGGCGTGTCCCTGCTGTGTATGTTATTTGACTCCAGGGTCTTTTTTTCCCATCACCACTGAATCCTATGAAAAGTGTAGATGAATGTAAAGCTACCGACTGTATGTATACTCCAGTTAAAAGCTCAAGCTGTGGTAGAACAAAGCAACTTTTAATACAACTACAATGACAGTGATGTTGCTGAAAATGCTCTTGTTACAATGATGGATCCCATTCACCAGTGTGGTGTGCAGGGAAAATCTGTATTACAAACATGAGTTGCCTGGTGAATGCACACCAACAGTTATGAGCTGGTCATGGCAATGACATAATGAAAAGAGGATAACCACTCATCAAGCTCCAATAATTTCATTGTATCACCGACTCTTTCAAGGTACTCGAAGTTGAAGTCATTGGTCCAAAATGGTCTCCTCCTTTGAGATGACCTCTTTTTAAAGTTAGCTCCAGTGACCTGAACAACTTAAGTTAATAGTGGACACGTCATGATATTTTCATGACGTGTTCATTATGTTCAACAAGGTAGTTAACACACCTCCACAGTTTTACCATATTTGAAGTACACTGATAGTGAAGAAATTTAGACCTCCTTCGATATCCTTGTGTTGATTTATGGAAGACATAGAGGTAGATAAAATATGAGAAATCTTTCTTGCTTCTTTTGTTAAGTTCTCTTTATATAACTCCCATGTTCATTTACATCATTTACCTTACATTTCATTAGGATTAAATGGATTAAAAAGCTGGTTGATCTTGGTGGGTCAATTCAATTCTAAGTAGGTGTTACTGTGAGTTAGTGACACAATGCTATTCCTAAGCATGAGGGTATCCCTTTATGAACAACCAGTGTCATGTACTGTACTAATATTTGTTTTCATATAGTTTGACATGGAGGACAAGTTGCAGTTTTAGTAAAACCTGCTTCGCCCTCCACCACAAACACATACAGGTGGAGGTTTACTGCATCTCATTGAAATGCAAAGACCTGCAGAGCTAATGCCATGAAAATATATGTGTGTGCTGCATTTCATTTTTCATCTTGGTAAATTATTCATGTTGATGTATAACCCTTGACAACAAACAGTATGTTTCTATGATTATGGTAATGTGAAATAAAGGCATGTTACTGCATCCATTTAATATGTGTTTTCTGGTGAGAAACCTGAAACGCTTTAAAGATAAGTGTCGCTGTTTTTCACTGAAATAGCATATCCCAAAAAATACAAAGACTCGATATGTGAAATAAGGTGAAATTATTCCCTCTCTTCCAAACATTACATCACTGATTTGGAGTAGGACATTAGTGTTGTAACTTTGTACTCTAAATGAGTACAAAGTTATAACTGATATTACAGTTATTTCTACTGATGATGTAATAGATCATCACAATATATAACAATTACTTACAACATTAGGTGTGTAATTCTTTGATAACTACAATAATATGTTTTATTACATGAACCAGTCTGATCAGTGTAGACACAACAGGGAACGTGTATCAGGAGAATGTAGCTACACTAGCTTTGCTTTTACTTATTTACCTACTTCTTCTTCATGGTTTTGGTTGAATAGGGCTGTGATTGCTTTCTTGTGGATATTGTAAGTAATTTGAAATACTGTAATAACTTGTAGCATTCTCCATCACCATTCTGTATCATGAACAGGAATCAGACTGAAAAGAATAATTTAGGACAAGTTTGTCCAGTTTAGAGAGTTTGGTTAATCTGACTTGGAACACTTGTACGAGTAAACCTCGCAGAATACAAAAATGTTCTTGCATGAGGCCCATTGTCTCTCGTTGAGGTCTCACAAACAAGTTGAATGCATTTCTTTCTTCATGAAAAATTTGCCAAGTCAATTTTTTAGAATATTTAAAATCTTACATTTTACATCCATGTTTGCTAGTTAGCAGTCTTCTTCTTCCCTGTTTTACAAATGGTGTCAGCTAAAGTCCTTCAAACTTGGATGCTGTGGTGAGCGCTCACTGGGACTGTGTTTAGTTCACTGTTGAGGCTGTGTAGACAAACGCAGCAGGAATGGAATTCAAATGGAAACACAACAGGGACCTACACATAAAATCATTGCTCCTTAGCGCTACTAGTGGACTCTACATGTTACCTTTATGATTTATAGCAAGGTGAATGTTAGTTGCTGTGACAGGACTCGAACTCCAGTCTCTTACATGAAAATCTAATGCACTACACACCCATCCACCCCGACCTCCACACTGTTACATTTCACCTCGCTATGTAATGGGCACGCCACTTCCTGTATTGGCTCTGAACATTGGTATTACACGTAAATGGTGGCTTTTGTAATTGTCCAATATGAACGTAATTTTGGGCTCCTCCATATGAAGATTATTAACCAACATTATCTTGTCCTTATTTTTGTCAAACAGTATTGATTAACCCAAATCACACTGAAAGTTGACCTAAAAGAATAGGCATATATCCCCAGAGAATGATCACACTAATATCCTTGTTTGACTCAACAACACAGGAATGGTTGCTGAAATCTGCTGAAGGGTCACATGCACAAAATAGTGTTTTACGTCTAGTTGTCAGGAAGGCGAGCAGAAGGCCTGCTGAGTTGTACCTTATGTGTACATTTATACTTTTTTGACCAGATCTTTTCTTTTTACAATTCAGTTTTGCCAGCCAACCCAACTTGCTGACCAAGTGTAGTCCTTTGGTTCCACCCTCTGAGGTTTAAAGATGTAGTCTACAATTCTAACCCAACACACTTTTTGTCAAATTCAGCAAATATCTCCTCACGGTCTGCTGGCTGTCCATTCTGTGTGTGCTCTGAAAAACAGTCCGGTGTTCATACACAGCCCTGGCTCTGTAAATGGGAAACAAACAGAGCAGCTCGGACTGAGCTACCAACCCAGGTCGTCAAATACCGACGCTTTGTCACATATTGCGCTCGTACACAGGACAACACTAATGTTGTGCGTTACTCACACAAGTTTGAAGGAGCACTGGAGGGAGGAGTGTATTTGTTTGGCTGTTGAGTTCAAATGTCAACAAGCTTTCTCCAGAATCATAGACTACACCTNNTAGCTCAACCATAAAGATGATTTCCAGCTCTGCCTCTAAGAAAAGCTCATGAAACTACACCTTCATCTGAGAAAAATTGCACAGCATTAATCACTTAGCAACAACCCAAGTACCAAATTATGCATGTACTGTAAACATTTGACAAACATACAATGAGTTTTAGGTGGGATGTCTTGTGATGTCTTCTTTCCTCTTCTCCAGTTCTTTTGAAGAACTGGAGAGACCTTGCCTTGTTTTTTTTACTGTCCACTCCTCCAACAGCGAGCTAGATGTATGTACTGCTCTTACACTGTAAGTGCTGTTTATATGGAGCACTTGTGTGTGGATGCTGTGCTGTAAACTGAGTTCAGTCTGCAGTCTGATTTACTCTGCTTTAATCCAAACCATCCAGTCTGACTCAAGAAGAGTATTTACTCCCACTGTGAACCCCGTAACCATGGAAGTATGGGAAACATAGAAGAGGTAAGGTGAGGGGGGGCAAGGAGTGTGTGTGTGTTGGGAAGGGGGATGCTGAAAAGAGAAGAACAGAAAGAGGGAGAAGGTTTTTTGCTCACATGTGCATATGCATGTGTGTGTGTGTGTGTGTGTGTGTGTGTGTGTGTGTGTGTGTGTNCATATGCAGTGATACCTGTGCTCTGTCTCAATCTGTCAGCTGCTCTGACACTGAGATCTATCTTGCTGCAGTGGGTAGGAGAGAGGAAAACGGAAAGAGAGGACAGTAATTAAACCTCTTGGTGGATGGTGTGTGTGTGTGTGTGTGTGTCTTTCTGTCTATATGGATGTGTATGCATCTATGTCTGTATTTGTGTGCAAATGTGTGTAGGTGCAAACTCATTCTGCCATGTGCTGTATGTAAGATGTAAGTGTGTGTGTGTGTCCCAATATGTGTGTGCAAATTCACTTTTGCCTGTTTGTGTCTGTAAGTGTTACAGTGTACAAATGTGTGTGTGTGTGTGTGTGTGTGTGTGTGTGTGTGTGTGTGTGTGTGTGTGCGTATCCATGCATTTTTGTGTGTATTTGTATGTATTTGTAATAGTCTCTGCACGTGTGTGTCCCAACATGTGTGCATCCACATGTGTGCACAACATAGTGTGTAGTATGTGTCTATGAGTGTCAGAATAAGTGTCCCAGCATGTGTGTGTGTGGCACTTTTATTGCCAGCGGATGGAAGCAATATCTCGTCTACAAGGCCAGACGTTTGTGACAAAATGGCGTCTTAATTTCCTTCAGGGAGCAGTGACTCTCTCCATCAACTCCACATCAGAGCTAAACTCAATCACCCAGCAGGCCGAGCGACAGGCCCAGGCCACGCTTCACATTTCCATTAGCCTAATGTTTATTTACAGCTGCAAACCAGAGCAGCCTTTACGTTATTGCGCACACATCCCATTTCATCCCGCATGACAATAATGAAGTCAGGAGTGGGTTAAGTTGAGGAGTGGAGCAGTGTTTGTTGAACGCCATGTCAAGAGGCTGAGTGTTGGAATTTGTTTGGGTTTCATTAAGGACTAAGACGAGTCGCTTCAGGCTCCAGATGGAGGATCAGGACTGCAAACCTAGAACAAAGTCAGGGTTTTCCTGAAATTAATCTATTTGATGTTTGAATCCAAATTAACCAGAATACAGCCAGAGATTCCAGTTCCTCCTGGTTGTTAAATGGTATGTTTTGGGCCGAATGCTGCTCATATTTTTAGGGGATTTCTGAAAATTCAGAAAAATCAAATGCTAATCTGTTGGTGTTTTCAGTAATTAGTGTTATGTGAATGTTGGTGAGACGTTGTCAGAAGATTACATCCTTCAAAAGAAAAAACATCACACCATTTCATTGCTGTTTCCCGCCTAATATGCACATTTGTGTTCTTTAATGAACAAGTATGTTCTGTCTGTCCCCACATTTATTCACCTAGCCCAAATGTAAAAACTTTTTTTCATATTGCAAATCACAGAATAAAGATAGACTGGAAAATAAGGGAGTGAAAAAATCAGAGTTCTTTAATGAACTGAAGGTCATTGATGGTTTCCTGAGTTCTTAAAAAAAAATACCTGGAGTTACTTATAGAGTTGAGTGAAAGTACAGAAAATAACATATGATTTGCTGTGTAAAGTTTTAGTGTGTGACTTGGTGTCAGCTGCTGGTTAGTAATGATGGCTTTGGATAGACAACATTTTGTAACACGTTCTTTTTATGTTCCTCTGCTGCTGATAAATAAAAATACTTAATTAAAGCAAACCTAAAACTCAGCTATCGTTTTGGCACTGGTATAGAAACACTTACCCAGCAGTAGTCTTGACACAGTTATATTGGCCTTTATTGCAAACTGTAAAATGATGAGTTCTTGTACTAAGCAACGACAATATGTCTAATGTCCGGTATATTTTACTGGTAGTATTTTCCATGTGTCATGTTAGCTAGCTAGAGCTGTTAGTTGACTATAAACATGTGGTGTTAAAACAACCCTATCACCAGACAAGAACATTAATACTGGATGATTCTGCAAAAGATTACATTTAGTAATGTTTTCTTACATCCTGTGTCAACGTTTTTACGCTTTCTGCAATATCTACTCATGACACACACAGCATGATTAAGGCTAGGGAAAGATTGTGGTTACAGCAAATAAACTCTGGTTAAGGTATGGTTCAAGTTAGGCAGCATGAGGGAAATGGTTACGGTTAAGATATAAATACAAACATCAATTGCAGATCTGTAGCAGGACACAAACTCCAGTCTCCTGCATGACAGTCAGACATGCTACACGCCTGTGACACACTACTTCCTGGCCCTGAACGTTGGACCTAACATCCAATGTGAATGTAAATCCTGGGTTGGGTGCGAAAAAAATACAATATCCAACAGAATTTAAATTCTAAAAGAAGTAATTTTATTCTTCGCCAGATTTTTGTGAGATTTCTAAATGCTGAAAATGTCAACTGGTGAGTTGTCATGATATACCAGTGAGGATTCTTTCTCACTGTGGACGCATCCTTGATTAAAGGAGAGACCGTGTTGATGTATCTGATCTAAATGTCAGGCTCAGGTCTTCCCATGGATAAACTGTGTAGTACAGATCAATTTTACAATAAATATGTAATCAATCAAACTGCATCATATCAGAAGTGGACAACACTGACTGGACCAGATCTGATTGTCAACAGAAAGACAATATCTGCTTCATTTGCAGCACTATAACCTGACCAGGCCACACACACACACACACACACACACACATACACGGACCTCATCTCCCATCCCTATCTTGCCTCCACCTGGTTCATCAGCTGTGTGTGTGTGTTTGTGTGTGTGTGTGTGTGTGTGCTGGCTGTAGGTGGGCGGCTGTGTGTAGGCGCGGCCAGCTTTGAGAGGGTAATCCATCTCCATCACTTAAATGATTATCCCCATTAATCTGCTGTAAAGTAATAAAGTAAACACCATTCCCTCCTCCTCCTCCTCCTCCTCCTCCACCTCTGCTCTGGATGGAGGTTCATTAAGTCTTTAGTACATTAATACGTCTTCATGTCCCCCTACCGTTCCTATCACCTGGTGCTTGGGACCCCAAGAGGCCCCCGGTAGAGTATTCTCTTTCTTTCCCTGTCTCTGTGTATGAAAAGGGCGAGAGGAGAATGAAGCTGCTGGTGTGTGTGCGTGTGTGAGAGAGAGAGAGAGTGGATGAGTCTCCTATGTGTCTGAGTGTGTGTTGACATGAGAGAGAAAGAGTGTGTGTCTGTGTGTGTGTGTGTGTGTGTGTGTGTGTGTGTGTGCACGCCTTTGTGTCACTGAGTCGAGGTGATGAGCTCAGTGGATTTAATTTTGCGGTGCGGGACTCAGATGGCCTCGGCGGTCGCCACAGTAATTTGCCTGATCAGGTTAGAGAATCGTTGCTGTTGGTGATCAATCATCCGGGTTGTCACGGCGACTGGGGGCCCGTTCGGCATGGAGTCGCTTGTAATTGGCGCTAGATTGATGTGGCTATGTTTCCCTAGCATGTCGAACAAAAGTTTGGTCAATTAAAGGTTGTTCAAATTACAACCCCTCCTACACACACACACACACACACACACACACACACAAGGAACTCATACCTGTGTGTGTGTGTGTGTGTGTGTGTGTGTGTGTGTGTGTGTGTGTGTGGTACTTACAAGGAACATACACACACTAGTCAGGTAGTGTTTTGCTGTGCTGTCCCTGGGTGGGAGGATGACAATGACAGGACATGAGCAGGCTGCCAGAGGTGGAGACAGGGAACAAGAGGAGTGTGTGTGTGCACGTATGCATGTGTGTACACATGTGTATGTGTGCGTGAGAGAGAAAGAGTGATGGGACAGTATGGCAGAAGGAGGTCTGGTCTATTTTAAACTCTGACACTGTTTATGTTGTTGAGTGCTGCCGTGCTGCCTCTACTTATTACTGACTCAAACATATTATAATTCAATCACATACTCTCTCTCACACACACATACACACACACAGGTAGTAGGTACAGTCAGAGGTTAATGCCTCACATTAATCAGGAAAGCTTGGTATTGCATAATAACTACAACAGTCATTAGCCGGCTTCCTTAACCACAAGTCATGTGACATAGTAATCATAAAGTAATTGTGTGTGTGTGTGTGTGTGTGTGTGTGTGTGTGTGTGTGTGTGTGTGTGTATTGTGTGTGTATTTAAAGGAGCAGTGTATGAATGAATGTAAGATTTATGTGGATCTACTGGCAGAAATGGAGTATAATCTTCATAACCATGTTTTCTTAAGTGTATAATCACCTGGAACTAAGAATCGTTGTGTTTTCGTTAGCTTAGAATGAGCCCTTCATGTCTACGGAGCAAGTCCTCTTCCATGGAGCCTGCCATGTTGCACCGCAATGTTTCTACAGTAGCCCAGAACGGGCAAACTGACTCTAGAGAGGGCCTGTTGCGTTTTTACGTTGAGGGTCGCTGCTTTGCTGTTGGAAGAGGAAGAAGAAGAAAGAAGAGGAATAAGTGGTTGCCTTTGGCTAACCATTTTGTGCTGTGGGAAGTTTGAGGACCCAAATTTTGACATAATACTTGACATAGTTATTATTTAGCACAAAAAAGGGCAAGGGAGCGTGAATCCTCGTCATGAAAGAAGCGAAAACACGAAGAAGCAAAATGAAATCGGGACAGACGACAGCAGAAAACAAGGATAAACATTGGTGTGGCCTTTCCCAAATGGAAATCGCTGATGAGGGACAAATGTTTTCAGAGTGACGCCAAAGTTGACTGTTTTCAGCTGGACAGTTAATTTAGCTTACCAATCTAAATGCAATTTGTTGTTTGATAGCTTTAGTTAGCTTTGTTATTATACAAAGCCCTCTCTGCTCTGTGGTGCTCGCTGGTGTGTGCCTCAGCTGAATGTAAATTTACTTGATAGACATGCCCTGAAGGTACACATGTGAAAAAAAATGGTGAAACTGCACCGGATGTCTGATACAGTATTTCTTTTGCTTGGTAACATTGTGTAACTTTGATTAGCACTAAGCCACTATGTGTGTGTAAAGTCATGCCGAGGCTAATATAATTATTATATAATCATTGTGAGCAGTGTCTAGTACTGGTGCTTCTTGTGGGATGGACAGGCAAGTCCTTGCACTGAAATAATTGTGCTGTCCTAATATGTTTGATTACAAACAAAATGTTTTTCTTTCTAAGTGTATGTTTACTGTCCGTATGTGTGATGCATAGGATATGCTCTGTGTCATTCTTTATAGAGGAGCATCTGAATGTTGCTGCAGAAGCCACAGAAATTCTGGGCCTTGAACAAACGTAACAGTTCAACTGTCATAACCAGCATGAGCAGCCTGCACATGAAGACCCTCCTCATGAGCCTTCTCCCTGTGATCAGGCACCTGTTTTCCCAGGCCCACAGCATGTCCTTTGTGAAGATGACATCATAGGTACCAGAGCTTCAGTAGAATATGAGGACTGCTTGAGACAACTGGCTACATTTCTGATCCTGCCTGTGGATAACTGCACAGTACTGCAGCTACACCACCATGGAGAATGAAACCAAGGAAATAATTCATGTTGCCACCATAGACAAGCAGCAGACATCCTGCAACTCTATCGTCATTTAGAAGGAGGGTTTTATCAAGGCTGTGGACAAGCTTACATCAGAGATAAAGCTAGTGGAGATCTGCACATATGGTCATGTCCAGATGGGAGCCCTTATGAGTAAGTACTTATCTGATATAATGTATGAATACATGTGTTGAAAAGATGATTGAAATACTGTAGTAATATTAAATGATTCCCCACTTCACAGACCCAGACAAAGGCAGATACAAGGACCTTGGAATTCATCACAGTCTGGACATGTGGCATGGTGCCAAGAACCTGGCCAAAAAAATAGCCGCTGTAATTTTGTGGCTCATGCTATGCCTATATATTCATCATAAAGTGACTACATCTTACATCAGGGGTATTTAATCATGTGCCATCGATGGCCAACAGTCCAGTCTTTTCATTCCAATCAGACAACAAAAGTTGATCTCACTGATTAGCTCCTCCTCTCTGGCTGAAGGTGTGTTAATCAATGAAATCATCTGGTATAGTCATGAAAATCTGCATAATCTCAGCCCTCCATGGAATATGGTTGAATACCCATGTCTTACATTATTATGTATGTTTTGTTTCTCTCCTCAAGGCAGCAAAGATAACAGGACAGTCCATTCTCCTCAACTGGCTGAAAAAACAGTAAACCATTTTTGGTGGTGTTGTAAGACAGCTGACACAACTGAGCAGTTGTAAGCACATCAGTTATATATACCTTTTCTCTTAGTGAGTTCATTCATTTCCATATGAAGGACATTTTTATAGTGCTGTTCTGTTTTTCGCAGGCACTATGGGTTGGCACCATTCACCAAGTCTGTGACAATCACACCTGGACTATGGGAAGCTGCCAACATGCCCCCGGAAGAAACATGTGGAAAGGAGTGGATCCAAAGAGACTCCAAGTGCCACAAAGCTTTAGTGGACATCATTCTCAATAAGCGCTGTCAAAACAACGTACATAAATATCAGGTTAAGTGTGGCTACATTATATATTATATATTGACTACTTGTGATTTTTTTGTTGTTGTTGTTGTTTTTTGTTCAATCAACTGCAGACCTAGAGGTATTCCAGAATCATATTCTGATGTATGCCACAAAGTGCTACGCTTTCATTCCCCCAGTTTATGAGGTAAGAGTTCTGCTTTCTGCTCTGGACTATAATTTGCACCGGAACCGTCCAACAATGAAAACAGCTGAAGGCAAAAAGATGTACGTTTTACACTTGAAATACTCCCACTTACAGTACTGGCACACACATTTGTTTACAATTAATGTTTTTTATGCAAGTGATTATTTATGTTTATTTATGTGCACTCAGTGTTGTCATTAGTTATAATGAATAACTTATATTGAATGGTTGAAATTTGTGTAATTACAATTTCAGAAGGCTTTACGAGAAAAATGCCAGAAGACACAGCATATACGCCCTGAAATCAGAAAAAACGTACGGATACAGCTCTGAGTTGCAAGCAGGGATTGTGAAAAGGAGAATCACAAGTGGAGTGGGGAAGCCTCGAAGGAAGAGCCTTTGATCGGATGACCCCAGAAGGCTCGGTTTGGTTGCCCCCATACCTGCACCAGCCACATCAGAATTGGTGTAGATACAAGTCAGGGGAGGTCTAGGTAAGTGACACACATTTGTTTGCCTTTATTGTAGCATATTAACTTCACAGTCTTCAACAGGACCAGTTTTCCATGCAGCTGCTCATTTGGAATGATCCAGTTCAGAGTTCACCATGCTTCTTCCAACAATAAATAGCTGAATCAAGGAGCTTCTCAGGCAGGACCATAGAAATAAAGAGCTGGAGCACACGGATAAATTCACAGCTTTTAGTGTTCAAACAGACAAATGTTTCGACAGCTTATTCTGTCTTTATCCGAGTCGCCTCTGATGAAGACAGAATAAGCTGTCGAAATGTTTGCCTGTTTCTGCACTAAAAAGCTGCAAGTTTATGATTGTGCGTGAGCATTTCTCCTTTTATTCTCAAGATTGAAATTGATGTCATTTACAGAAACATTGCCAACAATGTTTCTGTAAATTACAAGATATTTATATTACAAGTGTCATTATCGTCAGTGTTGTCTTTTAAATTAATTTTTTGGTTCAAACTTGTGAAGTACAGCTGTCCCCTGTGATGAAAATATACATTACTATAACCTGAAGTGCTAATGAAAATGTACTGACACTGCAGGGAAGTACTGTCATACTTATTGTATAAGTACATGTTTAGATGGATGTCATTGCAATAAATACAGTACGTACATCTGATGATCATATTTTATTCATTAGTTATTGCACTTGAAATTCAAACTTCAATGGAACAAATATAAATAATAGACTGAGTATGAATATATGAACTAACATTTTTATAATTGTAGAGCAAAAATATAAATATAGAAAAAAATTAGAAGAACAAATATAATAATAAATAAACTACCAAAAATAGGACAAAAGAATAGCATAGAATCAGGGTGGAGGAAGGGACTTGGTTTGGTTTATTTTTGTTGTCTTTTGAAGTGCTGTGATTTTTTAATTGCTTGATTTCTGTGTTGAGTGAAGTGTTGGCTTGCATTGAGGACATGTTTTGAGTGATGTGCCTGAAGTGTGTCCAGGAGACCAGCGTGTTTATTGTTTTAAGCCTGTTGGATCTGTTTTCTTATGATGTATTATGTGTCTAATCTTTTTACTGTAAGCCTGTTAGACCAGTTTTCTTGTAATGTATTATGTATTATATACTGTATCATGCTTTTAATATTTTTATATTGCAGGCAGCCATTTTAGCATCTAAGCATGGGACTACAGATTAATCAATTTGTCAGTCTTGGCATTTCATTTTCATTGTTTATTAATACATTGTCCCAGATGAAAAATCAAATCAAATCAAATTAGGTTTGATGCCTTGGTGATGAATACGCAGGTGTGTAAGTACTTGTGGTACTGTATGAACAAGCCAGAGGGCCTGGAAGGAAGCTCAGAGGCCAGGCGTGAAACCAGTGTACTGTCCTTGGGGATAAAAGAACCTTGTTGCAAATAGATAAAATGTCTATTGGCTGCATAACAGTACTCCCTGTTGTCATCCCCAGGCTCCCTAATTTGGCCTGATACCGTAATATCCTCCTGTGAATGCTTATAAAACCTTATTGAAGACAGTACTGGGAGAAGTGTGGTAGTAGGCTCACACAGTTGGCTGGCTCCTGGCCACAGCATTTCTTCTCCATAAGCATGTCCCTACAGTTACCACAAGTACACCGTGGTAAAAGGCAAAAGGTGGGGCACCATGCCTGCACTGATGCATCACCGGGGCATCTAAAAGTAGCCCTGGCTGCCTCTCGAGCAGCAGTGAGCTCCCTGTGCTCCTCCAGGCTCATCTCTTGAAGAAGTCTCTGAAGAAATAAAACACGGGAAAAATACAGATAAGGCTTTTTAAGTTGCATGATAGTACGTTGACAGTATGGTAAAGGCACTGCAGATTAGGGTTTGTAGGCTGTCCATCATTTCCCCAACATGTCCACAATAATAACATGGGCTTAAAAAATGTCTAAATATCGCTGCATGATACTGTTGCTATATAGTATTTATATAATCATTCAGTAGCATCTGATGTTTCCCAGGCAATGACTCACATACACTGTGATAACACATCAAACGACTGACTACAGTAACATTGCTACACAGAGCTGCTGTGTAAATATCACTTTGTGTTGTGCTGTTATTGTTCATATCGTGCAGACCAGGTAGGAATATAATGAAATAATTTTATAAATACAAACCTCCCTTACTTCTCTTCGGTCCCTTTGGAGGGCTTCCACTCTCTCCTCTTCTTCTCTTGAAACTGCCACTCTGGTAGCTCCCCTGCCTCCCCTGGCCCTGACTGCTCCACCACCTCTGCCTCTCCCCCTCTTCCGCTGCCTCTCCCTTCATCAAAACTAGGTTTAAAATGAGTAAATCCAGATTTAAAATGAAGCATAGCTCTTTTGCACAATTAAAAACCAATCTCTGTTTAGTAAATCCAAGTTTATTGATGCAAACTGAAATTAAGTAGATTTTAATCAATATGGAGATGTTTGCTTACCCAAATTAAAATAAATAGATAAATAAATAAAAAATAAATTCAGGTACAGCTGCATTTCTTTCACTGCCATGTTTGACAGTTGGTCCAATCTTCCTGTTCAGCTCCAGAACAGTTTCCTTGCTGAACCGGTATCTTGAGAGAAGTTCAGCAGCTTCATAAAACTCACTGGGTTGAGTCTGTCGAGTCTTCGAGGAACTTGATTATTTTGCTCAGTTAATCTCAAAAAGGTAGTCAAGTTAAACCTCCTCAAGATTGAGTTTAAAGTTAATACTGGATCACATTTTAAACTGGAGTTTAAAGTTTTGGTGCAACAGAATTAAATCTAATCTAGGTTTAAAAACTAAACTGAGGTTTAAAGAGAAGTTTAAATTTAATCTCTTAATTTGGTACAGGCTGTCATTATTATACAGGACATGGGGGCTCACTGAATAGTTAAATTAATATGAAAATGATGTGAATCATATGCTATGGTCTTCACAGATTCAAAGTTAAAAGTTTAAAAAAATCTTCTGTAATTAATTCCATTTATGAGTTGCAAAGTTGTGGGAGGGAGTCTTTTTCCACTTACGCAACATAGCTACAATTAGGTCTTTTCTGTCCATGGCTGATGTAGAGACCCTAATTCACACCTTGGTTTCATCCAGACTTGATTACTGTAATGTTTTCTTGTCTGGTTTGTAGCTTCTCTTCATTGGCTCCCTGTCCATGTCAGATCAGACTTTAAGGTGGGTTTTAAAGAAAGGTTTTAAACTGATCTTTATAGCCTGAGAAACTCCTGGAACACCTCTCAAGGAGCCCTGGAGGTTTCTGGTCATCACTATGGGAATGTCTGTCACAGAGACAAAAAGGCATACAGCGGCCATGTTTTTGGAACGTACTTTCACGGTCGAGGTCAAGGGTTAGAAGCTATCATAACTCCTGGGTGAGTGTGTTTCTCCAGCTTCCTGGAGCTGGTCGGAAGCTCTTGACTGCATGCCTCTCAGGCCTGTCACGCTCAGAGATATTTATGAGCTGGAAAGCCCAGAGTTCACATGGTGTGTTCGCCAAACTGAAACTTTAAATACATATTTGGCCAAAATGCGATGTGGCCCCTAGCTCTGCTCCTTAGAGCCCAAACTGCAGCATTCACCTGGATTAAATCAGTCCATGTGGGAAGGCTAAAATGAAAACCAGTAGTCAGCAGATGACTGATAGACTCTATGTTTGGTACAGTGTTGTTAGTACCAGTACTTCTCAAAGATCCCATTCTCTATGTACCCTCTTGGTCCCTGTCATTCAAAGTGTTTGTCAGCCCAGGGAACTGATGCCTCAGGACACAAAAGCTAAAGAGAGCTACTGTTTGAATATTCCCAAAATGACAGCAGTGTTAAAAATGTTTTCTGGTTCAGAAAAAATAAATGCTATTTTTAACCTGTCTTTTATGTCAGACTTTCCCTTCCATCGCTCTGGCTGTTACCAGTAAGTAATAGACCAGTGGTTCCCAACTGGAGGGTTGCAGTCTAGGGACTGTGGGTCCATTCGGAGTGGGTCACGAGCTTGTACATCGACTTCCTCAAAAAGAGTAAATGTCCAAAACAGTGCTTTTACTTTTAAGTACTTACCACCTAGTGAGTGGTAACGCTACAACATTCAGCTATAAAGAACAAGAAGTCAGTTGACCACGCCTTGCATGTCAGTTGACTGTATCTGTCTTTCCAGTCTTTGCTGTTCATAGCAGAGACTCTGCTAGAGAGCCCAGCTGCTCCACAACAGACTGAAAACCAGTATGACACAGAGTGTAGTATATTTAGCTTATTACTGGCTGGACCGCCCATACGGAAACGTACTTCTACACTAGCTAGTTAGCACTAGTTAGCCACATCATGGTTCGCTAGCACTGCTATCTGGCTAGACTAGGACTCGTGCCACCGTTGCCCCTAGGCAGAACGCACTTCAGCTAATGGTTACTGCTCAGGCCGTGTCATTTGCTAACACAGGCTAGCTCTACCTACATCTTAACCTGCTAGCACCTGCTGCTCGGGCTCCGCACTAGCTACACTGCTTCACTCGCTGACTCGTTCTACAGCGGGGCAAGCCTACTACGGCAGCCTTAAAATATTTAAATACAATAAATTTAATGTTAACTTAAGATCAGACAGTTGCATGCACGCACACACACAAATTTAAACTAAGGCCTAGTCCACACGTACATGGGTATTTTTAAAAACGGATATTTTTCCCTCCATTTAAAAACAAAATTCTGTCCCCACGCCTTTCGTTTTACAAAATATCAAATTCAAATTCAAAAGGGCTTTATTGGCATGAAAGTTTAAAAAAAAAAACAATGTTGCCAAAGCATCAAAAATGAAATTTGTCCAAATTACATAAATACAGTAGGCCTATATCCTATGCATGTGTGTGTGTGTGTGTGTGTGTGTGACTGAAAGAAAACCCTTTTAATATTTCAATAAACTGATGTTAACATGAATACATTTAAGTGTTTTTCCAACTCTAGTCAATAAATGTTTAAATGTTCAATGACAGCAGTTGTAAAGGATTCTGTTTCCACTCAATACTGATACTAATTACTAATAACTACTAATATTTTTAACATCACAATTCATCATTAATCTGGACAGTTTTTGAGGTAGACATTTACATTTTTCAATGATTAAGACATGTACTTTGAATGTAAATAAGGTGCCAGAGAGCATAAAAAAGCATCAAAATAGAGCTTGTTTATCAAAAACATTTTGCGGGGGAGGATCCCCCAGGCCCCCCTACAGAGGTCTGGGCTGAACCCCCAATGTCCTCAAATCCTAGTTCACCCAAAAATGGGCCAGTAGTATTTGCACATTGTGACTTAACTTAACTTAAGCTTGACTTCAGGGAGTAAGGATAATTAAATCATTGAAATTAACATTAGCCACAGAAGAGGTGCAGATTTTATTTTTTCCCCTAGGATGGTGAAGGCACAACCCGCCCTACTCTGCCTCTGATTGATATTATTGCCCTAACCCTAACCAATCATCACTCTTCATGCCTAAACCTAACCAACCCAACCAACAAAGGCAACGAGTACCAGCCAATCATCCTTTTTTTAGCAGAAAGTAGTCACCTCTCCGTTAGCTCTGCTAAATTTAGGCAAGTTTATGCTCTTTACTTTTATTTTTACAAATATTATTTGTACTTTTTGTGAACAATATTGGACAATGATGGCGCTTGACTACGGGTCGCTCATCAGGATAGGGAAATGGTCAACTCACAGCTTTGTGGACTCTCCTCCTGCCGACTCTGCTGCCTGGCCGGTTGAGGTTTTCGGATGTAAACATCGGAATAAACATCGGAGTAAACATCGAGAAAAAGGTGGAGGGGACAACCACCAGCTACAGCCCCGACCACATACACAAGCAAGACCATCTCTGCTTCCATCTCTGCATCCGCCTCAACATGGGAGGAAACACCATGGTGGACGTGGAGGGATTAAACACCGGCTGCGAACCCAGCCGCATGGATCTTCTCTGCCAAGCATCCTGCTAGCCAGTGTGCAGGCGTTGTATAATAAACCGGACGATCTCTGTGCCTGCATCAGTTTCCAACTGGATATGAGGAACTGTAATGTCCTTTGTTTCACCAAAACTTGGCTAAATCCTGGAATATCGGACAGCGGCATTCAACCAGGGGGAGGACACTGTGTTCCTGGCCACAGACATCAACCTGCTGGGCGTGGTGGACTGGGTGATGATGCAGTCCTGCTTCGGCTTCCTCTTCATGCTGGTGCTGGAGAAGCAGGAGAGGTGCAGCGACCACAGGCGGTTCTTCGCTGACGTGCAGACGAGGGCTTCGCCTACCAGCTGGAGCTCTACAGGCACCGGTGCCGCCTGACCTGGGAGGCTATATGATTATACCCTGTATGATTATATGTGAAAAATAAACTTGAACTTGAAAAAAAATATCGTCTGTCCTGTTGGTTTACCTCAGATAATATGGCACTACTGAATGATGCGCATCAGAGGAGATTTAAAAGTGGGTATAAACAATACTGACTGAAAAATAAGTAGGTATATGTAGTATACCTGCGTATCCCGCACTACACCACTAGTCTACACCACGAGTTTGATTTTTATAAGACTATGTAAGGCGTGCTTACTGTATTGATACCAGTGCTTCATTTTTTGGTGGGAGAATGTGAGTTTTAGTGAAATGTGTGTGCAGTCTTGGGAAACGTGTTAATACAGTTGGTAACTTAATAAAGTATTTCTGATTCTGATTCTGATAACTTGGGTTTGATTTTAAAAAATGGGTTTTAGCAATGTCAACAACAACAGTCTGTGGTTTTAGGGGGTGTTATGTGCCAGAATTATATCTTGACGAACAGAAGTGTAGCCATCCACCCAGTACTTCTTTTGATGATAAAGACCTCAGTCTGAGTCCACACGGAGCTTCTCAGTAACTCTATCTGGCTGCTGGATGGCAGTGTTGTGTCTAACACCAGTCTGTTTACTGGTTTGTTGCTCCTCTCAGGTCCTCGTTGGCCTCTGATCCTGGCTGACCTGAAATCTGCTTGTTTTAGGTTGGGACAGTCCATTAAGCCAATTAGAGCTGACCTTTGACATCTGGAAAACGAGAGAGTTCATTCACACCACTCACCACACACACGTTTCACCTCCTGATCTGTTCGTGTGTTTCTTCTGTCTGCCTCTTAGACACTCACTCACACACACACGTATACACACAAGGAGTTTGGATGCAGTACTTGCCAGTTTGGAAAACGTTGAACTGGGTTCAGTGTCACATGCTGCTCATTCAGCAGTGCAGCTCACTAATGCAACACCCATGGATGAACTGTTTCACTGAAAACCATAGAAACCACAACCTTCCGCACACAAGACAATGGAAAAACAACAGTGACTGCTGCACTTGAGTTTGTCAGGGTAATTGCAACTTAATGAAGTGACAGAGCAGGTCTTGGCTGAAGGCTCAGACAGATCTGTTAAAATGGTTTAGGGAGGGGAGGGGAGGAGAGGGGAGGGGAGACAGAGTAGGAAAGAGAAATAAGAGGATATGCATGGAGAGTAATGGAGGTAGAAGGAAAGAAGAGAAGCGAAAGTGAAAAGACAAGCCAACATGAATGCCACAAAGATGAGAGAAAGAGATAAAGAGAGAGAGCAGAGAAGCAGCTGTAGTAGTAGAAGGAGGAGGAGGAGGAGGTGGAGGCCCTGGATCAGTAGCTGGAGTCCATCCCTCCTCCCCGAGTGAGGGTGAGGAGACGCCGCAGCTAGATCTGGATCTAAGCACGTCTTTAAGGCAGCAATACACACCCCTGGGGCCACACAGGCACCAGCCAGTCTGTTTCTTGAAGTGTGTGTGTGTGTGTGTGTGTGTGTGTGTGTGTGTGTGTGTGTGTGCGCACACGTACATTTTTGTTGTCATTTCAACAGCAGTTTTACTAATTTTCCATGTTTGGTGGTAATTGTTTTGAAAATAGTTGATTTTACAACACTATGTAATAGTCTTTATGTAAATGGTCTATAAATTATAAGCGTTATTTACTTACGTTGCCAGGCTGTGTAAGGCAGCATGAGCCTGTGAGCCTCAGCTCAGGGTGAAGATAACCTGGAGACAGAGACAGATGCCAGATCTCGAGCACAGTTGGAGAGTAGCAAAAGTAACCTTACAACCAATACCTGAGGTGGAACTGGAACTGTGTTTTTCTTTTCTTGTATAATTCAATCATATACTACTTAATGTGTTTTGAAGCAAATGTAATTGCTGCCTGCATTATGTTCACTGGCAACTTTTTTTCCAGTCCAAGTGCAATGTTGTTGTAAGGAGGAGGTCGGGGTGGACGGGGGTGTACAAGGTACAAGATGTTAGAAGTGAACATTATTATACATGTTGATTAAAACATTCAGTCAGTCAGTCAGTTCTTAGATACATTTCCTGATTTTTGTGCACATTCCTAAATCTAAGTATACACAAACAGGTTGAAATACAGTTTCACAGCCCGATATTAATTTAGTAATGCTTGATGGTGATTATGTTTGAAAGATTCTGCAATTAAAGTTATTAGAACATCCTTTATTTCCTTATCTTTTCCTGTTTTTTATTCCTAGGGTGTGTGTGTGTGTGTGTGTGTGTGTGTGTGTGTGTGTTTGGGCTACAGGTATGTTTAGGTGTATGTTGCTGCGTAATTGGGAGAACAGGGCAGTGAGGCCAAATACATCATGTCTGAGAGCTTCTCACCCTGTCCAATTCACTGTGATGACAGACCTGTGTGTGTGTGTGTATGTGTGTGTGTGTGTACTGAACCCTGTACGTCTAGTATCATTGTAGTGTGTGTACAGTACAGTAAATATGTCTAATACATCTTCATTCTGCATAATCTGATGTATTTTTTTGTGTGTATGTGAATCCAGGCAACACTTGTGGAATAAATCTAACATTGTGTTTACAGTTTTTCTCAGTTGCTTTGGTACATTTCTGAAATCATCCTTAACATTTGCAAAACAGTAAGTACATTTCAATAAACAATTCATACAAACAGCATCACACAGTGGATTACCTGCAAAAGCCTGTAACTTGCTCAGAATCCTCAGTTTATCTCCCAAAAGTAAATATTTCTATCAGTGAACATGTCAGTCATCAGAATGACAAGTCTTTGTGTCATTGTTTACAAACAAGATAGTCAGAATGCTGAGCCGTGTTGTCAATATAACAGAGTACTCTGTAAATATAACAGTGTGCTCTGTAAATATAACAGNATCTCAGTGTGATGTATTACAATTCAACAGAACGGCAGAATACAGACTCTGACACAGTTATGGTGCCTTTGCAGTCTTTCTCAGTTGCTTTGGTACATTTCTCAAATCATCCTTACCTTTTGCAAAACAGTAAGTGCATTTCTCAAAACAATTCATAAGAACATCACTGTGTCACTGTCACAAGATAGTCAGAATGCTCATCCATGTTGTCAATATAACAGTGTGCTCTGTAAATATAACAGTGTGCTCTGTAAATATAACAGTGTACTCTGTAAATATAACAGTGTACTCTGTAAATATAACAGTGTGCTCAAGTATTTTCTGATGTAAACTAAGGTTTTGATGACAATGATTGAAAATGCACAAGGCCACCACTTTGTCTGTGTGGCCTAGATCAATTTCAACAGTACAAAGTTACACATTACTGTATGTGGAGATTTAAACCTTTACTGTTTTTACTGTCATTTGCTGACAGATGTCACTGTGATACAGAAAAGAAAAAGACAAACTGTTTTACAGCATTGCATGTAAACAGGAAACAGCCCTTAGGCAGAACTGTACATGCAGCTCTGTATGGGGAGTTACAGAGTCTTTCTACACCTCCTGATGTTCCTGTCTGTCGGGCCACAGAGTCTCATCCACATCACAACAGATATCTTCTCTTACAATGCAGCGCATCACACTTCATTAGTGAAAGTCAAGACNTTCAACCATTTTGCATGTAATGCGGGTGGGGGGGTAAGACTCTTCAACAGAGAATACATTTTGATCAACATTTGTACATAATCATTTGCATGAATGTGCCAAAGCATTTACAATTTGTTCAAAAGAATGTGCACAAGTGACCAGATGATGTGGAGGTTGAACAAGGAGTCTGGAGAATTTTGATTCTGATCTGAGAAATGTACCAAAGAGACTGAGAAAAACTGTAACAGCTTATAGACTACTGGCCAGTTTCCATATTGACCACAACGTGCTGCACTACAATCCCCAGCAATATTTGGCGTTCTAAACCAACCCGGTCTCCTGCTGAAAATGTAACAGTGTTACAAAACAGCAGAACGAGCGGGCTATGTGCAAGGCGTTGCCATAAAAAAAAAAAAGTGTTCTGACAGGCCAACAATCAATCAGGCAGATGAAAATACACACTTAAAAGTAACTAGAAATGATCATTAATTTCAATAGTTATTTTTAGGGGTTATTTACTGGGAACCATATTACACCCTGTTGAATTCATTCATTTTACTCACTTAGTAGCAGGTAATGTTGTGTTTTCCTGTTTGGCCTCGTTTTGTATCACTGACGCTTTAAATGAGCCCTGACGTAAGAATGATCGAGTTTATTTCTGTTAGCTTACTGTCACTACTGACGGTGCAGTGCTGGTGTCTCAGGTTCACTTTGTCAATCAGATCATTTAGAAGCAGAACTGGAGCTGTTACATAAATTACGAATATCTAAAGACCCGAGGTGTGTAGTAATGTCGGGTTAAGGGTCACATCTAGTCATAATACAGGAAAATAATGAGTCTCATGCAAGAACTACTTGTATGAACACAAATGTTTAAAACGAATGTTTAAAAGAACTTGTCGCTTCCACCAATTTTCTTGTACTTGTACTTTTCTTTTAGACATTAACAAAATCCCTGAGTGATCCAGGGCCCCGTTTCCCCATAACTTTCAATCTTACAGTAGAAGTTAAAACTCTCGTAAACTGTCTTAAATATCTACACGTTTCCAAAGCTGTAGTTAAAAGCGAATGTCCACACACGCCATTAAGAGCTTCTTAAGGTCAGCTGTCTGTGGTGCTGAAGGTGATGCTGAATACACTTTAATGTAACTTGGCATATTTAACTGTCTGTAAAGCATCCTTATATATTACAAACACATACATGACGTAGTGTTAAGTGTTACTAACGACACAAAGAAATGTTTTATACTTTGTTCAGTTCACTCATGAAAAGGAAGCTTACAGTGGGGCTGAAGTTACCCGGGCTGAAGTCCATTTACAGTAAGAAAGTAAACTCGGATTGGTTCCTATAAGTTTCATGAATATACAGATCGTCTTTTGTGACTGTCTATCAGACCTACTGTACATAAGCTTTTGGCAAACAACATACGACCATAAATAAAAAGAGAAGATACAAAACCTGAAAATATCCCACCAGGAAGGTTTCAGTCGGAAGAGATGAAGATAGAGAAGAGGGAGAGGAGGATGATGATGACAGAAACCGGCAGATCAATTGCGCAAATCAATTGCTCGTTAGTTTAGATTTATTTTCTTATTTTCTAATTTAAACATTATCACTCATTTGACATCAAATGTCACTCAACAAAGAACATCAGTGTTCCTGATAAAAGTATAGAACAAAACAATAAAAGCTTAAGTAAAACACGTAGTTTGTGGTCCCTCCTGCAGGTTCTGGAGCCTCTTGAGGTGTTCTTAGTCCCGTACGAGTGGGAAGGAGGCACTTGTCAATCTACCATAGTCTTTAGTTCAGAGGCTTTTGGGAAACACCTCTGACACTTAAGAAAGTTGGTAAGGTGGACTTTATGATCATCTTAGCCTTACGATGCTTTTGGGAAACGAGGCCCAGAGCTGTTGTACAAGTCATGAACTATCAGATGGTCTACATTTATTCACACAGAACACCTGAATGTAAAATATACATTCATCTCAATCTACTTGGAGTTTACATGTTATAAAATCAACTTCAATAAAAATTAGAAAAATAATTAAATGAAAATTGATGTAGAATAAATAATTTGTTCACCAAATCAGTGTGATGTGCATCATGGCTGCCAATTTACTGAGAGGTAAATTTGAAGTTTTTTTGCAACTCAGTTGTTCTGTTTTTGTTTACTGATACAGCAGGATTTGAAGTTCTGTAGAGTGAACTTGAACAACAATGTTCTTGCATGAGGGCTAATCTTTGGTGGACACTGGTAGAATGCTGTAGCATGAACAACACTGGACTCATTACTTTAAATGAGACAAATGTTCAAAGTTAACCAAACCCCAAACCCAGATCTATGTGAAACCTACTGGTCATTCAAGGTTGAAGAAAGACGCCGAAATACTTCGAACTTCTAAAATGCCTGTGAACAGTGGTGCAGGGATGACTTAGCACATTTCTCTGCCTTCAATCTTAGTGGAAGACCAGTTTGCTTGGAGGCCTGAAACAACTATAGCTGTAAATAGCTCTCCATTAAAAACTAACCTCAAACAGCATCTCAAACAGCACAGCTGACACAGTTTTCCATGTATGAAGATTCTGTCCCAGGACAGTCTGTACCTGATGCCACCTCTAAAGGCCCCTGTGCTTTCCGCAGCTCCTTGACTCCCTCCAGGAACTCTCGGCCTCCAGCTTTCTCCAGGGCGTTGCCTGAAAACAGAGCACAGCAGCAGGTGAGCACAAGACTGGATGAGTAGAGGGAAGTCTGACAACTTGTTAATAAGAAATAAAATACACATGAATGTCATCCTCACCCACTCCGTCTTTGAGGTCCATCTCTGCATTTGTTGGGTTAATTATCCCCTCCACCTTGATTGTTCCAATTTTGCTGATTTCACTCTCTGTTAGTGAAAGCTGTGGATTCACAGTCATTAACACAGTGTGAGGAAACAGCTGCTGTAGTTTTCTTACTTGGTCTATATGGTAATTGTTTGTATAGATTAGACTGATATGTTGGTTGGCCAAAAACCACACTGTTGTCACTCATATGATTACATATTTACACTGGTTGTCACTTGGAAGATCTTAACATGAACTGGTTCTAATGGGTAATTTTTTTTACTTAAAAGCAGCTTCAGTTCACAAAATATCAGCACTGGCTTTCAGTGAGTCTAATCCACATATATTACCTTTTGTCCAAGGAACAGGCTCTTTGCTGACAGGATGGTGAATCCATCTCCAGGACCGTCTTCTACTGTGGAGTTTGGTACAGACTCGTTGTCTGTGCTCTTTGCCAAATGGAGAAAAAATGGCACATTTAAACCAAACTTAAATCATAACAGAGTGTACAGCTTAAACAAATAATAAGCGAGCTGGGTATCACACCTCAGTACTTGTTGAGTACAGACACTGAGTGTCAAGAAGTGTCAAGGATCAGAAGACGACATCCAATACCTTGTCAAATTCTTGTTTACTTATTCTTTTATCTGATATTTCATGATTTCCTGACTCTAAACTTTTCCAGCTTTACTACATTTTATTTTGGCAAAGTTCTTAATTTAATACAAATGCACTGAGCAGTTTGGCATATTTTGTTAAATGAAATAAAGGTTAAAACATGGCAGTGTGAAAGTTCATTCTTGCCTCTGGACATACTTGTTTGACAAAATAATCTTAACTTAAGGTCCATGTACTAGCTTTTTCTGGAGCTTTCAACCATATCTTATGGTTTTCTAAAGCAAATGTATTTCACAGATAGAGTTTGACTCCTCAACTCAACTGGATCTCGGAGCTGCTCGGACTTGGACTTGTGTTGAACTTGACTTAAGTGGTTTTAATAGCCCTGCCATAAGAAGTGGTTGAAAGCTTCAGAAACAGCTAAGTGAACCTTGACAGAAAATGATTTTGTGAAGCTTTAAAAATAGTTTATTTTTCCAAAGAAAAGTATCACTTTGGTATCAGGGCCGGAACTGAGTTTCTTGCAGTGCACATTTCACACGTGGTTACAGAGAGCCAGATTTTTTCCTGCTGTTGATAATAGCTTCAAACAAGTTATGGACGTGTCAACTTTGGATCTGCTGCATGGTCCACTAAAGGTCTCAGTATACCAGAAATAAACTACTTTGAGTGACATGTTGTCCAACCACAGCAATCTGTTCTGATGAACTGAACAAATGGGGATGACAACGCACACATTCAGTGGGATCCTGCCTATTTTCTCACCTCCACACACCTGGCCAATCACTGCGTAAAGTGGGCATGTTTGTTGAATTGTTTGTTTCGGAGAGTTAAAAGAATTATCAGATGTAGCCCCCCGATTCCGCTGTTGAGGAGGTGGTTTCACACGGTGTTCGACAGTCTGACAAGCATTTCCTTTGCAGCAAACGGGGGCCTTAATGGTCCCCCATCTCCCTGTGTATTCTGTCCATTCTGTTGAGTTGACTGACCTTTGGCTTGCGGCCTCGTTTGCCTTTAACCTTTTTGAAGGACTTGATGGGTTTCTTGCTCTTTGAACGTTCTTCCTGCTTCTCAGGGACGGATGCCTGGCTGTCCACTTTCACCCGGCTTCCCCTCTTCTTGGAGAGCAGCTCTGGGTGGATTCGAGGCAGAACCCCTCCATTTGATATGGTTACCCCCCGCAGAAGCTGATGAAGAAAGAAACAATGAGTTTGACTATGTACTGTCCTATATATATATATATATATATATATATATATATATAAATATATCCCCAGTGTGTCTAGAGACTCCTAAAGTATGAGAAAAGACCCCCCTCTCTCTGTTTCTCTTGCTCCATCTATCAGAAAACATTTTCCAAAAAGCTAGTCAGATTTGCCTCCAGCTAGGTGACCATCTCCGCCCACAGAAAACCTTATGAATCCACTTCGCTGTCTGACATTGTGATTTCCACGCCAGTTCCGGTAACACGGATACGGAAGAGGATTAGGACCACAGGTGAAAAATTTGAGTTCTGAGTTAAATCTCTGAATTCTGCAAATAAAGTCAGAATTCTGACTTCAATATCATTCACTGCTTTTCTGGTATCCCGTGGTCCTCATTTAGTCATTAATTGCCTATTGCTGTATTCATGGCTTCATTCATCGCTGCATTTATTCACTCATTTGTTTGTAAGATAAGCTAAGACAGTACTTTATTTATCCCGAGGGAAACTGTTGTGCAGCAGTAGGAAAGAGTGCAAATATAAACAAAATAAACAAAATAAGTAGAGATTATCAGTAAGATACAAAACCAAATGTGCACAATGCCTGAAATGTAACAGGTTAACAGTAAATATAAAGTATAAGTATAAATATAAGTATCATAAATATAAATATATCGAATCTGAAGTTCAGGTAAGTGTATGTGGTTCATTTAAAAAGCTCAATGATTATGTCCATGATATTTCCCGTAATGTCCTTTTATTGCACATTAGAGTCATGGTGCCCCGTAAGTCAGAGAGTTGGAATGACTATAATCCATGGAGAAACAGTCAGAGGAAACTTTAAACTAACAGACTGGAAATGGAGGCTGGAGCCACCTCAGCACCCCGTGCATCTGCTGTCCATCTCTCTGCCTGAGGTAGATGGGATAGAGTTTGATTGCCACAGGAAGAAAGGATTTCCTGTTGTATTCTGTGGTGCAACGTGGTAGTAGCAGGGTGCACATCGCTGAGAGGGTGAGAGTCATTGTCCATGATGCTCATCCTCCTTTCTGACACCACCACGAAAGAATCAAGCTCCACCCTCAGGACAGAGCCAGCCTTCCATGAGCTTGTTGATTCTGTTGGCAACTGCCCTCACCCTGCTGCCCGAGCACACGTCAGCCAAGAAAATAGCACGGGCTACCACAGACTGGTCAGCATGTTACTGCAGACATTGAATGACCGGAACCTCCGCAGAAAGTAGAGTTGGCTCTGGCCCTTCTTGTACTCAGCCTCTGTGTTCTTAGCCCAGTCCAGCTTGTCGTCCTGGTGCACTCCCAGGTACTTGTAGTCATATACACTGTTTCCACATCAATCCCCTGGATGGGAATAGGCAGAGGGGGTGTTTTCCGCCTGCTGAAGTCCACCACCAACTCCTGCAGATGGTTCAGCCCACGCCACTTAACAAAAAAGTCCACCACGCCCCTGTACTCAGCCTCCTTCCCCTCGCCGATGCAGCCCACAGTTGCAGAGTCGTCAGAGAACTTCTGCAGGTGGTAGGATGTAGAGTTGTATGTGAAGTCTGAGAGGGAGGGTAGAGGGTGAACAGAAAGGGTGACAGGACTGTCACCTGTGGGCCCCTCGTGTTGCTTACCGCAGTGCTACAGTGCCACGTAGTCTGGCAGTGTAACATACTGTCTGGTGTATGTTAGGTCTGGTGTTGTTAGAGAGAATAGGTGTGCGTGTGTGGAACAGGGGTGTTGAGGGGGGCAGAAGGGGTGAATAGGGCCCCGACATCAAATCTGTTGAAGAAAAGATTTAAGAAAAGACTGCCAGTCTGCTTGTAGCCTCATGCCACTCCACACATCCTTTGCATTGTTCTGCTGGAGTTTTTGTTTCAGCTTCCTCCTGTAGCTGTCCTTGCCCTGCTGAATCCTCACCTTGAGGTCTCTCTGACCTCACTGCCCTAGTAATCACAGGTTGCTGTTGGACCAGAGGGTGATACAGGGGCAGGAGGTGGATCTTCCGAGGTGGCGGAGGCCTATGGAGCTGTGTGGCGAATTTAATGCAAGTTAAATTATTATAGTATTATTTAGTATAAATACTGATTATTTCTGATAGCTGAGGTAGAGTGCAATCACTTTACTTCATCGTTTGTACCAATTAATGTGTTAATTACGTGCCCCTTTCAGGCGTATTCATTATTGTTACATACTTTTGTATCCTTTAAGGCATTATTGCTGCAACAGTGAGTTACTCAAATATTCCGACAAGTGTGTGTGCGTGTACAGTTGCCAGTTTATTCGTTGAAACGAATGCAGTCTAATTCAGTGGGTGAACCTTTTCTGTAATGTTATTCCAGGCTCAGTGGCAGACCTTGTCTTTAGGACAGTTTCAGTGATATGGAGAAGCTGAGCCATCACCACTTAGGTCTTCCACAGTGTAATCCTATGGTTCTACATTAAGAGCATGGTAGGTGCAATTACTGAGAGTAGTCACAGAAACACGTAAGTCCTAAAAATAATGCACATTAAGATAGATCATGCCTATTAGAATTACTATGAACGTACTAAAAAAAACTTTACAAATGTCACAACACTTTTACCAGGCTACATCAACACTGGAAGTGATCCTTATAGAAAGTGAATTAAAGAAGAAAAATATTTAAATGTCAGTAACTCAGGTTGGATCACCTAGAAATGAAATACATAGTATGCTATAATAAGCTAGATTGAAGAATTACACAATTACAATGGTAATTAAAATGGTATTAAAAATTTTGTTCTTTCGTTTTGGTTTCCTCTTGTCACACTGTAATCACCTGGACATTAGCACTGTGATCACCACACGCCCTGTTAAGTATGTGCAGCTCCTTCATTCAAGACCAAATTTATCTCCAGTTGTACATGGCTGGCCCTGATAAAACATGACAGCATAGTGCACAAGTAAGACACAAAATTTGTTTACGCAGCTTTACCTTGTGTGTTTATTTTAATTTTTTATTTTAAAAACGTGAATTTATTAGTGTTGATTTTGACTGGATAGATAAAAAAATGTGGGTGAAAATCTATGTCAGTTGAACATTGCAGTTTAACTATTAATAGTTTTCTGTCACATAATTACGGATCCTGGTGCATTACCAGCAGCTCATATTTTAGAAGGCACAAACCTCTCCAGTCACCTCTCTGTTAGCTCCACTAAATTTCTGCAAATTTATGCTCTTTACGTTTATTTTTACAAATACTAGTTGTACTTTCTGTGAATAATATTGGACAATGATGGCGTGTGACTACGGGTCAGGATAGGGAAATGGTCGACTCACAAATCGGAATAAACATCAAGGAAAAGGTGGAGGGGACAAACACCAGCTACAACCCCGACCACAAAGACAAGCAAGACCATCTCTGCTTCCATCTATGCATCCGCCTCAACATGGGAGGAAACACCGCGGTGGACCTGCTAGCCTGCAGATGTTGGATGATAAACTGGACGGCCTCCGTGCCCACATCAATTTCCAATGGGATATCAGGAACTGTAATGTCCTTTGTTTCACCAAGACTTGGACAAGTCCTGGAATACCGGACAGCGCCATTCAACCAGAGGGAGGACATTGTGTTCCTGGCCACAGACATCAACCTGCCGGGCGCGGTGGACTGGGTGATGATACAGTCCTGCTTCGGTTTCCTCTTCATGCTGGTGCTGGAGAAGGGCTTCGCCTACCGGCTGGAGCTCAACTGGCACCAGCGCCGCCTGACCTGAGAGGCCACGCTGCACTCTACCCACGAGAGCATTGCCAAAGCCATTATGAACAGCGACTGCCTGGTGTTCGTTTTCTCCCAGCTGTGGTCGAGAAGAAGATACTGGATACACCAGGCCAGCACTGAGAATCTCAGCAAGAGCTTCTACCCTCAGACCACTGGGATCCTAAATGAGGACGCTGCCTAAGAATTGCCCGAAGACTATTTTTACTTACTTAATTATTCAAAGTTACTACTATAGTTAACATTATTATTTATTACTTATTTCTATTCTTTATTCTTATTCTATTTTACACTTATTTTTTACTGCATAATTGAAGGAGCTAACAGTCATACATTTCACTATGATTATACCCAGTATGATTATATGTGACAAATAAACTTGAACTTGAACTCATTTAAAGTTCCCCTCAACTCAAAAATAAGTTTTTCTTCTTGTTCCTACATTTGAATGCTGGAGCTTCACTGTACAGAATGATGTACAGTATGTGCAGAGTTTGACACTAGAAGGATGTTTTCACATTCATCTGCAGAAAGTGGAAAGTTTCTATGTGCTCATTGAAAATCCCATTTTAAGGGGCAGGCCTACAAGCATGATTTGTGACATCACAAATAGTTTGGAAGCCAATCCTGGTCCAATATTCAACTTGCAAAAGTGTGATGTGGAAACTTGAAGCCTCCAGTGCACATACATTGGGAATGGACAGTGAAGAAAACACCTGTTGTCCAGCAGTTCACAGTTCAACTTATATATACAGTATTTAAGCTTTTCCTTCACTTGCTAGTAGTGAAAACATATTCTGAACTGTCTCTGACTTCAAGTGAACAGTGTCTTCCTTTAGCAAGACACACAAACACTTTTGGATGCATGAGGACCCCGAGTGAAAATCAGTTTAACACTGATCTCTTCCTTTTTAAAAACATCCAGGTAAACACATGAACCTCCAGTGTCTTGGTAAACAGGGATGATCTACTCTTCTACAACAACACGTTGTGACTGAGTCAGAGAGCAGCTTTACCAAATGATTTTTGTGAGCATTCTACTACCTGAAATGTGAAGGTCTACACACAAATATCAGTCAGCCACTTGTAGAGCACTGTGTTACCTGGTTGAGCTCCTCGTCATTGGCCACAGCCAGCTTGATGTGCCTGGGAGTTATTCTGCCTTTCTTGTTGTCCCGCGCTGCGTTTCCTGCCAACTCCAAGATCTCAGCTTAGAGGAGAGAAAACACAGTGAAAACACACCAAACATACAGAGTGTGTTCTGGTATTTAAACTTATAACTAGACTTACTTTACACAAGAAAACAGCAGTCAAGATGTTTAAATCAACGTCTCCTACAAGGAAACCTGATTGTTGCAGCAAAGATGTGGACATAGACACAGCAAATAAACATGAAATAAAAAGCTTTCTTTTCTTTTTTTGCGATCCTTCTTGTGTTACTGGCTTTATGGACCAGGAAACTTAGTCTCATTCTAAATTTCCAAAAGAATTAGAGCTGTGCTATACTGAACACTGTTCGTATTATAATCTGTATAATTTATCAGCAGGAGGGTATTGGAAATTATGTATAACCTGGCATTTTTTTCTGTAGTAACTGTTTATGTGTTGTCTGTTTGTTAGGCGTTATATGATGTGAATTAATGATATGTATATGAAGATGATTAATGCAAAAATATAAGAATGTTGCAAGTAAAGGGTATTAAACACAACACAATCTGGGAATATTACACCAGAACATACTCATCATAAACATAGTAATTAAAGAAGTAAAAATATATGCAATACATGGTAATGGGACACATGATACGTTCAACTATTCTAATGCTTTTAATAAGCAACTTTACAACATATATGTTAGATTTTTTTGGACAAATTGCTTACAGCTAGAATTATTAGAGCATACAGAAAAATACTGTTACAGACACTGAAGCTGGTGTGTATGAAGCTTGAATCATGTGATGCCACCCTACCTGCCAGGTACTCGATGACTGCTGCCATGTAGACAGGTGCCCCCATGCCAATTCGGTATTTGTGTGTGCCGGTGCGCAGGTACCTCATCATCCTTCCCACAGGGAAGATGACACCCGCCCTGGCTGAACGGGACAGCTTAGTGGCCTTCTTCTTTCCTCCTCTGGCTGACATCCTGCTCTGGACAGAGAGTACAACCACAGCAATGAATAACAGAACTAACATATGCTACACATACAGTATGGCAGCTTTTTAAAAAGAAAAAACATCCACATATAGAAACAGTGTCTCTGTCACTCTGGATAATCCACAGAACTCACAACATACACACACAAATAAAACCAAAACTATCAGCATAGTTTATTTTACTAATTATTTGGCCACCTCTTTGTGAAAAAGGTGAACTGACCATTTTATAAGTGATAACTGAGTATAATTGCCAAACAAATGAAACCAGAGTGGCATACACCAGTGGAATTGTAAGTGCTGGAGTTTTACAAAAATGACGGAAATTCTGCTTGAACAATTAATTGAGAATTGGATAATTCAACTGCATTCAAATGTACATAGATAGATAGGTCTTTACAAATTATGTATAAGGGTTGAATTAAATGTGTAATAAACAGGTCACAGGATGGTAAGACACTTGTAACATTCACTGATTATTTCATGGTTTTTCACTGTGAGTTTTCACCCTTTATTTACCACATCAAGTCCGAGATAAATCAAACATTCAGTGTAACACGTGATGAAGTCAGTCAGGCATCAGCCCAAGGTAGTGAGCAGACATCCTCCAACACACGCGAGAAAGTTATTGAACATGTTTGAAGTCTGAATAATGTTGTAGTAGAAGGAAAAAACGTGGGTCACGTCCACTACTTGGCTGCCATAATGAAGGTTTTTTTTTTCTTTTTTTCCTTCGCACCATATGTTGACCGAGGATGTTCGGGAGAAAAGGTTACCGCTTCACCGGAGGTTTCCATGTAAACAAGTCCCAGCAGTGAGCGGTCTGAGAGGCTGCGGCCTGCAGCGGCGCGGCTGGAACTCGCACATAATTTACGTGTATGCACTAATTAACACGGGAGCTCACCGCTGGCGTTAAAGGTGGAGGGATACGGTTTGTGCGTGCGGTGTTCGGCGCACGAGCCGAATGGAAAAAGACAGGAATGTGACCAGGGCCAAGTAGGCTAACTGTATCGACCCTGACGCTACAGCGAAGCAAGCAACACATACTCGACGTAGCTACGCAGACGTTAAACTGGACTTTTCCGTTATTTAAATTTTAGGGGAAAAGCCTGACACGGCGACACTAGCTTACACGGAGAAGTGTATTTATTTATTAGCACTAATTCAGCAGGGAAAAACAAAGCTTAGGGTTAATGTTAGCCCCGCCAGGTTGGCTTCGCTTCGCCAAACAAAATTATTCAGTACACATTCCGCGAGGCACTTTGGCGTGTTATTCTACAATAGAGACATTAACCACAACGACCTATTTCTTTAAACAAGCCCCCGCCCGCCCCCTTCTTTTTTCATGTAGCCTCCAATCCTCTGCATGTGTGTAATCACATCAGACATGGAAAGTAAAGCGTCCCCGTCAATCCGGATATGCGCCGACGCATGAAAAATGAAAAACCCTCCAGGTTTCTACCTGTTTTGTCCTCCTTTCACGCGAATCGGCGCGAGGCAGAGATGCTCCTGCACGGAAGACAGACGAATCCCCCCGGTGAAAGACGCGCTTTGTTTTGGTTCTGTTTATTTGCTGCCCTTGTGCGTAATCTTGCTTCCCAACCTTTGAAAAAAAAACCCCACAGAGCAAGCAGGAACAGCGTAGTCTGGTCGGAGGCTGGCTCTGTGCTACTGATGCTGCAAAGGGGAAAAATTCAGTAGAGGGAAAATTCAGTGAAAACGCCCCCCTAACATGGCTTCAAGAGGGAAAATGTTGGTTGAAAGGAACGCGATGTGCTTAGAGATAAAGGTGGCATTGTGTTTGAAGGGAAAGCAAATATAAATGTATTTTTTAGGTTTTATTTGATAAAAATAAATTATTGTAGGCAGTCCTGTTGACCCTACCCTAAAATTACCTCTCATAAGGCTTTACAAGTTCACATTCAGCTTTCCAGCCTCCCAGGCAGGTTCTCCGTGATTTACTGTAGGCTATGTGTAAAACCAAAGGCCAGGTCTAATAGAGACAATAATTATTTTATCTCTAAGGCCACCAAACTGTTAAAAACCCAAGATGACTCAGCAGGTGAAGTTTTTTGTTGTCACTTGATGTATGTTTTATGTATTTTATTATGTTTGTATGCCTAAGTCTGTGTTCCATGTTTTACCTGGCTGCAAGACAAATTTCCCCTCTGGGACAATAAAGTTGAAGTTTAAATTGAATGGAAATTGCTTAATTCCAGGTGTTACAGGTAGTGAAACAGTAAATGAACATTTCTCCTCCTTTAACATGCAGACTGCGGGAAGTGAATCAGACAGATGATCTTGGCAGCCTGTTTGATGTATGTGAGGATAAATCCCAAGGGGCTGAGAAAGTCTTAGCAGTCAATCAGATCACTTGACTTCAAAGCCAATAGATCCATGAAGGTGGTGACAGGCACATCCACTTACTGAGGATATGGCCCTACATTGGCTATCACATCTTCTTTACATCACTGCAGACCATTTCAAGTTCAAGTTCTTTTATTGTCACATGCTAAACAGTTACAGTGAAGCAGTCATTGGCAATGAAATTCTTAATTCTCAGGCTCCCTCCAACAATGCTCAAACAATATGTTTAAAAAGACAATCATGTAAGTAAAAAAGATAATCTAATCGACGTAGTGCAAAAGTTAAAATATCGGAATAGAAAAGAATATATATAAAATAAAATGTAATACAATAAAATTCATTATAATACTGTGGTAGGCTGGTGTACAGTAATGACAAAATGAATAAAGTTTAATGTAGACATGTTATGGACAGGTAAGAACAGGATTTTAGACAGGCATTACATTAATAAATATAGAGACGGGTGACAAATTAAAGGAAAAACCAACATAAAGTGTCTTCGTAAGGTGTTGGGCCACCACATCCCACCAGAACAGCTTCAGTGCGCCTTGGCATTGATTCTCCAAGTCTCTGAACTCTACTGGAGGGATGAACACCATTCTTCCAAAAGATATTCCCTTATTTGGTGTTTTGATGATGGTGGTGGTCGATCCAAAAATCTCCCATAGGTGTTCAATTGGGTTGAGATCTGGTGACTGCGAAGGCCATAGCATATGATTCACATAATTTTCATACTAACTATTCAGTGACCCCTTCTGCCCTGTGGATGTAAGCATGATCCCCCTGGAAGAGACCACTCCCTTCAGGATTGAAATGTTTCATTTAAGTATAAAGATGATCACTCAGAATAATCAGTGGATCCGAACCATGCCAGGAAATTCTTTTCACCTATGGAATACAGTGTTGAGAGTCAGGGTGGAGTATGTGGTGGTGGAGTATGTGGTTGTGTCCATCCGTACACATCCTATCCGTACCGCTTGGGGGCACAATAGTATTGAATGCTGAACTATAGTTCATGAACAGCATTCTGACATGTGTTCCTCTTGTCCTGGTGGGAGAGGACAGTGTGGAGGGCCAGGACGATGGCGTCATCGATAGATCTATTTGTTCTGTATGCAAACTGAAGTGTGTCCAGTGAGTCAGGGAGGAAGGAGGTGGTGAATGTTTGACTAACCGCTCAAAGCACTGGGCAGTAGTCATTAAGGCAGAGGGTTTTGGACTTTTAGGGGACAGGGACAATGGTGATCTCCTTGAAACATGCAGGGACTACAGACTGGAGCAGTGACATGTTGAAAATGTCAGTGAAGACATCTGCCAGTTGATCTGCACACACCCTGAGAGCTCGGCCAGCGATGCCATCAGGTCCAGGTGCCTTGCATATATTAATCCTTTTAAGGGATCTGCACACATCTGCCCTGGATATTAAAAAGTGGGCAGGGGACCTGGGCCTTTTGTACCTCCTCAGTCTGGAAGTTGTTCTCAAAGCAAATAGGAATAAAGAATAAAATAAGTAATACATAATAATGTTAACTTTGTTAAAAATAGTCTTAGGGCAATTATTAGGCAGTGTGGCCACCGCACTTCCCCCGCTTCTCCAGCACCAACAACCAGGCCATTGGTGATGATGTGGCCAAAACAGGGCCACATCATCACCCAGTCCACTGCGCCCGGCAGGTTAATGTTTGTGGCCAGGAACACAATGTCCTCCCCCTGGTTGAATGGCGCTGTCCGATATTCTAGAGTTTAGCCAAGTTTCGGTGAAACAAAGGACATTACAGTTCCTGATATCCAGTTGGAAACTGATGCAGGCACAGAGATTGTCCAGTTTATTATCCAACACCTGTACATTGGCTAGCAGGATGCTTTGCAGAGAAGATCCATGTGGCTGGGATCACAGCCGGTGTTTAATCCCTCCATGTCCACCTTGGTGTTTCCTCCCACGTTGAGGCGGATGCAGAGATGATCTTGCTTGTCTGTGTGGTTGGGATCGTAGCTGGTGGTTGTCCCCTCCACCTTGTTCTCGATGTTTACTCTGATGTTTACATTTGAAAACCTCAACCGGCCAGGCAGCAGAGTCAGCAAGAGGAGAGTCCACAAAGCTGTGAGTCAACCATTTCCCTATCCTGATGAGTGACTCGTAGTCACATGCCATCATTGTCCAATATTATTCACAAAAAGTACAAATAATATTTGTAAAAATAAATGTAAAGAGCATAAATTTGCCTAAATTTAGCGGAGCTAATGGAGAGGCGACTGGAGAGGTCATCGCCTTCTTTTAGACTCCACTTTGTCCCTATAGTGTTTCTTTGCACTGCTAATAGCTCTCCAGAGCGCATACCTGGATTTCCTGTACTCCTCCAAATCACCCTGGATTTCCTGTACTCCACCTGTGGTCCACTGACCACTGCTGAATGGTCCGCGTCATCGTTCTGTCCTGTTTGACTTTCTACCTATAAGAAGGCAGAAGCAGAACTGAGATGTGATCTGATTTTCCTGACAGGGGGGTGGGGGAGGGCCGTACATCCGTCCTGGAATGGAATGTAAACATGGTCAAGTGTGTTACCACCAAGTGTAGGACAGCGGATGTGTTGGTGATGGTCCTGTCTATAACTTTAGGGCTTTAGGGCTTGGTTGCTGTTGGCATGTGGTGGAAATAGTAGTTACTGGATGTAACTCCAGTAGCCGTAGCCTCTTAGAGCGCGTAGCCCTCTAAGAGGCTTCACTATTGGTTTACCCCATCATGGCTCCACCTCGGCACCCTGAGACACATCCTTGCACTCACCGCCCAGTCAATAGGTAGTAATCACACACTATAAAACCCCAGCGCACCGGCTGCTCATCTCCCTTTGAACTCAGCAACAGGAATAGAACAGGGGCCAGCTGGTCCTGGTCCATTCCTTTGGTTAGAGGGCTACGCACGTACTCATAGAACTGGAGTTACATCCAGTAACTACTACTTCTATTTCTTACGTGTTACGCCATCTAACGGGCTTTGCTATTGGTTAACACCGGAGGCGAAGGACATTAGGGATGTGATGTGCGCCCAGCTGGACCCAAAACTGATCCTGCCAGCTCAGACCCAGCCACTGACTGGGCGAAAGACGGTCAATTGGTTGGGTCATTGAGCACCACTCCCACAACCCTGACCACATGCTTCTAACAAGGAGCTGACATGACCAAAAAAGCATCAATGTGACCCAGAAGGGGCCACAGACGTTACACTAAGCCCTGAATGAGACACAGAGTCACGCGTCATATTCCTGAGATATGACTGCACAAGAGTGGATGTAGAGGACCAGGATGCAGCCAGACAGATGTCCTCCACCGACACCCCCCTGAAGAGGGCAGCCAATGAGGCAATACCTCTGGTGGAATGTGCCCTGAGCCCGGCTGGTGGAGCGTGATCCATTGCCTCATAGCTCTTGTGAATTGCATCGCATATCCAATGCGCCAACCACTGCTGTTGAGCAGAGCTCCATGGCCTCATGCGCCATGGCAGACAAACAGCTGGTCAGACCAGCTGTGCGGTCCACGTAACAGCACAGTGCACACACCGGACACAGGGTGTAGAGGCGTTCCTCCCTCTCATCCTGGTGAGGGGTGGGGAAAAGCCCTCAGACGAATAACCCTGGACCTGAAGGCAGAGGTGATGACCTTGAGTTGGAAAGATGGGTCCGCCACGCTCCTATCCCCACTGATCGCTCAACTTCTCCCTCAACTGCCAGACCACGAGGCGCTGACCCAGGACAGGACGAGAGGACTGTACTGTACCTGTACTAACACTGTGGGCAGGTCTGTGATTAGCCATGGGCCTGCTTCTATCATCTGAGCCAGGTCTGGGAACCACTTGGTGCCCAGGCGCTCTGGTGCTGCCACTATGATCGACAGCCGCTGTGTGTGGACCCTGTGGAGCAGGGCTGCCGCTGATGAGGTGGGGGCTGCTGGGGGCGGGGGTGTAGCTGCTCTGATGCCTTCTTCACCATCTCCATGCAGCCAATTGCATGCTGGATGTCAGGGCTGAAGAGGGAGTCCGTCAAGAGGGGAAGGTTCAGTAGCTGGCATCTCTCCTTGTCCTACAGGGTGGACAGGCCCATTCTGACCAGGACCCCCAGCCTGCGACCCAAGTTTCCTCGCTGCCTCTGCTTTCTAGGTACAGCAACAGGTAATTCCAGTCATGGATATATACTATTGTTCGTTGATCATGGTGAAAAAGTGTTGTCCACCAACCTGATGTGCAAAAGTTGTTCTCTATCATATTGTATGGTAGGACTCACTTGGGCAGAGCGCATGTTGCGAAAAAGTCCAAAATAAATAACAAAATAAATCAAATAAAAAGCCATCTTCTCTACTATACATTTTACAAGGCCATTGTGTTTTACAAGACCATTGCGCTTTGGAGAGCGCTGTCTAACACGTCAGTCCAAAATCTCCCATAGGGTTGAGATCTGCTGACTGCAAAGGCCATAGCATATGATTCACATCATTTTCATACTCATCAAACCATTCAGTGACCCCTCCTGCCCTGTGAATGCAGGCATGGTCCCCGCGGAAAAGACCACTACTCTCAGGATTGAAATGTTTCATTTAAGTATAAAGGTGGTCACTCAGAATAACTTTCTATGTATTTGCATCGACTCTTCCCAAAAGTGGACCCAAACCTTGCCAGGAAAATGCTTCTCACCTATATGGCAGCATCTGCATTTGTTATATTTTCTCCCTCATTTATTCAGTTTTTTCCCTTAATTTGTCACCTGTCTGTATTATTCCTGCATTCATTTCAGTAAAAAAGCTGAATGAAGGAGTTTAAACTTCATTGAGATTGATCATCTATCATTATGAACATCATGTCTGTATCTGTTGTCAGCTTATTATTCCAATGTAATACTGTACAGACTTATCAAATCAATACTGCTTTATTACCATCTAATCATAATAGAACTAATAAACACAGTTATGTTTTGATGGGTTAAATCAGTACTGCTGCATTACCAAGTTAGTTTCAGTTCACTGCAAGTTGATTTTGTGTAGAGAAATAAATCAAGACCAGTTACGAAGGTGCAAAATGCACTGAAATAATGCATTATTATAAGACTCATGTTGCAGGTAAAAAGAGCTATTGGATATATTTTCAGAGTCTAGTTATTGAAAGACAGTATTTAGTGCTGATTGTCAGTAATAGTAGCTCGGTGGTTAGCTGTGTTTTTAATCTTGGTTCTGATGCATTCTGTGTGTTTGAACCGTGCCATATGTTCTCCCTGTGTTAATGCAGATTTTTCTCTCACCCCAGAAGACGTGTACAGTCTGTTCAGATACCTGCCACTGGTCCCAGGGCCTGGAGAATAAATGTCCTCTGTCTATTTAAATTGGTTAAAAATAGATTATGACTTTCCTCACAACCATCAGTAAAGTACATTGCAACTTATATATATCATATATGACATTTTATATCAAGATTTTACAAGTACTGTGTGGATACAAATACATTTCTATCAATGAAGTCAGTAATACTTTAGAAATGCATGCCTTATGATAGTATGTTGCACAACCTTCATTTTACAGCACTGTTGCATTTCTAAAGTACTGCCTTAAATGATATAAATGTATTTGTTTAAATCATAAAAATACACATAGTATAATAGTATAATTAGTATACTATAATATAGTATAATTGGAGCTAATAATCAAATGAGAATAGACTCGCTACAGCTCTGGAAGGCGGTACACTACACACCTCACACCAAAACAACCAGACACAGAAACATTTTCTTCCCACGTCATCATTCTCAGGAACAGCTCAATCAGCCATATAATATCAGAAACATTCCTGTGAAATAACACAGTAATACTAAATCAATTTACTGTACTACATATATTATAGTGTAACATACACTGTGCAATAGCCTGTACGTTGTATTGGCATAGGTAGTCTTGCAGAAATTACAGTACAAATCTGGAATATGAAGGGTTTGGATTCAGAAAGCAAGACAACGACATTTCTCCTGGCATCAGTTTTTAAACCTTTCATGTTATGCTCCTCCTGATGGGTTGGGATATTCCTGATTAGTCTGTAATCAAAACACGGAAGTCACTGAGAGTTTCTGTAAATACTATTACACTTTTACCCACTTGACGGCACTATTACACAAGGAAACTTTCTCACTGTCACAAAGCGACACATCTGTCTTGCTGAACTTTATCCTGGACTCCTGCAGGACAGGGGGATCCGGACACATAGATACTGCTCCCGGGAAGAAGACTTTCACTCTCCCCCATGATTAAAAGTGCTAATCAACAAACTTCCCAGGGTCTGCACAGCAAAATGGCCTTGGTTCCCACCATGTTCGTGTGTTGCTTCCTGATCATAACCCAATGCTTTCTTTGATTAAAATGAACACACATCTAGGTCATGCAAATAATATGGCTGCTTTGATTAAAATAAACACATCTTAGGTTATGAAATTGATTATGTAAATAACACAATTTCCTTCAACACTATCCAACACCTTTGGGGTGAACTGGTCATTTAGGTAATTATGGGACATCTTCCTAAATCCACACTGATGACACCTAATCACAGGCAGGAAACACTATCATTACTTGAAGACATCAGAGTCATTCTTCAATTGGAGGGCAGGCCCATTCACAGAAATGGTTGGGCCCCTGAAAAGATCCAGTGAATGGGCCCTCCCCAAATCTGCTTTACTCATATCAACGCATGCGCATGCTCTCTCTCTCCTACATAAACACATGTAAAATGAGAGAGACTTACTTAGTGACGGGGGCTACATAGGCATAGGCACGCGCGCACACACACACTTACACACACCAAGGTCAACAAAGATCTGCTACACTTACACTGGTGGCTCCTTCACTGACGCCAGTTACCTCTTGGCTAGTAATGTTAGCCTCCTAGCTATCGTTCGTCTCTTCAGCCTGGTTAGGAGCATCTGAGCTGACTGAAAAAAGTTGGTCATTATATTATTATTTGGGTCATAAGTTCTTGCCAGCTCCCTCTTTTTCTTCTCCTTTGTTTTCTGGTATCCCGATTTATGTGCAGGTCCTGGCATAGCAAGGAAATTCACTCCAACATTAGCTAGTGGTTAGTTTAGATCAGTACATTTCTCAGCTCATGTGGCCGGCTGCCCGCGGTGCACTTTCGGCGTTTTGATGTTCCATACCAAGAAAAATGACTAATACCGTTTTCATTATGAAACAGGCTACACTTTACTAAAACAGCAATAAATAAAATGTTTATTTTTGGTCAAAAACACCCCCCCCCCCCCCNCCCCCCCCAATGGGCGGGCCTGCTGGAAGGAATCCAGCCAACGATCACATTAAATGTCCATCCTCTGACCTGAAAAACATGGAAATGAAATAATCATTCCCAATAGTCATTCCCAGAAGATTCAGGTTTGCATTCTAAACCATGGCCTACTCTTCTAAAAAAGTTTTTCCAAAAGACCTTGACAACTACTGCAAGCACCTGCTGAGATTTTCACTGGGATGTGCATATGTCTCTTAAAGCCTACAGTATGTTGTCCCTGTGCTGCAGCCTCTGTGGTGATTCTGATGGCTATGATGCCTGGCAGTAACCTATAATCAACATAAGCCCAAATCACGTGCTCTGTCTATTTTCTGCCATAGTGGAGACCATCTGGGACTAGCTTTACTTTTATAGATATTCATTGTTTTTATTATAAGTCTTACAACACAAATGCAAAACAGAGGTGTTTCTAAACCAGAATAAGGAGTTTATGTCTGTGTATCAATTAGCAGCTCCTGGGAGGAAGGTGAAGCTGTGACATGTTTCTATTGTTATTAAGATGCTTGTCAATGAATCTTTAATGAAGGCTTTTTTCAGAATTGATCTATTCAGATTCCATTCTTCAATTCTGGTGGAAAGTTGTTAGAAACAGCTTCAACGAAATGGTAGTTATACATTTCCTGATGTTCAAGCCATATTCTTTGTGATTCTGTTTGTTACGCTCTTAGTAGAAAGCTGTGGATGCCAGTATGAGCTTCTGTCAGCAGGCTGGCAGTATTACTGGACTAAGACAAGTTGTAATACTGATTCCCACATAAAAGGTGGAAGTGAGAGTTCAGTATGTTATCAGAAATAGCAGGCAGCATTTAAAGAGTCTACAGAGGGCAGCAGAACACCCGCTTTGGGAGGCCCTGATTACCTTAGATGGACAACACTGTCTGTGACCATCCTGTAGAGGTTGCTCAAAATTCAGTCTTGACCATGGAAACAGCAGTTGAGGAGAGAAACACACCACAGAAGAAAAAAAAAGACAACTTTTCAAAACCAAAACTTTATGCTTCGCACAAAGCAGCAAATTAAAATCAGTGACCATCACCATAGGTAACCAAAGACATTAACTGGACCAGAATAAAATGGATTAAACTAATTCCAGCCACATAAGATAAAAGAAATAAATAAAACAGACAATGCAAGTTAAATCAAGTAAAAACAACAACACACATTTAAAATTAGTATTATTAGTATCAGTATTACCTTTTCAAAAAATCTCCCAAGTCACATTTTCTATACTGATGACCCTTCAACATTTAAAGATGTGAATAAACTTTACAGTGAGTATAAATAAAAAATGCTGACTTTAATTTTGAGACTACCCAAAATAAAATTTTGAGGTTGTTAGGGAGTCCAAGGTGGTAATGAAGGGGCCTTAGACCATTTGAAACTCCCTGTATCCCGCACAC
Source organism: Oplegnathus fasciatus (assembly GCA_003416845.1). NCBI lineage: Eukaryota > Metazoa > Chordata > Actinopteri > Centrarchiformes > Oplegnathidae > Oplegnathus > Oplegnathus fasciatus. Next base: position 72,841 of record NTHP01000214.1, read on the forward strand.
TGACTATAGCAAGGAAGACCCTTAAAGGTAATCAATATAATCTTAAAATGAGTTCTGTACAGTCTGTAGCCTGTAGCTAGTCTGTTAAGTAAAAAGGTGATAAAGATGATAAGATGAGCTAAGATATTACTTTATTCATCCCGAAGGATATTATGCAGCAGCTGCCATAAGATAATGTAAGCTAAGATAAACCTTTATTGATCCCCAGTGGGGAAATTCAGTTGTTGCAGCAGCACAATGACAGCAATAAGTACAGATAAGTATAGAGGTAAAAGAATAAATAACAAAGGTATATAAAAACTAGAATAAAAAAAGAATACAAAATAGAAACTATACACAAGAATACACAAGCATTTGGAGACAAGATTACAAGATTACAATACAGTACAAGACTAAAAATATACTGAGAACAAATATAAAACAATAACAAAATAAACTATAAAGATTAAGGTGCAAAACAAATCTACACAATGTTAGAAATGTAACAGGTTAATTGTAGGTGTCATAAATATAAGTGTTGGCTGGTTAACTGTTTAACAGTAAGGTGCAAATCCAAAAATATCTACGTAATGCCAGGAGTAAGTAGTTGTCACAGTGGTAAGGGTAAAGCAATAAATATACAAAACACCACAAAACTGAGATGTAAACTGGTTAACTGTGGTGATAACATACATAAATAAAAAAATATAATTGTACAAGTTTTGTGGAACAAGTGTACATTCTGACTTCTGGGGATAATTTACTTAGGTAGGATTGAGAAAAGAGAGGACTTGAAGTATAACTTCCAGGTCCCTCCCCCTTTCTCTCTACTGCGGTCCAGCTCGTCTCCAAAGCCCCTCCCTGCAGCGTCGCTCAGTCTAATTCTTTCTTTTTAGCTGCTTTTCTTCATTGGTCTTCTTCTGTTTACTTGTCTTTGTTGCGTAAGTTGTGTAAGCGGTTGTTTGGTGGTTGTTTGTCCGCCATTGCATTCACTGAAGATACAGCACTTGACGGAGTGAGTGCATGTGCGGTGGAGGGGAGCTGCAGGAGCAGTAGGTGGAGCCAGTACTTCATGTACTTCTGTCAGGACATAGTGACAGTTTTAGGAAATATGACAAAAAGTTATTTTTAAACAAATTACCTACTACAACTTTAAAGACTTTAGACTAAGAGAATTAGGCTGAGTATGTTTACTTTTCAAATAGGCATTTCTCTGCTTGACTGTGCTCTGTCTGCTGTGTTGGTTAAAAAACCCTTTAGTCTAATTGTGATTTTTAGAAATCACACCTCTTCCATGATCTGTGTAACTGTTGTTTGTTTGTTGAGCTGTCAGTGGAAACAAGTTTCAATTACCAGGCCATCACCATTAGGCTGGTATGGTTAGTACATTTGGAGCCAATTGAGCAATCAGCACTTGTGTTTAAGTCACTCCTTGTTTGAAGTGCCAGTCTCATCATACGAAAACTCAGGCATACAAAGACTATGTAGTCTCGCAGGAGTCCTTCATGGGAGGACAAGTGAGATAACGAATTAAAATTGTCAGGGCTAAGTATCCTTTTGCTTTGTCAGTATATCTGCTTTTTCCTCATCTGATATGCATATACTTTCCATTCCTGTACATCACTCTTCTCGAAGATACTATAGACCACGCATCTACTCATGACATCACTGTAACCACTCATTCTGTCACATTCTGTCCTCTCTGTCCCTCCTCTCCAACCACATTCCTAATTCCCCAGGCTGATAAATAAATCACTGAAATGATCCTGTCCTCCTCAACTGCCTGCACTTGGATCTTTCCCCTGTTGCCACTCTCCCTCACCCACGTGACAGTATGAACTGGCCAAAATGGCCCCAACAGATGTAGCAGTTTCTGTGGACGAATTTAATGAGGTGGCTGATGCCATTCAGTGCCTTCTAAACTACTGCCACCTCCAGTATTGAGAAGAGGGATGCAGCCTTGCCATGGGCACACCAGATGGTGTCTTCAAAGGCTTGGCTGGCAGAGTTGCTACCATTATTTTCAAAGAACTTTAAATTCATCTCCTCTGCATCCTCAACAGCCAGCAATTAACCTACTCCCCTGCCTACACCAAGGCCTGCTTGCCACCAGGCTGCTTCCCACTCTGCTAGCCTCCAACCTGCTCCCCAGTGTGCTAGCCTTCAGCCTGCATCCCTGCCTGCTAACCTCTAGCCTGTTACCCTCCAGCCTGCAAGCCACCAGGTGGCACCCTGGTCTGCTAGCCTTCAGCCTGCATGGTTGATTAGCCTTGGGTTCCTAGCCTGCAGTCTACCTGCCAGCTACCCCGCTGCCTGATCCTGTATCCCCTGAATTCTATGAGCATTCAATGGACAAGTTGAGGAGCCATCCTGATGTATGGCGATCACCTTTTGAGGGTGAAGGCCTTGCTATTTTCAGGGGAAACCATGGACTCCCCAAAAGAAGACGCATTCCCCATGGCTCCCAGTGCCATTGGCTCTCTCAGCCGCCCAGCTCCACAGAGACTCAGCTCCAGTCGACCGCCCCTGCCGACACTAAGCCAGACCTTCAGTCAGCCGCTCCTGCCAATGCCCAGCCAGACCACCAATCATCTGCCCTTGCTTACGCCCAGCCAGACCTTCCAGATCATCAGTTGACTGTCTCCTGCTCTGCACTTCTGTCGCCTGCCTCCTACTCTGGTATCTTGCGGCCCACCTGTCCAGTAGCCGTACCCGACCTGCAGTCGAATCTTCTGGTGTCGGCTGACTGTTCCTCCAGGCCGTCCGCCTGAGGTTTCCGGCTACGTCCCTGTCCGGCCTTCTGCCTGAGGTCCCCGGCTCCGTTCTTCAGCTCCCAGGCCACTGGCCCCTGAATCACTGAAATTATCCTGTTCGCCTTGACTGCCTGCACTTGGGTCCTTCCCCTGTTGCCACACTCCCTCACCCACATAACACTCTCTAATCTTATCTACCCTAGTCGCTATATACACACAAACACACCCACATACACACACACAGTTACTTAAGTCACTTTTGGGGAAATTACAGACAAACTTACATTCATTTCCTAGAGACTTACCCTAACCCTAACCCAAACCCTAACCACCACTTGTCTTACCCTAACCCTTACCGTAATCTAACCCTAACCTTAACCACTTGGTCCCCAGTTGGACAAGCCATCCCTAATTAACCGGTCCAAAGTCTGGAATGTGTCACCGAAAGTAGTCTAAGTCATACTCACACACACACACACACACACACACACACACACACACTCATAAAACTGGTAACCAACTCAACCTTATATTCATCACTGCTCTACCACCTCTCAACCTTTCTGTAACTCCTCTTCATATCTCTACTCAAACTCTTCAACTCTTCCTTCCAGGGAAGGCATCTCTCGTCCATGACCTCATCCATTACCACTGAGAACTCTGTGGTGTCCCCGGCTTGGACTGCAAGGAACTTTGGTGTGACACTGGATGACCAGCTGTCCTTGGCTGCCAACACTGCTGCAACAACCCGCTCCTGCAGATTCATTCTACACAACATGAGGAGGATACATCCATTCCTCACCCAGGAGGCGGCGCAGGCTGTGATCCAGGCTCTTGTCATCTCGCGCCTAGACTACTGCGACTCACTCCTGGCTGGCGTGCCTGCATGTGCCATCTGACCTCTGCACCTCATCCAGAATGCAGCAGCTCAGCTGGTCTTCGAACTACCCAAATTCTCCCACACTACACCGCTCCTATGCACCCTGCACTGGCTACTGGTGGCTGCTCAAATACAATTTAAGACAGTGGTACTTGCCTACCACGCAGTGAATGGCTCAGGCCCCATTCTACATCCAGGACTTGATCAAACCATACACCCCAGCCTGTCCACTATGCTTTGCTAGTAGCACTTGGAGCATCGCAAAGCAGTTCTGCTTATTCATGAAGTTGATGTACTTGCATGATTCTTGTAACCTTTGGTTTGTATCACCTTGGTTGAATGCACTTTTTGTAAGTCACTTTGGATAAAAGCATCAGCTAAATAAATGTAATGTAATGTAATGCTAGTGTGAATCGGCTTACTACTCCCTCACTACGATGAGGGTCCAGCTACAACTCAACAAAATCATGACTGTTTGAAGTCTTCTTCCGTCACAGGACTGCACATTGGCCCATTAAAATACAAAGCAAAAAACCTCTTTCTCTATTATATCTCTTACTGTTTCTAAATATAGCACTTGAAACAGTTCAGCATATTTGATAAAGTTGATGTTGTTGCATGATTCTTGCAATTTTTGTGTTGTATCCACATGGTTGAATACACATATTACCTTATGCACATATTGTAAGTCGCTTTGGATAAAAGCGTCAGCTAAATAAACGTAATGTAATGTAATGGTATGATCATCAAAACTTAGAATTCTTGATCAGGGAACAAGTAGATGACAGAATTTGAGAATAACTGATTTTAGCACATACATTTAAGGTACCATTTAAAGTATGAGTGGATATGATTGTGATCATTTCTGTTATAGTATGTAGTATTGGTTGTTACTTTCTTCACTGTTGCTGTATTTCACTTTCACCAGTAGAGGTCAGTACAGTACTGACTGAAAGTCTCTGTTGACTACTGGACAACAGCAAGTATGTCTTTGTGTTCCATACCAGAGGAAATAAGGTTTTAATATCATTATTGGTATAAGGGAGGGTTGTGTTTGTGTCTATAAGACCGCCAACATGATTCAAGATTCGATTACAATTCATTTCATTCAAACAGGATAAAGTTAGGTGGGCTATGGAAAAGACCCTGCTGAAAATTTCATCCCACCAATTTTTTTTAGCTTTACCATTTACTCCATTTTGATCAGGTTTTGGACACACTACTATCTGTAACACAAATGTAAATTACGAAAATACATTGATTATAATAACTTATAGAAATAATACCAAGTTTATTGTAAGTTGTAAGTAAAACATAAAAAAGTTCAAATTCAAAATTAGAAATTCTAATGAGAATAAGCTGTAGAAATATGAAATAACAGCACAACTACATTATAAATCTTCTGGTTGTAAAACTTCAAACGTTTCAGTCTTCTTTCATTCAATTCTCTCCGTTCACTGTAGTGGAGCAGATCTGATCTTTACAAGGATCTCTGTGTTGTGGCTCAAGAAGAAAGTTAATCATTCTCAAAAGAATCTGATGGGCCTCCCAAAGGCAATGACAGAAACAGATGTGCATCCTTAAATTAGCCACTATTCCTTTTTTATTCCTATTTCTGACTTTTTGTCAGCACAGATTTTCCTTCTGATTTAGACATTAAAATATCATCCAGATTGAAGTAACTCACCACAGACTGCCACACTGATGAATATGCTGCAGTGGATGGGGTACAACTCTTATAAAACACAGAGCTGTAAATATAGAGGATACTCAGCTATTATAAAAAGAATTATTCTTGTATCTTTCTGTGGTATAGTCATCAGAATAACTGACTAACGAGTTCCAGATCTGTGGAATCTCTATATCCAGATGTCTGTTCTATCATGATGAGCAAGAACTTGTGCACTCTTGAGTATTAACATGCAGGTTCAGTCACTGAGGGGGATTCTGCAGGATGCTGGATCGACTTTAATGACCTTAACCTACAGGATGTGATCGGTGGACCACACTGTGAGACTGCTGGACTCACTACTGCAGCCAATGCTGCCTGCTTCAGCATCCCCCTTCAGAGGGGCCCAGTAGATGGCTTCCCCAGCCTCACTGCTGCTTCAAGGAGGGAGGAGGCCCCAGAGCCCCTCAGCTAAAGGGGCATAGACACTCTTAGTCAGCATCCACTGTGGATAGAGAAAACACCTGGATACAAAGGCAGTCTAAACAAAATATGTGCCTTGAAAAGACTGGACCAGGTCCTCTTCGCTCTGCTGCAGGGGGAAAAAGTTGTGTCTGTGTTGCGGAGTTTATGTGCTGGTGGCTGTTTCATTGGGTTTGAATTTTAACACAGCAATAAATATTATAGTCAGGATTGAGAGGAGCTGGCCATACAAGTCGTAGCTTACTGGATATGATGTTTGAACTTCTGGGCATCAGTGGGACCAGAGACAACAAAACTATTCTCACATGAAAAAGCAACAAAGGGCTTGAAAAACTATGATGAAATAGAACAGAATAAAGGATAGTGGAAAATATACACCATTCGGTATGGTCATTTGAAGAACCCTGTTGGGTTCTTTTTTTTTGTTTGGGCTAGGATTCTAATTTGCAGTTAAGGGAAATACTTTCTTCTGACTTGCAATTTTTATTGTGAAATAAAACAAGAAAATCAACACTGTAAGTGAGAAGAAAAAATGCAGCCTATTTCTAGATTCACAACTCTCCCAATATCCCATTCCTATCCCACACAAACACAAACAGAAACATGAGGGCTCACCAAAATACAAAATGTTTTTAGTAGAAATAAAGAAAAAAAGAAACAATGTAATATTGAGATAAAATACAAACGCAACAACTCTGTCACTGCCCTCATCTCCCCTAAATTTCCAGCAAGCCACCATTTTTTACAGCCAAGTCCATAAAACCTACTGTTCAGTAGTAGGCTAATAATGTAAAATTTTAAATTGTATGAGCCATAGATATAAAACACCAGATGTGGCGTGTCATAATGACTTGCCATTCCAAGACGGAACCATATGGTAGCCATCTTACCTGGGTCTAGTTTTAAACTTGGAACCTATTGAAAGAGGCTTATGTCGTCTTTATAATCCTTGTATTTTTCTACCAATATACCAATACTGTTTTTTATTCAAAGTAATGAGCGTAAGACAACTGTACCTGTCTAGAATGAACCAAAAAAACAAAGATTCTGGTAGAATTTTGATTATTATAGCTCCAAAAGAACAAATCATACTTTCAATTATGAAGATAATCTCATAATTGTGCATTTATATTGCAGACAATGATTTTATTTTTTCAATTTTGTCTGAACTTAATATGTAAGAACTGTCTTTGGTATTTGGAATGGGTAATATACAACATTAAGCACATATACTGTATATATATATTTATTGCCTATATTGGCAGGCAATTACAATCAGAAACACAAGAGAGAAACACACCTACTGTAATGTATTTATATCTTTGTCATAAATTGTACTTAAGGCAAGATATATTTCTCTCTCTCTCTCTAACATTATGGACATTAAATTTACAATGATAATGAGGAGAAATCGCTGCAATTTTGCAAAATTGCAAGCTTGACCAGAACTGCTGAAGTACAAATCTCCTTTCTCCAGCTAATTTTGGGTTAGCTAGATGTGGTGAACATGTAACGTTAAGTGCGACCCCTCGGCCTCAATGACAACATGTTGGCTGATCGTGTGGTTGGTTTGTGTTCCGTGTTGCTGTCCAGGATGTGGCTAACGTTACTGTTGTGCTGATTTGCCTGGGCTTCACTTTTTATGTAACATAGCTGGTTTGCTGGATTTGTCTTGAGATAACATTATTATGAAATGGGATTTAGGAGTGAAGACGAGCACTTCTTGTCGTTAACATATTGGTCAGCTGCTTAGCGGTCAAATGTTAGGGTAATATTAATAACTTTACTGAACGTTTACCTTTGAGTTAGCGTAGCTAACATTAAAACAATGTTTGCTTGTTATAACTTGTTTAGCTAACAGATGCTGTTGAGAGCTGCAATCAGTAATAACTTTGACATAGAACTCAGCTGGTCCGTTACTTGGTAGCTAACGGTAAAGTTACCTAGTTAACTAACTTTGTAGTTTTAGTTGACCCATACTGTATGTAAAAAAATAAATCTCTTATCTACTCATACTGACGTGTGGAAAGTGATGCCAGCCTCCCTGGTCTCTTTGGTCCTTTTAGTTGAGCAATTAGGTGCTGCACAGCCAACAACCATAGTTGTCGATTGGCGATTGTAAACAAGATCCAGACCCAGGTTTTGAAGGAAATGTAATGGCGCCCAGATTATGTTTTCTATTAAGATAATGAGGAAGTGTTGGTAATTAACGTATTTGGCAAGTCGCAAAAAAGACTGATACTGAACATATCAGTAAATGTTCATTGACAACGTGTTCCATTTGTTCCAGATCTTGCAATACAATATCCTCCTTAAACTTTTTAATAGTTATGCTTAGGCACTCACAGCACTTTATTACTACTCTTGTTTACTACAAAAAAAATTCCACAGTGACTTGACGAACAAGACACGACGTAATTATTAACATTTAAGTGAAACCACAATCTTTCCCTAACCTTAACCAAAGTGCTTTTGTTACCTAAACCTACTGTAACCACAGACAGGACTCTGACACCAGAGGCTGGGATTTGCACCCAGAGTCCTGCCCTTTGTTCACCCACCATCCACCCTGACCACCTCTGTACAACTCTGGTGCAGTATGTGTCTCTTCATTCACTCAAAGAAATGTCGCCTCTGAACATAATCATGACATAGGCAGTGATTATGTTTGCCATTACAACGTAATTGAGAAAACAATTTAGTAATATATAAACAAAATTTCTAGAAGAAAGGTTTGGGTTGTGTTTGTAAAGATAACCCCCAGATCTTCTGAAATGGTTAAAGACATATGCAGAACTGGGATCTAATTGAAGGGAATTTTAATGCATACAGTGATATTTTAGACAAAGTGTGCCTCAATCTTTGTGGGAACAGTTCATTAGACAGATCCATAAAGAAATTGTTTTCTAGTTCGGTGTGGAAGAACTTGACTGGCCTGCACCTGACCTCAACCCCATCCAAAACTTTTGGGATGAATTGGAACACCAGACCTTATCATCCAACATCAGTGTTGGACATCACTAATGTTTTTGTGTCTGAATGGGAGCAACTCACTGCAGCCAGGTTCCAACATGTGGAGGAAAGCCTGAACCCAGACGAGTGGGGGCTGTTATTGCAACAGATTAATGCCCATGGTGTCAGAAGGATATGGAAACATGTGAGCTGTCCAATAGTTCACAAATAATGATATACCATCTCCCCTGATTGTATCATCCAGGTAACTTCCAGGAGGTCTTATTCTGGTGAAAGTTGATGGGAATATTTCATCTCCTGTGGAGTGTTATAGTAGAGGATGTGCTATTACTTAATTTTTTAGATTGTTTATTCCAAGTGGTGTTTATCTACACACTAATGTCTGCCTGACCTCTGAAAGCAAATAAAACAAGCTTTAAGAGTAATGGCTGTTGTATCTTTCAGCATTGTGGTATCATAAAGAACAGAACAGAAAGTAGAAACAGCAATTCCTTCAAAGCGTGGAGGAAGGAATCCATTTAATCTCTGTTTTCACTTTGTATTGAGCAATTCATTATCCAAGAAGATGGTGTGACATATAGAGATGGTTCTAAAAGCCTCAGAATGGAGCCTGGCACTTCCCCCAGTGACTCAACAATCCTGGAGAAGTTGAGAAAGATTCAACTTTATGCAACTTTAATTTAATACTTCAAACAAATGTGGGAACAGATTATTGTCACTTTAAATGGCTTCCCCATTCAGTATGATATAACCTTAACGACCTTGATTTGGATGGTTAAATGACCATTTGATGTTCTTTAAGGCTGATTCTAGTATTTGTTTAGACAAAGTATCTAATTTGACTGCATGAAATTAATTTGTCTATTAAATTATTTAAAATAAAAGCAATTTAGTATTCAAATTGCATACTTGGCAGTGTACAGAAGGCTTAGAAACAACATTTAGATAATGATGTAGGGGGATAAAATTTATATGGACAGACATTTGAACAGTTATGTAAATGTGAAATTGACTTTTTAAGTACTCAGATGACTTGTCCACGTGGGAGGTAAATTGCACTCGTGACCTCAGTGTTTAGAAAAACCAGGCCCTGATTAGCTTTTTTGAATAATTGGTGAAAAACATGTATGGCTTCATATATTGATACTAATAGCGCATGCCCCTCCCTTTTCCATTTTGGAAACTTCACTGTCTTTGTTCTAGTGCCACTGTCAGGACAAAATGTCATTTTTACACACCTCATAGTCTAATAGGTACAAACTTAACCAAAGCTAAGAGTAGCATATGCATCAGTGTGTTGTTTGTTCCACCCAACAAATTAGTATTGTTGGGTGTAGTAAACATCAACACCTCCAGAGGCCACTAGCAGGGCTTAAGAATTTTAGTCTTGCTTCTGTTTTTTGTAATTTTTTTTGTACTTTATAAGTAAATACATGTCAGTTCATTTGTGTCGCTTGCTTTAATTTATTGGTGTTCTTGTTGAATTCCTTGGTAAAAATATTGAGGAACTTTGATTTAATCTCCTGTACATTTCATTACACACCCTTGTTCATCTCACCCTGGGAAAGACCCTGACCCTGCTGGCCCGGCCGGATGGGACTTCCTACCATCCTTTTCCTCAGAGTAGCTTGTCACCTATAGACATCTGACATAAGAGGGAAACCCTGCCTTTCCTCTCCCGGATGTTTATGGACCAATATCATGACAGGTTTAGGGGTCACTGTGTTTATTTCAGTGCCTTTGCTGTGTGACCAGTAAGCTGCAGGGTCATGATGAATGTGATGGAGCATCAGGTCCTATCTGTGAGGTTTTGTTATTGGAGAATTTAGGTACTTTGCACAACAAAGACCACTTAGCCCAGATTAGAGTGAGGAACTGTGACGTATGACAGCCTGATGCTTGTTATTTCCTGCTGTGGTTAAAGCTAATTTGTTGCTAACCTTACCTCTTAGATTCATTTATTGTATTACCTCCTCATGACTGGCCTTCCTCTCTGCTGGCATGTTTCCCATCTTGATCTTGGTGGATTTGTACACACCAAATTCTTACCAGTTGTGTAATTACACAGGGACACACCATGCAGCATAACCTAGCAAGAACCTGATTTACAAGTGCTAAAAGCAACATTTTGTGTTTCTCAGAATGAAGGTTATTAAATTGCAATAGTGGAAAAATTATTTAGATCCTTTACCTAAGTAAAAATATCAATACAACAGTGTGAAAATACTCCATTGCAAGTAAAAGTATTTCATTCAAATTCCTAGTTAAGTAAAAGCACATAAGTATTATCAGAAAAATTTAATTAAAGTATCAAAAGTAAAAGTACCCGTTCTTCGTTACCTCTTTGAGTGTTGAACAATTATTTAAATAAACATATCTAAGTACTTTAGAGGGGGAAATCTCTCTTTGGTGGACCCGCTAACAACTCAAGGAGCCACAACTAGACACTTTTTGACAGGGATCACAAACTGAAAAGATTGAGAACCACTGGTTTAATCTTTCACAATGTGTTAAATTTTACAAGCTTAACAATTTTTTAATGCAAACTCTTCAACTGAAATGTAACTAGTAACTCCAGCTGTCAAATAAATGTAGTGGAGTAAAAAGTACAATATTTACCTCTTAAATGTAGTGGAAGTAAAATACAAGCACCTCAAAGCTTTACTTAAGTACAGTACTTGAGTAAATGTATTTGTTGTTGAATCATGTTCCAAAAAGGATGTTGCCACTTTCTCCCCTCTCCCTCCTTGGCGTCGCTATGTTTGTTTCAAAGAGGAAGCAGAGAGATAAGAGCTGATAACAACCAGAGTGCATCCAGACTAGGTAAGTTTATGTCAAGGTGAAACTGCGCAGTTACGAGGGGTGGAACTCAAAATAAAGGGTGTGGTGCTATACAGCAATACAGCTGATTTACCACCCAAAACTGGTGTGTTGGCACACAATGTAAAAAGAAGTGTATGTACTATATGATATGCATATTAGACCACTGGGCCTTGATGACACCACGGTTGACAATAATCTTGGTGATGGTCTTATTAATCTATGGTAATTATAGAGCTACCTTTTCAAGTGGTACTGTGGCTCAGTGAGTGATTTTCTAGTTGGTCAGTAAGAAATGAAATTATTTTTTTAAAGCCAAACTAGTGGCCAGGCTCAGGGATGGTAATGTCAGTCGATTGGTCCACCACTTTGGTCAAGACTGATATATCTCGACATCTATCAGATGGATTGCCATGAAATTTTGTACAGGGTTTCATGGTCCCCAGAAAATGAATCCTAATGACTTTGGTAATCCCCTGAATGTTCATGTAGTCCCATTTTTTTCCAAGTTGTTTGGTTCAGAGTAAAATGTCACCTCAACAATTAGATAGGTTGCCATGAAATGTATGTCACCTATTTGGTGATCCCTTAACTTTTTATGTAGCACCATCATCAGGTCAAAATTTTAATTTGTCCAATACTTATGACCAAATACCTGTAAAACTAATGAAATTCCCATCAATCAAATGTTAGCATGCCAACAGGCTAAACTAATACTCAAAAGGAGTCCTTCTACACTGATCTGGACAACACCCTATCTAAGGTCCTCAACCATAGACTGTATATAAAGATGGACGACGCGTCTCCACTTCCTCCCACTGTACAAAAGTGAAGCCAAAATATCTCGGATACAGGCGCTGCCATCTTGCCCTGGTGACGTTATTTGGAGCCAGAGTCTGCGCAGTAGTGATCAGGGAAGGAGCCGTGGTATTGAGGTTCCGCCCATACACCCGCCAGACTCGATCTGTAATCAATAATTAGAAACTGCTAGCTAACGATCACCTGCTAAAGTTACAGGTACATGTCCTCTCGAGGTTCCTACCGACGTACAATTCCCGAAAATACATCTGCAGGTGCCTCCGCGACTATTTCACTGTGATTGACAGCTGTCAATCATGACGTTTCACCCCATTTTTATAGCGTCAAATAACTAATAAAAACCAAATTTATCAGAAATACGAACACTTGAACAAACACCAGGGTGATAAGAACTAACTAAAATGACAGAAACCATCTTTGGGAAAAAATTTATTTGGAGTGTACTTTGATTTTTTAGTTTGGCTCATGTCCCATCTGCTAACATGGAGGGGGCGGGACTCATGACCTATACTGGAGCCAGCCACCAGGGGGTGATCGAGACCTTTTGGCTTCACTTTTGGGGAGCTGTCATGTCGTCCATCTTTATATACAGTCTATGTCCTCAGCGAAGACAAACTAATCCTGCTGGGGGACTTTAATGCCAGGTTTGGGCAGAACCACAATCTTTGGACAGACACAATTGGTAAGGAAGGAGTTGGCAACACAAACCCTAATGGTGTCCTGCTGCTAAAAAAGTGCTCTGAACATAGTCTGGTAATTACCAACGCACTCTTTCGCCCAAATAACACCTCTGGAACCTCATTGACAATATTACACCATCGCCTCATCCACTCCATCATGTCCAACGGAAAAGGAGGGCGTAGAAAAGGCAGAGCCGTCCAAAGCTCAACATCGATTGGCTGGATGACACCATCTGTAGACAAAAGTTTCAGGCTGTGCTCAGAAAGGAACTGCCCAAGCAGTATCCTGAAGACAATGAAACACACTGGGGTATGCTTAAGTCTGCCATTATGAATGCCTGTAGAATCACCCTCGGCCACTTAACCAAAAAAACATCAAGACTGGTTTTATGAGAATGGCCTAGAAATCCAACAGCTCATCAACATCAAAAAGCAAGCCTTTGTCATGCAGCAGAATGACATCAACAGCAAACATAAAAGAGAACATGAACATGAACATGAAAAAGACTTAGGTCATATTTCAGCCACCACCCAAGCCGAACACTCATGCCTCGTCCCCTGCCATCTCTGTTGATGACACCAGTCTTCAAAATATGGACCAATTCCCATATCTTGGGAGCCTACTCTCCTCTTTAGCCAACATCGATGACAAATTCACCACCATCTTGGCTGTGCCAGCAGGGCTTTTGAATGGCAAAACAAGAAAAATATTTTTTGAGAACCAAGACCAAGACCTGCTCACCAGCAGAGGTGCTTCAGGAAAATTCTCTAGATCAGCTGAGAGGATAGGTGCACTAACACCAACTTTGATGGGCTGGCCACATGATGCACATGCCCGACTCTCAACTGCCAAAGCAAATTCTCTACTCCTTCCACTTATCTACTTCAGACAGACACCACAGGGCATCCAACAAGGTGACCCGGCGAAAGCTAGTCCACGAGGGTGCTCTGCCGCCATGCTGTGGAAGCCAAATGCAGCCCTTGAAAGCAGAAAACAAAAAAGGCTCAAACCACACCAACAACCTCAGCCTCACACCTGTGCCCTCACCGCTGCAAGATACGAAGGTCTAGAATTGGCCTCTTTGCCCACCTGAAGAAAAATCAGGAAAATCAGTTGGAGGACAGTCATTCGTCTATGAGTGACCACCGATGATGACATGTATTTAAAGTGTCAGCAGTCCCATAAGCCAATTCAGCATGTTTGATCTTCCTAACATCCTGTGGTTTTGCAATGTTTGCTATAATTAAAGTAAGATGGAGCCCATTTAGTAATGCAACATGGGTTAACAAAGGTCTGTGTGACAAAACCATCAGCAGCAGCATGTGGGACGGGCTCAGAGCTGTTTCCCAGCAGAGGAGCTCCTTGAAAAGTCGTCTTTCAAACTGCACTCAGGTGGCAGCTGAAAAAGTTATCTGACTTGATCTGAACTGACAGAGCTTACTTTCTGTCTGTTTGGCCCACTTTTGTATTCATGTTTCATGTTAGGTAATGATCAAACCTTTTTTTGGATTACTTCTGAAAGCGAAATTAGTGCTTTTTCAGCCTAGGGTAAAAAAGTCTGTAGTTTTCAAAATCTAATTTAGCTCAGCAGTCGATGGCTAAATGCCCTTTAAAGCAGTGGTGCACGTCTCCATGCCCAAAGTCTACTTTTTATTTCCATCCAGTCACTTCAGAATCAATTTTCAAGGATTTGTTTTTTTAGTCTCTGATGTGCTAATCAGTCAATTAGTGGATTTTGAAGTCCACAGAAGCCTAGGTTCTTAGCACTCAGTGGCAAACACCTTGATCAATTTAGTTTCAACATTATGGGCCATGGCCAAAAGAGATTAGTATCACATTTACTATGGACCATATAAACAATATGCATCTATATAATAAATATAATAAAACTATAATTAAAAATATAATTAAACTAACCGTGATTACTATCAAGTCACTGCCATCACAGCTAGATTGAGTTTTGTGTAAGTAAGTTATGCCATCATTGCTAAAACTGACTAACTGGCAAATGGTTACATTAGCAATTCTGTGAATTTCATCAGCTATCAATTTTGAATGAAAAATGTCATGTCATTGTTGAAATATATACAATAGTATGTATACAGTATATAGTATATATATACTATAGAAGAGTGGACTTGAACGAGTATACTTCCAGTTCCCTCCCCCTTTCTCTCTACTGCGGTCCAGCTCGTCTCCAAAGCCCCTCCCTGCAGCGTCGCTCAGTCTAATTCTTTCTTTTTAGCTTGCTTTTCTTCATTGGTCTTCTTCTGTTTACTTGTCTTTGTCGTGTAAGCTATTGTTGACAAAGGAGGGATGGGATTTCTCATTGCTTGGTAGTTCGTTTGTTGTTTGTCTGCCATTGTGTCCACTCACTGAAGATACGGAGCTTGATGAGTGAGCGTTAGTTATGTTAGAAGATTATGAAGTTAGAAGTTATATTGGCAATAAAAATACATGAAAATTGTTACATACAGCCCCTTTAAGCTCAGTGGAAACTCCATCGTTATGCTTACTCATTCATTCACATTTTCTTTCCCTCTCTCTTTCTCCTTTCCAACTCAACTCGTTTCCTCTCTGCTGCTGTCATTTCCTTGGCCCTCCTCCAGTTCTCATCACATCCAGCGCCCAGGGTTCCTTCCACTAAGCTCATCATAAGCCCTGCTCCACATCACATCCATACAGATCTTCAACCATTTATTGATGAAGATCCCTTCACCACCACCGGTGTCTACACTCCATCTGAGGGATATTCCTGTACAACTCATGGCATCTCTACCCCCTTAAAAAGATGACATCATGATAGGGTCTAATCGCCAAAGACTCTTCACATTTCTAAACTTTATTTAGTTTTACCATGTCAAATAAATTGATTTGGTCATTCTTATATTAAGTCTGTCCTGATTGAAATGACCAAATGTTCACAGAATTAACCATTTGGGACGTAAAAAAATACTTTATTGTCTTTGTAAAACCTTGTAAACCTCCATGATATTGTGTCAAAGACACAAAGGAATTTTATTAGCAACAGAAAATTCAGCAAAGACTTGATATGTGAAAATTAAAGTAAGATGTCCAAGATGACACAAATGGCACCAGGATCTGTGGAAGACATTACCAGACAGGAGTGGTTGTTTTCCCTCTTTTGACTGAAATAATGCCCATGATAGACTCAAGTAATGACAGTCTGATATCAAGGGGATATAGATATTGTTTTGATGATGAAGGTCATTCATACTTGGCATTCCTCATGCCACACTACTGTCCTCAAACTACACCACATGGTTACAACTGTGTTGGACTGAGCCTCTCCTTGTCTCCACCTGCTGTGTTATGAGAACAATATATCTAGTGTTCAGGCAAGAATAACGTAAAACCTAAAAAAAACTTTAAAATGTTTAGTTTTGAGTTTTTGTTTCTGTTTTGCTTCTGTTCTTTTGTGTGTGTAACATAAAGAGACTTTTGTTACACAACCTTGTGTTGTATAATGATAAATAAATGAACCCTTGAATCCTTGAATCTTAATGTCTACTTACTAGCTTTGTCTAGAGCTTTCAACTGCGTTTTTCTTCATTTGTTCACCATGACATTTTTCATTTCTTCATTCTCCATCACAAATGAGCAAACTCAATCCTGCTGATAAAGACTATCAAATGTGGCTGAAAAATCTGAAACGACGATTGTTCCAAAGCTGAGGCACCAGTACAGCAAAAGCTTGAGCACCCATTCATTTCAAAGGTTAGGTTCACATTTTTTCAAGTCTTAATACTATACTTACATGCCCATATGTACATTGAAAAGGTTACTTGTTTCTGTAATTGTTTCTTCTGTCCATACTCCACAAAGAGATCCCCTATTTAAAAACAAGACTAGGTTAAAATCTAGCATGTGGCTGGACTGTGTGTGGTCAGTGTGCTATATTGTGGCCAAATTGTTACAGGCATAGTCAGCGGTCGTGTCTATAATGTGAATTCCTGGATATTAATGGTTTCATCTGCAGTTTTCTGTAGTGGTCCCAGTAATATTTGTTCTTAAAGTGTATTGCGGTAGCATATCACATGACATGGTTCAGCTACATTTGAGTGAAAAAATGTTATAAATGCAGCTGCAAAAAAAAACCCTTTCCACTCATATCTTAAGATGTTTGATTTGAAAGAGAAAGTGGTGTGTGTGGCCGCACCAGGACCAAAGACAGGAAGTTCAGCACGTTGGTGCAGGAAATGTGTGCAATGGACGAGGCGAAGCACCATCAGTACTTTCGGATGTCCGCCACCAAATTTGATTTTCTGGCGCACATCATTGGTCAGCGCATCCAACACCAGAGAACACACCGAGCTCTGATCAATGTGGCGGTGGTTAGCAGTGACTTTAAGCTATTTAGCTACTGGTTGTTCTCAGCAAAGTGTAGCGGCAAGTTACACACTGGGTAGCTGCACTGCATTGGACATCATTCCCGAGGTGTGCCAGGTCATTTGGAACACTCTGCAGCCGGAATTCGTCCCCTTCCCATCCCAGACACAGTGGAGGGACATTGCACAGGATTTCTGGATAATTTGGAACTTCCCACTGTGTCTTGGCGCCATCGACAGGGAGCATGTCACCATCAGAGCCCCCCCAAAATTCAGTAGTGACTTTTTTAATTATAAGGGGAGTCACTCAATTGTTCTGATGGCTGCATGTGATGATCATTACCGGTTCGCGATGGTGGATGTAGGGGCCTATGGATGTGAAAGCGATGGAGGCATCTTCAAGGAAAGTATTTTTGGGTCTAAGCTAATTAATGGGACTCTGGAGCTGCCACAACCAGCCACCCCGCCAGGCACAGATGTCACCAACCCAGCATGTGTTTGTTGCAGATGCAGCTTTCCCATTGCACTCAAATCTTATGCACCCATTCCCAGGCAAAATCTTTTGTCAGAATATACAAATTAATTATAAAATGATATTTTGCAGTAAGAGAGTGTATTACAACAAAATGCTGTAGTTGCATCGGGTTACGTTGTTTATGTATCCCTGTCACATTATCCCACAGGCTCCAACCTCACCACAGAACAGCAGGTGTACAACTACTGACATTCCCGGGCCTGAAGGATCATAGAGAACACCTTCGGCATCATGGCATCCCGGTGGAGGATTTTTGGCCGGCCAATTGACTGCAGCCCTCACAATGTTGTACACATTGTGAAAGCCTGTGTGGCTTTACACAACGACCTAACCCACACTGATGCAGCAAATCTAGGGAAGATCAGATATACCCCATCAAGCTTCACAGATAGCGCCACCACAAACGGAGACATCCAGCCAGGGGAGTGGAGGCGGCATGCGGCAGGTGACAGCAACCTCCTTGAGTCAAGGCAGCTGTCTGCTGGAAGAGCAACACGGGTTGCACTCAACACAAGGCACAACTTCATGACTTTGTTTCAAACACCAGCAGGACTTGTTCCATGGCAAGACGCCATAGTCAGGAGGAGTCTCCAGAATATTTAAAATAATGAACATTTCCCTTTCAGCTATGTTAATTTAATTGAGTGGGCACAGTATATTTCTTGTTGTATTTGCATTTCAGTAACTACATTGCTTGTGACATTTATGATTAACAACTTCTGATTGTTTTTCATTGAGAAGAAGATGTAAAACACAGGAATTCTTGAAAAGCTTTTATTACGAAACACCAAAGGAAATAAGATATAATAACTTTCCGATTACTGGCTGAAATAATCTTCAAATACTTGCTTCTGCTTCTGATAAAGCAGCTGTTGGATTTCAAATTGGGCCTCCATGTGCTAATGGAGCTGAGCCAGCTTGCCAGCATGTCCGCCACCATCATACGAAAGTGTTGTTCCTCTCTCTGATTGTCTTTGGATTTGACAATTTTCTGGAGCCGGTGGATGATAGCATCCTCAACAGGTGTGGGATATGATTTTCCTTAGGAAAATAGTAGGTAGAATATAGGACACTTGTGGATGCTGAGGAGGATGTACTGAGTAGTGAATGCAGTGCTGCTGTGGGTGGCAGAGATTCAGTCACTGGTGACGGTGCAAACAAGTAGCCTAACTACAGCAGGGGTTGGTGTTGGGGTGGAGGGGGGAGTAGGAGAAAGTTTATTCATTCATTTTGTCTGTAATGGAGACATGAAAACAGATGGAAATTCTTTAGTATGTGTTGAGAAAAGCGAACTGCGTTGGTATGTTATTTTATGTTTTAATAAAATGAAAGAAACTGCACAACGGAGACAGTGACAACATATTTTCTGTCCATTGATTTTCATATGAACAAGTAGATCTGACTGGATCGATCTACTTAACCCTTAGCGCCTCCTTCACGGAGTCATAATGTCAAATCTGAACACATAGACATGATACACATATTTTTAGATTCAGCATGAATTACACTTTCTCCGCTTAGAAATCATAGAAAAAAAGACACTCCTAAGAAGTCCAGAACTCGCCTGAGAACGGGGCTCACAAAAATGGACAGAAAATATGTTATCACCGTCTCCGGTGCCAGCCTGACTGGTAACGTTATTCTGGTAATGATCCAGTAACGTTATTCTATGGTTGTAGGGCTGGTAGCTAACGGGAAGAAAGCCCTCTAGAAATCAAAGGACAAGTTTATTCAGGTAGTATACTCAATGCAACCAAAACGTAGCGTACGCAGATATAAGTAGTGTGTCATCAGATTGGCCTGTGCAAAATTTCACATTTGTCATATTGCAAGAAGACACATGAAAGAGGTTGGTGCACTTCCTTTGTGCCGTAAATCTAGCCTTCATTTTCACAGGAGATTGTACTTGGTGGCAGACAGTATTGCATAGTGAAAGCAAGGCTTATAGTGAACCAGTCTAAACACAGATGGTTACATTATTCTATAGCCATTACATTGTGCAATCAACATTTACTTCATAATGATAATTTAAAGCAAAAAACATGTATTGACACTTTAAGGTGCTCTTTCCCTTTATATTAGACTGCATCTGCCTATTCAATGATCAGCCTACATGGCTGTTGCTGTGGAGGAGAGAGAGAGAGAGAGAGAGAGGTGTAAACACAGAGCAATCGCAAATCATGCTACTGATTGACAGAATAAATAAAACCAATTACCATATTTTCTCAAATAAAAACCAATTAATGGCAAAGGAAAAAAAGAAGGGTGGATGAACTCTCCGTTCCTCCGTATGGAAAACAGACCTCATCCCAGAATCATTAAGTTTGAACATTTCCAGCAGAAGGAACTAGTAAAGAGCAAAGCACGTGAGCTGAAAGGGACAGCAATTGGCATCAGTGATCAATTCCCCAGAGAAATAGATGAACGACTGAAGATACTGTATCCCAATCCCAAACAAAACAGACAGAAGGGCAAACAAGCATCCCTTGTGGTTGATAAACTGTACATTGAAGGACAGTGTGACTCCACGGCACCCTGGCTCTTCTGAAAAGAATGAAACTTAAGAATAATATCTGAGAGTTCAAACAACAAAAATCTAACTAAATCAAAATCTCTCACTATGAGGACATTGTGAACATTGTTCAGACCTAACCGCATATATTCTAAACACATTTACTCTCTCCCTCTCTCTATCCCACCTCTCACCACACACCTACAAACACACACAGAAACACGCAGAAACATTTATGCATGAAATGTTAGTTGTAATTAGTATTAGTTTGTTCATTTGATTGTTTGGTATTTAGACTTTAAAGCTTCTAATTGTGATTGGTTGGAACCATTTCAGCGGTCAAAATACAACTTTTTCTTATGCATATATTGCTTGTTTTCCTTATTCCACTCATATGTACTACAGAAAACCTTTGCCTTTCAGTACCCCCATAGCACACTGATAGCAAACCAATATCTGGTTTGGGGGGGTTAGTATGGATATATTATCAGGGACCCCCAAGCTCCCAAAAAATGGGTGAAATATTTTCCCCCAAAAACATAAAAGTTCATGTTCACCCACCCCAACCTCCTCCCTATGCAGAATTTTTCACTCTATAAAAATGTCACCTGACTTTTTCCTTTGCTCCTGTCATAATTCCTATGGCTGCTAGAGGACTTTGTCACTTGAATGTACACATTCAAGTAAAAACAAATGTCGAGGACACTCTCACCATGTCACTTGAATGACAGGAGCCATTACAGAAGGGAGGAGGTGGAGCCGGAAGTGAAGTTTGATGTTAGAACAAGCTGATCTGATGTGCAGTCCAGGCCTGGATACCTATTTCAGGTATTTATAGCCACCAGACGGCTGAGCAATGCTGCCTGGCAGACCAAAAACCAAGGCTTTAAGAAGACTCTCCCCAAGGGCCCCAGGAATAGCACCCCCAAATCCCTCTCTCATCTGCTCTTGGAGCCTCTGCAAGTATCCCCTGAAAACTCTCCCAGTACAAAATAGAAGATTAAAGCGGAGCTGAACCAAGGAGCCAGCTTCAGGTTACGGTCTGACGGCCCTCTTGTGTCAAAATAGGCCCTGAGAGTGGCAACAAAGCCTGGCCACCAACCCGTCCCCGTTGCCAAGTCCTGCATTCCAGCTGGGTATTTTTAGTGCTGGCATTTAAACTTGGCAACACATTACATACCCATACCATCTGCACTGTTTCCTGTTCCTGTGAAAGATGGGGTGTTTGGAAGCACACATCACCACCTATTATAAAATGCGCACCTAAAAATCGTACTTTACAAATACGTATAAAAGAAAGAATAAGTGCTCTCTAGTTCAAATAGGGAAGAAGGGGAGAAAGATCAGAAAACAACCAGTCCAAGTGTCATATCATACAAATTATTATTATACAGGAAATTACTGCCCGGCCTCCTGTTCGTCCTCCAGAGCGGCTCCACCCATCTGCCCTGCCCCCAGGTCATTCGCTTGAGCACTCCGGCTCTGCCTCTGCCCTGCCCCAGTCCAGTCATCTCTTTGGTTGCCTCCAGAATAACTGTTGGTAATTTTAACTTATTGATAAAAGTCTACCGATTAATGGATCCCTCTTTACTGTATAGAGTTCAACTAATGAAACACAGGGTGACTTTTATTGTGAAAACGCAGGAAATGCAATGTACAGTATTTGTTATAATAGTTGCATTTACAAAGCAAGACAGGAGTCATTTTAGCACTTACCATCATTTTTCATTTTGTGAGGGAGAAATGGAACAAGAAAAAGGGGCCTGTGCCTCAAAGTGAGGTTAGTGGGTTTATCTCAGGTTTTCCAGTGCTGTGAAGCTGGCCACTGACCAGTCAGATCACTGGAAAAACAGAGACATCATTCCGTGACAGAATACTGTCAGGGACAAAAGAGTTTAAAGTAATAAAGAGCAATAGATATTTTTATAGATCAGTAGAATCACTTTGCTCCGCCAGACTTTCCATTTCCACTTTCAAACAAAGCTTCTAACAAACGAAGGGATAATTTACACTAAATAACACTAATAACACTGAATATATAATGACGATTATAGATGCATTTTAATAGTACAGACAGTATCAGCGCTTTTACACTCTTATTCCATCAGAATAACATGAGGTGACTTTGTGATGATAATTGGATATACATATTATACTTTCTGTGGTCTTTTATGAGAAAAACAATCCATACACTGTTAATTACTGTAGCTCCCATGATTAGGCTATGCGCCATTTCGGTCAGATAGACCTCATCAGATATTAACTGCTTTTCTTCTCCTCTCTTCTCTCCTCTCTGCTTTGGAAGCAGAAACTAAATTACTTTTCTATATGCATTACATATTCATAATAGTTTGTTCATCATCAGACAAAAAAGCAAAAAATACTCACTCTATACTAAAGGCATATATAATAATTCCCCACACATATTTATGGCCTTATAGCCTTACTTTCAATATTGGAAATTATTTCTAGTGTTTCTACAGTGTCTATTTGTATTCTAGTTAGGTGATTACACTGTATACGTTTAACTTTTTTTCTGTCGCTCTAACTACATTTTCCCACGGGTTCATAAGTGTTGTGGGAACCGGACCAGGGTGCTTAAAGGTACAGATTGCCACAGTGTAAATCCAGTAAGTGTCCCTTCTTTTAAGGGACACTTACAAGGCTGTCTGCTCTAGGAGGTAGATCAACCTTCTCGTGAAAGCCAAGTGAAAATATCATGAACATCACTGAAGTGAGCTGCAACACTATGTGTGAGTGTGTTTCAGTTGTTCAGATTTGTTTCAAATATACACCACACCACAGGAACACCGTATCATCTACATAATGTTAACAGAGGAAGAGGTGATAACATTTTTTATGAGGAACATTGTACTTGTAAGATGTTGACAAAAACATGGTAATATTGCATTCTGCACTATTTCCACATTGATAATTCCATTAGGAAGGACCTGATGTAGTTCAGGAAGGACCTACGTCTTATAAGTCTTGGAAATTTCCTTACAAATATACAATCTTTCCCTCAGTGGAGAAAGCATGGAACAATTAAAGTTACTATTGTCTTTAACTGTGCAATGACTCAAAGCAGCTACTCAATTTAAGGAAGAAATACAATTTATTGCTTCCACCCTCTTTTTAGTTCTGAATTTTGTGTGTGATCCTCACTGCTGCATTGGCCAGTGGTTTGACAGTGGCTGTTATTTATGCTCCTGCAACATGAAAGTGGAATGCAGTGACACCCAAACGAATGGGCATCATGATATGTCAGCCATCTTACGAATGTAACCTGACTCTTGCTATGAGACTCTGAGGAGACCAGACTGTCCCGCTCTGCCTCCGGGAAGTTGACCACTAATGTTCCTGCACTCAAAACTCAGGAAACTGGTCTGACCCGCTCCCATCTCTCAACCCAGCTAGCACTTCAGCAGAGACCAAAATCTTTGTCTATATGTAGTACCACTAGTTTGCTAGAGTGCAAAAGAGGGTCACTGTCAAACCCCACATTTTCTGGAAATAGCTGTAGAGGGCACCATCATCACTGACCATAGAGGACAAAGGGCTGACCCTCTTCAGGCAGCAGTCAAGTTATCATCTTGTCCAGTTTCCTCTGCAAGATGTGTACATTTTCACATTTTTTGGGTAGCTGTTCTTAGACATGTAAAACCACTCTCAAGGGATAAGTATGATGATATTGTATATATTTTTTTATTGTCAACAAACGTCGCGGACCCAAAGCAATGTAGTGATCCTACTAACAAGTGTTATGTGTATCCAAAGCCTAATATATCGTATTTAATTATCCCACATACACCTTTTTAAAAAATCTAATCAAATAAAGTCCACCTTCCTGAAAAAAATGACATTAGAAAGTATTGAGAGAATGACTAACACATTGTTAGTTTTGGTCTTTTCAAGGATTTTTTTGACAAACAAAACTAATATATCTTCAGCCTTCTCCTATGAAGGTAGAATACAAATACAAACAAGAGTTGAAAAAAGCCAATGCAATCTGAATTGTGTACTATGTTTAGTTTACTATGTGTCATGCATTCTCAGAATTTACTTGTTCTACAACATTTCTGTAGCTCTTTTTTAAGGGTTCGTTTGGTTTATGCTGTATGCTTTGCTTTTTGTATCCTTTATTTATTATAATCTCATGTCACTTGTTTCTGTATGCACATTAATGTAAAGTACATTGAGTTCACCGAAGTGTGCTGCATAAATAAAATGCTCTGCCTTGCCTTTCATTTGATGTTGTTTGTCCGCTTTTTGTCTTTCTTTTTTCTTTTACTGCATACTGCATACTGTCCTGTCAATCCCAACCATGTTACCGAGTTGTAACATGTCCATCATGTACATGTACATTCTAGATGAGCATTCACTCACACCTTCAATTCTACTGGGAAATTATATAGCACTCATTTGGAGTTACAGTAGGGTCCAGTTCAAAGTGAACAGCTTATAGTACAGAGCCCAGTGTGTAGAAGAAGATATTCTCATATGTAAACAGCAGCTGGTCTCCTGTGAAATTGTGAATTACTTTTAAGTTATTTTAAAGACCACACTGTGAATAGTCCTCCGTTGCCATGTTTCTGATTTATACAAGGAGCGCTTTAGACTGTTTGCACTGCAGACATTTTGACTAGTCAAACACAGGTGTAACAAACTAATTAATAATGGCTCCATTCCGTTATTGTGCATGCTGGCGCACTGGCAAGTCTAAATGAGGCAGAGCCATCATTAATGTTATTAGTTACACCTGTACTTTCACTTCTAAAACAATCTACGTTGTATTTCTTCCATGAGAAACATTTCCGTAACATCTGTAGTTGTATTTTAAAAACCCCAGCTAATTTAATTTTTACAGCAGATATTTTGACTTACAGAAGGAAAAGTACAGGTATTACTAATAACAATAATGATGGCTCTGTTCTATTCTAGTGCCCCACTAAACCATGACACTGTGACATTGAGAGAGCATGCACAATACCAGGAGCCTGAAACTGAGGCAGCTAAATGGAATTGAGCAATAATTCATTGTATCATTTACACCTGTGCTTCTACTGCTGTCTCGTGCCAAAATGTTCTCTTCTGTGAAAAAAGGCCTTTAAAAATGTTGTTGGTGGCTAACAACATCTACTATCAACATCAACTATCTAACACAAAATTTACAATAACACAGTCAGCCTCTCTCTAACATGTGGAAGCTAGCAACAAGCTCACTTTTACAACTTCATAACATGACTTTTGGACCATGGCCCTGATCTGTACACAACACTTAAAGATTGTTGTTTACCTAGTTAAGATATTGCTGTGTATGGATTGTTGTTGATTTGACACAAGCCTGGATTTTTCAGTTCTGGAGTTGTTGTCAGAGCAACAAGTCTTTAAGCCCAAGCCTGCAAAAGTGTCACAGTGAGTTTATTCAGATATAATTTTAGATGAGAACAAGCAAGTTATGAGGAAATCATCAAGTTCTTTTGGTGTAATTATCACAATTTAATTTACACAATAAAAGTTAATAGTAAGCTATTCAATAAAATAAGTAGACTTATTGTACACCCATGTACGTTTAGCCAGGGATACTATGAACAAAAGAGATAAATTCAACAAAAAGTTGAACCAAAGACCATTGGTCATTTGATTATGATATTATGGGAATTTGTCTTTTGAGCACTGAAATTTATAGTACTTGCATGTATACACTGTTTTCACTTGGATCGAAACAATCATTGAATTTTAGTTAGATTTGAGTCAGGTTAATGGGTAATTCATTACTGTTATTTAAGGTACCGTCATCTAAGATTAATAAATCTGAATTCTAATAAACAGGATTATTTTAGATGGCTAACATCGTGTTAGCCTGGATTACTTAAACCACATTTGACGAGTTGCCTGATAGCCTCAGTTTGTTAACTATTGTACATAATTAGCTGCCATTATCTACACAAATGAATTAGATATGTAAATGATCAGTTTACAGTCAAAACCAGCTCAAAGATTTACCAGGTCTATGTAAGATGGCCAAGTTTTACATTACTCACACAACCTCCAATGTGGTGGGCTGAGTGTCAGTGACATCATCTGAAAGTTTTCTAGAAAATGTTGCTGTGACCCCGTATAACACCAATTGTTTTGAGGTTCCACATTCATGTTACTGAATATTCCTGTTGACCTTCTCTGACTCATCATGGTCAGAGACCTATACAGCAACTATGTTTTCTATGATGTTTATGGCAAACTAACACTCTGATAATCCACTTCGGTCGCATGAATTGGAATCCAGCTCACAGGATGATGCTGTGGACTTTCCACCCTGCTCCCTCAGTAGCTCTGTGGTGAGTCCCATTTGGGAGCAAAGGGATTGTTATGTTTCCATTCCACAGATCCTAAAACAAAGGATATGGTCTGTTCACACCAACAACTTCCTGCAATGTGCTAATTCAGTACTGGAGCAGACTTCAGAGCTGCTTGAAAAGGCACACTGCCCAGCAGGCATGTTAAATGAATTAATGATGAGTGCTTCCCACCTGTGAACGACACTCTTTGAGTGTCACAGATTTTTGCATAAGAGCCTGAATTTCTGGCTGTCGGGCAGCATCCAAGGTGTTAACAGCATGTTTCTAAAGACTGCGTTTTCCATGAGTAATTAGTGATGATAGGCTTAACAATATGCTGGCATGGCCTGATTTAATTTTATGAACTGAGCCTCTTTTCAGCCAGTGTCTACAGTATATTTCCCTCTATAAAACATAGTGTTTCATTCATTGTTAATACATAATAAAATAAAATAAAAATAAAAAACAAATTTCCACTGTGCTGTACAAGTGGACTTAAAATACAATAAAGTAAAATCTATTTGAAAGCACATTTTTGACTTTAAATGCCCCAGAAAGCTGTTTTCAAGTTATGTCAGCAGTTGCAATTCATTATGTTTACTACTGCAGCTGATTAAAAAGGGAAGGTGACTCATGTGAGTTACAATATAAAGCAGCTGTGATATTTCAAAATAGAATGTTATATTTTGCAGCCTGCATGATTTACCTTTTTTTAATCCTTCAGTATTTATTTCTGCTTGCTCAACCATCTGCTTCTTATGAAAAGCCAGTACATCAAACACTTCCTATCATCCAAAAGATAGAAGCTCACAAGGAGGCAATGCTGTGAGTTATCTACCAACCTGCTGCTCCTTGGTACGTGAGGGCAATTACACATGTGAACACACACACACACACACACACACACACACACACACACACACAGTGAAGGAGTGGCTTTGTACCTGCTCCAACAATCTGAGTTGTGGACAGCACTGCAGCAGTCAAGCATCCATCTGGAAAAGAAGTCATGCTCATAAATCATAATGTGCAGCACTGTGGGTTTGCAAAGCACTCTGACCACGGTAAATGTGCATCTGTGAAAAAAACAAAAAGAGAGAATTTACCGCTGCAACGTACAGGATTTCCCTCATACAAATACAGATGTTTGCTGAGGAGCCAGAGCTCCATGTTCCCAGCAGCAGTGAACAGGGAGGCAGCCTGTAAAAGCACTTACCCTGTGTTACCTAATTAAGCTACTGCTATGTATGGCATTGACCTGTATACTAGAGAGCCTGCAAATGAAAATACAATTAAAGGACAATTTCTGTTTCTAACTGCCTGTCCAGTGTTTGTCATTATATTTCTATTTTTTGGTTGTTCCTACCGCATCGCTTTACATGATCTGGGGCAATGATGTAGAGATGTATGTAAGATGGTGATATATACACATATACATATAAATATGTATATAAATATATACAGCATGGACATCTGTGAGGCAAGGATTATTTGACAAATGTAAAGGATAAGGCTGGTGTTATTTTAGATTTTTCTTATTGTCAACAAATCCCATGAAAAGACCAAAACCAACAATGTGTTAGTCCATCTCTTATTACTTTCTGACCAGCCTACAATGTCTGACACCAAACCCCAAACTCAGGAGTCCCTACTGAAGACATGACCTACAGTAAATCTTTAAAGGAATACATTTTGTAAATGGGTGTATATAGCACACAACCCCTACGTGCTGGATCATAACCTCTGTGTGCCTAACTTAGCATAAAGACTGGAAGCAGGGGGAAATATCTTGCCTGGCTCTGTCCAAAGTTCAAAAATACACCTACCAACACCTACAAGAAATGTAAAAATGGCAATTTGTGGTTTTAGGGGGAGATACGTGCTGGAACTATTTCTTTATTTCTTAAGGTCTTCTCAGACAGAAAATAAAGCAAACTTTTACCTTGTTATTTGCGCAAATGTGACAACAGGATTGTTTGTGCAGTCTGCGGTTATTGTAAACAGCCAATGTACCAGCCGAACAATTTCCAGTCTTTATGCTAATCTAAGTTAATAGCTTCCTGGCTCTATCTCCATACTTAATGCACAGACATGAGGGTGGTATCAATCTTCTCATCACCCAGTGTAACAGTGTGGCCCATTGATGTGTTTTTAATAGTTTTTGGACAACAAAAGAGCTCTATGGTTCAGAGGAATAATATATCAGGCAGACACAACACTTAGTAGTAATAGTAGGATACATACTGTACATTGTTGATGTGGCTCTGCACATGGGATTTGTTGACAGAAAGAAAAATATAAGGTAACACTTTATATTAAGGTAGACATATTCACTTATTAGCATGCATATTAGTAGCATATTGGCTCATTATTAGTTATTATAACATACTTATTATTGCCTTATTCTGCATGACCATATTCCACAATTACTAGGCCATTAACGAAGAGTTTTCCTTCAATAACCTCCTAATTACTGTTTATTGATAGTAAGTAAGGAAGTTGTTGTACATGAATTACGATGTTAATATGCTTCGCTTGGTATGGGCCTTATAAGGTTGTAGTACCACAAGAATAGTCATTCTCCCTTAATAACACTTAATAAATATGGTCTATTCCTATGTAACAGAACACAAAAGTACAAGTGTACTCCCTTGGTTTCCGACCTCAAATTGTCCAGTTAACACTTGTAGTTACGTGTTATTACGTCCTTACTTAGTATCAATAAGCAGTAATTAGGAGATTATTGAGGAAAAACTCTTAGTTAATGGCCTAGTAATTGTAGAATATTCTCATGCAGAATAAGGCATTAATAAGTGCTTTATAATGACTAATAAAGAGTCAATATGCAACTAATATGCATGCTAATAAGCAACTAGTTAATGGTGAATATGTATACCTTATATAGTGTTACCAAATCTGCTGTATCACCAGACTTCTCCTTTGAGCAGTGGTGATTTTTGTTGCTGAATAAAGAACGGTTCCAGGTACAAAAAGTCAAACTTGATGAGTTGAGAATCATGGAAAAAGAAACAGATGAACTACTCAGGAGAAGTCAGGCCTGCTAAACTGGGACATGACTGCCTCTGAGCTAAAAAACGAGAATGAGCCCAGGAGTCTCCTTTCAAGATGAAAAGACCTACAAGATGAGAGGTAAGATGAGAAGTGACGTAGATCTGGCTCTTTTTCTCTCAGACTGGTAGCATCTGCTGTCATTATTAACTAGAGTTTGATTGAGTGCCACTGACTGTCATGCTACTATGGATACACATTGCAGAATGTACTGTGACAAACAATCTACTTTGGAAATCCTGAAACACTTTCTCACACCACCAAACTGAGGTATTTGACATCATACCTTGATAAGTCAGAGGCAGCCATGAGAACCATGTGGAGGCAATGGACATTTACAGAGGACACATCTATTATGCTATTTTACAACCTTGGTCTTATTCATAATTTTAGCCATCACAGCTTATTGGTTGTGATAACACGACTTACCAAGTTAATTATTCAGATGTGGGGACATGGTGAGGTTTAAAAGTTTAGATTCAAAACAAGACCAGTTTAACCCAATTATTGAAATCACTTGTGTTTGTGTCCACCAGATGAACGTAAGCCTAATACTAAAGCCATGTTCAGCTCTGTATGAAAAAACACAGCACTCTCATTCAGTTGAATGGAGTCAGTCCTTCAGTGCAGTGGGGCTGCAGATGGCTCTGACGTCTGGACTTCCTAGATCGTATTTCATTGTCTAACCGGTACCTCAAACAACATATCTTCACCACTGCAGCACCCTGTGCTGTTTTAACAGAGGGCTGTTTTAAGTCTGAATCATTGCTAAGTCTCCTTTTAGCTCTGGTTTGGTCACCGACTTCTGATTAAAATATCTGGCTCCTTAGCTGCTAGATGTTCCACTAAGTTCACCAGCTAGTTGCTAACTTTGTCTGACTGCTGCCTGCTGCTGCGACAAGACTGAACCAAACAGTAAAGTTGTGGGCCATAAAATCAAAACAATGAGCTAAAAGATTCAAAGAAGTGCCATAGAGCTGAGGACAACTATGGAGTTAGGTGATGATTCTCTATTGGTTCGTCACTATGAGTCATACCTTTCACATCACACAGTCATTTGATCCAATATTTATATTTTTCTATCATTGCAGCTTTAAACGTGCTTTAAACATATGTTGCATTTTGCAATATTATGTCCTACAAATCCTAGTTCAACTTTGACCTTCTCTTCTTGCTGTACACACAGTTTTACAATGTAGAGGAATCTAATAGACATAATATAATATTATAATAGATATTTAGGGTACATTTACTTTTAAAATATCTTCAAAAAAAACAACAAGAAAAATGTTAAAAAAAAACTTGAAGGGTACAGAAACAACAGCCAAATATCTGCCATATACTGTATGTATACTAGGCTTCAAAAGTCTTACAACTTATTTAGTCTACTGCAAGCACTGAAGATGAATATCCCATTTCAGAATATACATTTGGCAAAGCAGAAAAAACTTTCCACTGTGCTTTTTAATATGCATGGCAAAATTCTGAATGTTCTTTAAACAGTTTTCTACAGACAAACTAAATGTATAGTTTTTGAAATGGCTGCACATATTCTCCCAGAAGACAGGAGATTTTTTAGGGCTACAACAAAGATAGAATGATAAATATGAAGATTGTCAGAGAACTAAGCAGAAGGCCCCAGCAAACCAATAAAGCAATGACTGTATATATCATAAAATGATCTTACAGATTTATTCTTTATCATCAATTTAGTTTAAACACTGACTGGACTGTAACTATGAATGCACTGGTTGATAGATAGACAGTGCACATGAACATATCGACATGCTCATACATTCAGCATGTGCACACTCATGTCTGCTAATGCCTCCCATACACTAGAAGACTTTGAAAAGACTTTGAAAAGACTGAAGTCTGACGCCCTCTCACTTCTAAAGACATTTTAGTGACAGACTATAGATTTTGCAAAGACTGGGAATCTTGCAGGGTCACTAATTAAAAGACTACATCTAGATCCCTTTTGAGATTATGTCCCATCCTGCTCCTGGTGGACATGTACCAGAAGAAAAACTGTTGAACAATGGAATAGAAACAGAAGCAGCTTTTGGCCACAGCTGCCCTTGTGTGTGCAGTGGTTTTGTGTTATCTGCGGTGACTGAGGCTGCAACGTTAGCTGGGTTAGCATTACGAGCTAGCAGCTTGCTAGGCATTTCTCTCCTCCCTACTTCAAACTTTCAGCCGGTTCGCCGGAGCTAACCGCTGCGCTAAGACCGTGTCTTAACAGCAAGCGAGTGTCCGACTATTGCTTCACATTCAGTTAGGACACAGTGTCGGCAGCCCTTGAGTGTGCAGTGCGCCTCCCCGGCGTCCCCTCCACGTTTACTGTCTACCTGGTTTGCTGCTTCCTGTTTGGTGCTGGAGAGAGAGCACCTATTGGTTGTTGACAATGTTCACATCATTGAACTTCACTATTTGCATGAGCCAAGACTAAACACCTCGGATAATATTAAACATGTTTGATTTTATCGGAACATCAAGACAAGAAATAGACTGACTTAAGACAGCTCAGACTGAGTTTAATGACCACCTCACACCAAACGATTGAGATGAGGGGGGGGCGCCACAACTCCAACAAGACTCTCATGATTTTATTCCGACATCGGAAATTTGTCTGCAACAGTGAAATCGCTTGTAAAGTCGTTTGGTGTAAGGCCGGCATCACTCACTTACACACACACTGTTGAGTAACTGATCCTTGTCTGTACATTTAAGGCATTTGTTCCATACGAAATAGAGATTAAACTATGTTAAAGTATTTAAATAGTAGTTAGTGAGTAAAGGCACATACCTTTACATGAATGTGTGAGCAGCAAACACACACTGCTGCCTGCTCTGTCATTCTCCTCCCAAATCTGCCTCAAGTGGAAATTTACAGGGATTAAAACCAGATGCAGAATATAGAGTATTTATCCAACAGAAGGCGGCTACAAAGTTAGTAGGCTACACGTCTGATATTAATCACACACTTCTCAATCTTCTCTGAATCCACACATTTGTTAATACAGTGTACAGTGCGTTAGAAAGTTCCTCCTCATCACATGTGTTCCCCTATTTTGGGGTGTTTGTTTATGAGCATGTCAGAATGATGGACAGTCGCCCCAACAACATCACATAACAGTGTTGGGTTTCAAAGACTCTGTCGGCATGCCGGCCTCCTATGTGGGCATCCCTTTGAAGCCAATATCTGGTATGCTCGATATCAAAACATTACTGGGGAAATACAGAGGCTGTACAGCAGGTATTAGGATCTTGAGTCAGGGCTTTTGGAGAAGTAAGTTGAGAAACATCTAGAATAGCTTTCATTTAGCTGTCAAAAAGTCCCTTTCCAAGAATCACCACCTTATCGTGGTGGAGGGGTTTGTGGGTCTATGACCCTGGGAGCTGTGTTGTCGTTATCAAAAGCTCCTGGTAGGGTCTCCCAAGACAAATTGGTTCCAGGGGAGGGACCAGACTAAGAGCGAGTCACAGCTCCACATGAATCGAGCTGCAGCACCTCGCCTGGAATAGGGAAACCCCTTATGGAGCAACACCTGGGAGGGAAGCTCACCAGCAGGCGTCTGGTAGCCAAGCCTTGACCCATGGGGCTTGGTCGAGCACAGCCTGCAAGAATGACACAGAGCTGCCGCCCTGTGGGCTTTGTACTAAGAGGAAGGCTCTGACTGTTTGTGCCTATACACCGAACAGCAGTTTGAAGTATCCAGCTTTCTTGAAGTCTCTGGATGGGGTCCTGGAAAGGACACTGCCTAGGGACTCTATAATTCTGCTGGAGTACTTCAGCGCCTTCAGAAGGCTCTGGTCATGGTTGGGCTTCCTTGGCTGACATGCCTCTTCAGTGTTGTGTCGGCCAATGGGAGTTTTCTCATCCAGTCTACATGTGTTTTGTGGACTTAGAGAAGGCTTATATCCCCCGTGGTACCCCCCACAGGGCATTTAACTAGGGAAATTAACTTGAATGAATTGGATAATTGGGACAGGATGATGAGCCAGTACTGGGACATCCTTCACAAAGAGGCATTTGCCACTACCAAACATAAACTTACTCTGAACAATTGTTTGATATGTATTGATGATCAATCTTATAAAAAGTTTAGGCTTGTGACATCATCAGCACAATTGATGCAGCTCAGTTATCAGCTGGTACACCTGCAATTTATTAGCTGTTGTTTCCTAATAGAGAAGACCCACTGAATGCAGTGTGATGTCAAGGTTGGCCGTATTTGCTATGGAACATGAATGAATCACTACAAACTAAAGCCAAGTGCTACTTGGCACAAAGACATGTAAATTGTTGGAAAAATTGGTAGATTGCTTATTTACACAACAACAAACAAGCTATTCTATTCTATAAGGTTTGTAGTTGTGGGTTTTAGCACAAATAGCATTGTGAGAATTTGGTCCTAAATTTCAGACATCAGAATTTTAACGCTAGCTGTCTTTGGGCTT
Source organism: Oplegnathus fasciatus (assembly GCA_003416845.1). Lineage (NCBI taxonomy): Eukaryota > Metazoa > Chordata > Actinopteri > Centrarchiformes > Oplegnathidae > Oplegnathus > Oplegnathus fasciatus. The sequence continues at coordinate 107,165 of NTHP01000214.1, forward strand.
TAAAAGTCTAAATCAGCTGTAAGACATGTCTCACAGTGCAACCTGGAACCATTGTTTTAGGTTGATGACCAAATATTTTAGCACATTTCCCTCACAATTGCCAACTTTTGCCTGTAAAATTTCTGAGAATTTCTGGGCCTGAATTTTATCAAGAATGAGGACACCAGTGTGCAAATAAAAAAAAATCTTCCAAACTGGCAGGAATATCCAGTGTGAGCAGCAAAGTTAAAAACGTAATCCAATCTCCTCTGCTTACATAAACTGAGCGTGGGTCGAGCAGCCTGTTGCAGACACACAGACTCTCCCTTCAGCTGAAACAGGATCCCAGCCCTTGGCCAGGCAGGGAGTAAAGAGGCTCTGAGGTGGCTGCTTCAACACCACAGACCCTCAAGTCAGCCGGTCCAGGATCAGCTGTGTCACTGTTCCTCTTTGGGTGCTCGTGGAGTAAGAGCCCTGAGCGCTACAGCAGGGCCAGTTGTATTTTTCTGTTTTTGTTTAAACAAAATGTTTGTGGAAAACCTGAGACCTCTTCTATAAACACTGACACTTCTGTGTATGGTCAACTAGCATGATTGGAAACATGCAGACAGAAAGTTTTTGTGTATTCACAACAGTATTGTTCTGGTATGGGACTGATGACATTCGCAGAATCTGCTGTAGCACAACAATAGTTCAACCACAACACAGCACCCTCACAATCCAGGATATTAACAAAATGCTTGGCGTGAGCACATATTGAAACAAAAAAAGGGCTGACATGAAATGAGCTTCCGCCTGGTTCAATCTAAGCCCCCTGTCCTCAGCCTGATCATGTTCCCCTCTCTCCAAGGCTGTGATGAAGTGCCGGTATTGCGGTTTTGCATGACACGTGTCATGTGCTGCAATCCATACGCTTAAGCCCCTGGAAACGTTCACCCTTTGGTGTTGCTCTAAAAACAGTCCCTCTACCTCACTTGTGGTTGCTAGGGGCCTTAGTAGCGCTTGATTTATGGATACAGCTGTGTGCTGGTGATAAAGACACCTGTCCCTTCCTCCATGAGCACTTCCTTCCCACACTGAAGAGCCCTTGTGCTAGCTGTGCTGGAATGTCACCTTGGCAACCCCGGGGTCAAGAGGGCACCGCTCTATCGACAGTTAGCCCTGTATGGCTGGGTTAGTCTGCACTTAGTTCCACAAACCTGGGGCAGTGTTGACCATGTCACAGTCACAACTTTACTGAGGAACAGAAGTGACCAGACAACAGATACAACTGATTAAGATAAGATCAAAATTTCATGATTCATTGGGGAGTGGGATTAGGTCACTGAAGTAGTAACATAATTAGTTTGGGGGGTATATAAGAATTCACTGGTGATTTAAAGGACCATACCACAACTTATTAATAAAGCACTAATCAATATTTTTACAGTGACAATGAAACAAATTAGTATGTGCAATGTGAAAGGTGTCACTTGTAGTGACAAACCCACAGAAAATTCAAGAATCACTCAACTCTCCAGTTCCCCTCAGCTCTACAGAGCTTTTAACCCACTTTCATTGTTTTGGTTTTCCAGCCTGCCACTTTACTGTTCTTTGTTCAGTCTCACTGCTCTCATAACTCAAGCCATTGAATAGATCAATGTCATGATCACACGTAAATCCTATATATATGGGCTAGTAGGGGCCTGCTGAACCATCTAGTAGGTTCAGGAGGTTGTTTTCACCCATTCATATCATTGATCCAATGTAGAAGGAGCCCAGCAGGCTATAATGGCCGGATGTCAGCCGTTTGTTTTGAAATTTGTTATCAACTTATTTTTTCTTTTTTTTAAATTCTAATCCTCCCCATATAATTTGTCATGTTGTACTTTCTGCTCAAAATTTTCAGCCGGACGTAGAAAACAAACATTCAAAAAGTATTTACAACTTTTTGAGTTTAAGTTGAGTTGTTCTTGTATCATCTTGTCACATTCAGTGTACAGCGTCCCCTGCAAACTGTACCTATTGTTGATGTATATATGTCCTGTAAATGCAAATAAAAAACACACACACACACACACACACACACACACACACAAACTACACTGCAAAATACTATACACCAAAAATTAAAATGTATCAAACCCAATTTTACCTCATTTTCATTTGTAATCAATGTCATATAATGAAAATATACTGTATGGAATTCCTTCCTTAGTGATAATGTGGAGGGAAAGCAGGTCAGTAGTTGCACTGTTAACAAAAACTTAACCAACAGCTGCCAACATGTTATGAATTATTTCTGTTGATTTTAATCGATATTAGATAGGGGTTTCCTTGTCTTTCCTTTCATTGGCTAATACTGTATCAAGGGAAAGTTGAAGTAGCAAGAGTTACTACCTAACACTAGTTACTAAAAATTACCCAAACATTGGCTACTATCCAGGTGAACTACTTGTTTAACCAGTGATAGCCATATAGGTGGCTGTTACTTCAATAGTTCTGTGCACAGTGAAAGCTGTTAATCTTTTCATTTGTGAACTTATTTATTTTACAAAGTTTATTTTTAAGTAAAATGTGTATAGCCTTGTTTTGTCACAATAATTAATTCTATTGTTGCAGTTGTATAAAGTTACAAAGCTATGTCGAGTTTCCAGTGTGCTAATAGGATAAACAATGTACAGTTTCATATGGATGGTGAACACATTCATCCTTACCATTCATTAGAAGCAGTTGAAGTATTTTTCAGAAATTGGGAGGTTGTATAGACAGACAACATTTGCATCTACTTGCATCATGAGTTTAAATGTAGACAAAGCAAAAACCATGAAAGATATTTCACACTGTCAGTTTTCTCAAAAAAGACATAGGCCTAATTATCCTGTTAATTATGAACAATCAAGTATTGATATTAGTAGTCACTCAGTATTTAGATTACATTGTTCAAATCAATTTGGAAAGCCCAATACTGAATTGCTTGCTCTAAACAAAGTTTATGTTGTGGTGTTTATCTTTACAGCAGGTAAATTTCAGCGGAGAATTCTCGTCAACTTCAGGTGGAAACGGTCGAGGAACGATGGCCACCAGTGTGAAATGTCATATAAAAGCCACTTAAAAGTATTTGATTATCACGTAGGCTAATTAAAATTTGTTTTAGTCATTTCATTGTATTTTACTGCCTTCCGGGCAGCTAATGGTTTCTATACATTGTTATATACACTCTTAACAAAAATAAAAAGGCAACACTTTTGTTTTCGCTCCCATTTTTCATGCGTTAAAATTTGTTTAAAGCTGTGTTAGTGAGCACTTCTCCTTTGCCAAGATTATCCATCCACCTGACAGGTGTGGCATATCAGGATGCTGATTAAATGGTACGATTAGTACACAGGTGTGCCTTGGGCTGGTCACTGTAAAAGGCACAACACAATGTCCACCAGAGCGGTTGGCCGTGAATTAAATGTTCATTTCACCACCATAAGCTGTCTCCAATGTCGTTTACAAGAATTTGGCAGTACATCCAACCGGCCTCACAACCACAGACCACATGTGACCACACCAGCCCAGGATCTCCACATCCAGCTTCTTCACCTGCAAGATCGTCTGAGACCAGCCACCCCGGACAGCTGATGCAACAGTTGATTTGCACAAACAAAGAATTTCTGCACAAACTGTCAGAAACCATCTCAGGGAAGCTCATCTGCATCACTGTCCTCACCAGGGTCTTGATGAATCCCAGTTTTCACTGTACTGGTCAGATGTCAGACAGCATGTAGGGCGTTGTGTGGGCGAGCGGTTTGCTAATGCCAATGTTGTCAACAGAGTGCCCCATGGTGGTGGTGGGGTTGTGGTATGAGCAGGCATAAGCTATCGACAGTGAACACAGGTGCATTTTAGTGATAGCGATTTGAATGCACAGAGATACCATGACAAGATCTTGAGGCCCATTGTCATGCCATTCATTCACCTCATGTTGCAGCATGATAATGCAGGGCTCCATGTTGCAAGGATCTGTACACAATTCCTGGAAGCTGAAAACATCCCAGTTCTTGCATGGCCTGCATACTCACCAGACATGTCACCCATTGAGCATGTTTGGGATGCTCTGGATCGTACGACAGTGTGTTCCAATTCCTGCTAATATCCAGCAACTTCGCACTGCCATTGAAGAGGAGTGGGCCGACATTCCACATGCCACAATCAACAACCTGATCAACTCTATGCGAAGACGTGTGGCTTCTGATCCAACCCCTCCCACCCTCCATTAGGTAGCTAGCTAGTTAAATGCCACATCACTAACTGAGCAAGCATTCATAACGCAAACATATTTAATCATGCACGACAAGAGAGTCATCACTTGTGGAGAGCCGCTACCAGACACCACGTTGAGGCTGACCTAGGACTGGGCGATATGGCTTATATATAATAAGACATTTTTAGGCTATGCCGCGATATAAGGTATATATCTCAACATACAAATTTCTCTAAAATAACATTAAACAGCGGCCTTCATTTAGCTCACTTGCAGAGGCCAGAGGATACCAGCCCTTTATTTCGAAGCAGGCTTACATTAGAAAGAGGTCTTTATTTGTAATTCCTTCTGTTTGGTAAATTTGATTATGTTTTAGTACAAAGCCTCCATGTTTTCAGATCTGCTCCCGTTTTGCTCCGTTAAAGTTACAGCATTATGCTGTTAATATAAACTCAACACTTCCTGTTTCAAATTAAAATCCCTCTAGCATTTAAGTGGACAGACTCCCTTAGTTTCCTAACAAATCTTTTATTGTGAAACATTTGAAGGAACGTGTTGTTGATACATTTCCACATCATAGCAATCAGTGAGGTGCTATGGACAGGAAAGCCAGAGCATTTTCTGACTATGCACATGAACTGTTGCTATACAAACTCTACCATTAGTCAAGTAATTAATAATTGTCCGAGAGAATTAATACTTATTTAATGCAATTACTCGATTAAGTCATTTTTTAAAGCATAAACGCTAGTCTCCCAGCTTCTCCGATGTCAGGGTTCGCTGCTTCTCTTGGTTTTATATCACTATAAAAAGACTTTAAGGAAATTGTAATGGCTATTGTTGTTGACATTTTAAATCCTAAATCCTACACGCTGGTCCTTTAAACAACCCTAAAGTATTTTAGAAAGTTAAGTCTACAATATTCTAGGTAGCTAAAGGAGGAGCTGGTTAATCTACTGGCACCTTGCCAGCTTTGCTAATGCAAAGAAAAATAAGTATAGATTTGATCTTTTACATAACATTTCTTGAACTGGCAGAGTACACCGATGTGTATTTAGTCTTCTTGTGGAACCCTGAATAAAGTGATGCATCAAACTGAGTAGTTATTAAGTAATCCATTACTTCATGATTACCTTAGTATTACTTACCATTTTTGTGCTCCCTCAAGTAAAGTGGTGAATTATACTGAGTATAATCCAATTATTACTTCATAACCTGACTATTAGTTATGGGTTTTTATACAACTCACAAGCAGCTACTTAGGTTTTTACTGGGAAGCCACAATGAGTTCCTTAATGAAAAACATACAGTGAGAGATAGTAGAATTCACAAGAAAGAATTTCTTCATCATATTTAGTGTATATTTACATGAACACATTAAGATTGACAACGGTATCTCATAGTATGTTGTAGAGCCGTGAAATTAAAAAAATTGTAGAAATTAGTTCCTTTATGTATGTCAATGTCTTGAAATAACCCCTGGTTTACTAGTTACTTCTAGATGGCATGGACCTGTCCTGTCACTTCTTCGTTAGCGCCACTAAATTTTTGCAAATTTATGCTATGTTTATTTTTACAAATATTAGTTGTACTTTTTGTGAATAATATCGGACAATGATGGCGTGTGACTACAGGTCGCTCATCAGGATAGGGAAATGGTCGACTCACAGCTTTGTGGTTTCCTGCCGACTCTGCTGCCTGAGCGGTCGAGGTTTTCAAATGTAAACATCGAGGAAAAGGTGGAGGGGACAAACACCAGCTATGACGACCCTGACCACATAGGCAAGCAAGACCATCTCTGCTTCCATCTATGCATCCACCTTAGCATGGGAGGAAACACAGAGGTGGATGTGGAGGGATTTAAAGCCGTCTGTGATCCCGACCGCATGGATCTTCTCTGCCAAGCATCCTGTTAGCCAAAATACAGGCGCTGGATAATGGTTAGCAATGACCAGGAACTTGCTGTGCACTTGAGAAAGGTAAGTTTGTTTTCTACTCCAGCCTGCCCGTTATGAGCTGCTTCAGTGCTGGATGAATGAAGAAACTTGTTCTTATTCCAACCCATGGCTGTAGCTACAAAAATAAAACCCAAGTTGTAAGAAACTTTTCCTTTGAGACTGTTTCCCTTCTCCATGCATCTTGCAAGTAGGTGAAGTTGTACTAGAAACCCCCCACAATTCCAAATATGTATTTAAGACACCTTTGGAGTTGTTGTAAGGTCCATTTTTTTTTTTAATGCAGCTAGGGTAGTAGCTTCTCCTTGACTTAAGTTTATGCGCTAAGCTAGGCCAAACACATCCTGGACCTATCTGAAAAGTGTGCTTCTCATGCAAAATATCCACCTCTTCCTTTAATTCTGCATTATTTCTGCCCTTGCTGTGAGCACCAGTGAATTGTTTTCAGCTCTACAAGTGTCTCCATTCCTGTACGCCTTTTCCATTACTTTCACTAAATCTATAAACCAAAGAACTTCAGTCTTCAGTCTGCATACAATATAAAATGTTGAGCCAGGAAATGTTGAGCTCTTTTCCACAATCACCATCCTTGTCATTCCCAGCCCTAACAATCAAGCTAAAGTCCTCCTGACACCTACCCAATCCCAATCAGAGGAGCATCATGGGGAGACAGCTAGTGCACTAAAACTGTCTCAGTAGCCCACTGCATGCATGCAGTCTGGCTGGACTCCTCTATGGTAAAGCTATTGACTTTGCTATAGTCATAGATGCAGTCTTTCTCATCAGGTATCTGATGTTTGACAGCCACTGGGACCTGAGCCCAACATTATCTAATGGAACAGAACTCATTAAAGTGTATCAACAGATCATCAGTCAGGGTGATGCGAAGCCGACCTGGTTTCCATCAAGCACATCTGCAGAGATCGGAAGTCCTGGTCTGATAAAAATTCATTTGGTGAATGCTGAAGTGATCAAATATCTTTGATGATCTTCTCAAAGGACAGCCCAGTAACCCGAGGAATTATATCCATACTGGATGAAGTGCTAACAGTCAGTGACAATGCAGGAATAAGTGTGCTCCTTATGTAGCAAGGCAGAAAGTAATGGTGTTAAAGGTTGGGGGTGGATGGGCATGCAGCATGTAGACTTTTATGTAGGAGAGTTTGTGATCTGTCACTTTCCTCAATCTTAAACCTTCAATAACAGTTTTTTTGGCCACTTGGGGGCAGCAGAGACAAGTTGTGAACACGACATTGACATATCATCCCTTTATAAGCTGATATGGTGAACTTAGCAAACAGTTGCTGATTTACTGCAGTTACAGAGCAACATTATCATTCATTTGAAGTTGTGTTTTTAGCCACCTGATAAATGTAATTCCAATATTTACCTTACCTTTTGCTCTGTTTTTTGTCTCTACCATCTAAAGCTCTGTAAAGTTAAGGGAAGCTGCAGATTGGGGTTTTTGGGGTTTTCTCTGTAGGTTCATCACTACAAGCGGCCCCATTCACTTTGTTTTCACATTGTCATTTGATACACTGTTATTATAAAAATATTGATCATAGCCACTTTAATCAAGTGCTTCCTTTCTAACCCTAACCATACCTCAGCCATAGTATATTTGCTGTAATAACAATCTTTTCCAAACATGAACCATACCATAGTTGCCGTGTGTCGACATAGTAAAAAGGAAGAACTTTAAATGTTTGCATTCGATGTTGTCATTGAAAATAATCTTGGGTTTCGTAGAATTGCCCAGTACTGTCGTTCTTGTGTGGCAATAGGGATGCAAAGGACTTACCTGTTCTTTACATATCTTATCAAATATGTAATTGGTTTTATGCTTTACTTGAAATGACTCCTTCCTTTTACATCATTTGAAGATTAGGCGTTTCCTACAACAGGTCAATAAATCTTAAATGAAGTTGTGAACTTTACACTTTTGAAAAAAAGATTGATCTGTGAGATTGATCTTATTTTAGAGAAAAAGTGTCCTAATGAGTTTAACCGTACTCCTTTAATTGCCACTTTCACCTGTCAATCTGGATCACATTTAACTTTATTTGACTCATTTTGTGTGTTCCTCCTCCTTCTGAAATGACTCCACCAGACCCATGGGCTTAGGAAATCCTGCGTGCTACTAAGAAAACAGCTCAGTAGTCACAGATGTTAAAGGGGTTGTGGATGAACGCTTGCAGATGACTAATTTGTGCCACTGCTTTTAAGAGAACTGGAGAAAAGAATTGAGTTTTTTTGCAGACTCACTTCAGGTTTTTTGTCATCCTGCTCAGCTTACCTTTGTAGCAGCTTCTACCATGAGCATCCAAAACCCAAATCAAACTTTGCAATAAAACATATCAAACATATCATGTCACTCAGGAGAAGTGAGGAAGTCATGAAATCTAATAGTAAAACACTCTGGGAGTTGACCTGAGACAACAAAAACACCTAGTTATATCCTATTTTTTCCTCTCTCCTGCAGGCTTTTTCTTTTTTTTGGTTTTCTTGCCTTCCTTGACTCCCAAGAGCCCAGAACATCTCAACCACAAAAGTGACCCGCTGCAGATCTCCAACAGCTCCGTCATCCCCCAACGCTGTAATTATGTCTTGCCAATGGTTCAAGGGATGTTTTCCCTTTGAAAGACTAACTCTTTATTAAAAATGAAATATGATCTGTGTTGTGGCACTCTTGACTCAAGAGAGAAATGAAAGTCAGAAACCAAGAAAGGGGGACTTGTCAGGGTTAGGCTGAGCCAGGGTTAGGCTCAGAGGCAAGCTATCTGGCCTATTACAGCCTGTGCTTCTTGGCCTCCAGTCTTAATGATTTTTCTACCTCCAAGTTGTCATACAGCTGATTAAACAGTGTTGGACATCTTGCCATTTACTTTTTTTGTGCAGAAAATATTTCTCAAGATTTCTTGGATAAACCTTTGATAGCAATGACCAATGGTGGAAGAAGTATTACTAGTAGATACTTACACTTAAGTAAAAGTAACAATACACCATTACAAATAAAAGTCCTGCATATTACTTTAGACTACAGCTAGCCTGGCTCTGCCCAATGTTCAAAAATACAACTACCAACACCTCTACAGCTCACTAATTAACATGTTGTATCTTGTTTGTCTAATCAGTAAACAAACTAAAATGAACTCAAACCAACTTGGAAAATGAGTGCCATCCCTCTCAATCTGATTGGCATGTTTAAAGTCAATTCAATTCAATTCAAAAGGGCTTTATTGGCATGAAAGTTCCAAAAAAAACCAATGTTTCCAAAGCATCAAAAATAAAATTTGTCCAAATATTTGGACAGTACACAATAATAATATGAACACAACATTAAGATTGATTATGTATTAATTACATATATACAGTATATCCTATGCGTGTGTGTGCTGATGAATGGTTTATGTTTAAGGAATGATGAAGGGGTAGGGTGTGTGTGTGTGTGTGTGTGTGTCTAGGTCATTCACTGTCCCTCAGGTTGTGGCATATTGATACATATTGGGCAGCAAGATCTGCCCTGTCTCCTTCTCCTCTGAGTATTTTTAATTTTGAGAGCTCATTAAGCTCTTTGAAATGCAAAATGACAGAGTTGAACTTGTTAAAGCTAGGGTTGGTAATGTTGAAGAAACCAGCAAGAGTAAGCTAGATTTTGAAAGTATACGTATATATTCATTCAGTCCGAATGAAATGATTGGAATGAAATGATAGTCCTGTGACAGCCACAGACACTGGACTTTTCTCCTTTTTTTGTCAGAGCATTTGATTTATTGATTGCTGTCTGGATGTAAAGAGAATTTCAAGAAATATAACAAAAAATGCTTCTAAAAGACATTACCTACCCAAGCTTTAAAGTAAATGTTCCTTATTTCATTGAATGTTTTACATTGTAGGAGGAAGTGCATCTCGGTCTCAGCCTCACCTGTTGAATACTGACCATATATATTATTTTATTTTGGTTGCCAGGATTTTTTGTGTCTTCCTTTTTCATTTTCCAGTTTGTGGTCACTGAGCCTGTACCTGGTCAGGATCTGTCTCTGCTTTCTATCTTTGACAGCAGAGAGATATTCTGCCAATTCATAATCTCTTTCTAGGGCCAGATAACATTCTGATCTACTTTGGCTTTTAGTTTCTTCTTTCCAATGTTCCAAATAGGTTTCTTTACATTGCATTATAATTTGGTTTACTCTGAAGTCACTGGATAATAAAAATGAGTCAGTGTTCACTAATCCAAGTTGAACATACATAGGCTAGCTGATTCATTTTCTTCCCTGACCGTCAAATGTGTTTTCAGTGCAAAACACCTCAAGGCCCATTGTCGCCTCAAGGTCCCAGTTCAACATTCGCACTGGCTCACACAGAAAAGCTGGTGCAATGCACTGCATATACAAACCCATCTTCCACACTGGCAACCGACAAGAAGGTGCCACCCTTCCAATAAAGTCCCTATATGAGATTAAATCAGTATAGACATGTGACAAATGCCAGATCTGCTACTCTAGTGTTTAGACTGACTACTAGACATTTATGTCTATACAGCCATGAGACTATAAGACTGTAATATAGCAGTACGGAATGGCATATGAGTATAACATTCAGTGTAAAACAAGCTACTGTAGCAGTGAGGTCAATAAGGAAAGGGACAAACCATACCCAGGCTCCAAACGAAGAACCTGTAAGGACATTTAGCTGGAGTACCAGTTGTAAAGTAAGCCCAGAGAATCAGGGACAGTGACTCGTTTCCTTCTGCAGGATATAGGCCACTGACAGCAGAGGCTCCACCCCCACTTTGAAGACTCTACGTGTCTGACATACCGTGTATTGAAAACGTCCTTGAAGAGGGTGTGAATAACTCCTCAGATGAAGAGATGAGAAAAAGCAGGCCTCAAATGTCCACTTCTATGTCCTGTCCAGTGAAGTGGACTGCTGGGTAAATGTGTTTTAATGAATACTCTTTTTATTAAAAACTCCTTGGTAAGCTGGGGTCATCTTTTTGTTGGGACGTTTTTAGTTGGTGTACATGTTAATCCACAGTTGCATTCCTGTAAGTGATATAAGGAGGTTAGGTGACTGCTTGGCACTGACTAGGTGCAAGACAAATATACTATAGAAGTGACAAGATATACAGAATGCAAACATGACTTAACTTCTTTAAGATGGCCTCAGACAAGAACAGGCTTTTTCCAGACTGCATTTAAATTTGCTAGCAGGACCTATGGATAGAAAGGTGAGTTGAATTTGCAAGAAAGCCTGAATTTCTGTTCAATATGTAGGTGACATATTATGCATTTTGCATTTTTATGTAGCATGCATAAACTGTAAACTGTATAAAAGTATATGTGTATGTATAGACAGAAAGCCTTAACAACACTAAATCAAACCCATCCTGCGAAACTCGCCTGACATGCATCCAAAGTGAAACAGATCACGCCCTGTGTTTATTTTATTTTATTAATTTTTTTTGTATGTTTGTTTGTTTGTTTTTGTTTTCTTCTCCCCCTCGTTTTTTTTTGTCATTTGTCCTTTTGTGTGTAAAATTGAAATATGTTTTGCAAATCAATATCATCTGTTGTTACCTTTGTATTTGTTAGTATGTCCATACTGTCTATATGTGTATGCACTAATTGGTGAATAAAGGGGGGAAAAACTGTATAAAAGCATATGTTCATGTTGTTGATTAGATTAATGTATGTACTTGTACCATATTATTGAATTTAATCTAGTGTTGGTATGTTTTCCTCAGTTCAGATTAGCAAAAATAAGGTAAAATGGATATAGCTGCTCTTTAAGTTTAGGGTGTATATACCCATGTATAGTCCAAGCGTAATGCCAGTGTTTACTTTGATTAAATAGATTTTCTCAGAGAAATGTGTATTAGACAGAGCAATGCCATATTGCAAGTTTTGAACAGACAATTTTTTAGAGTTGTGGTAAAGGGGTCAGTCAGAGGGTGCAGAGGGCCTGACCTGGGCGCTGCATACTGAGTCAGTGGTGAGAAAGGCAAGGCAGAGACTGTTTCACCTCAGACACTTGAGAAAATTCCAGGTATCCCCTCTTAGTTAAATCAACAATACCGAATATACCACATAAAAAGGAGGTTGGGTTGGTGGATGGAGCAGCAGCAGAAGAAGACAGTGTTGGCATGAAGGTATCAACAGAACAATAGTGAGAAGTGTCAGGTTATAATGGCCACACCGTACACCTGCTTGTACATCTGCTGTACACCTGCTTGCTCCTGTGTCCATCCAGAGAAGAAATGATAGACAAGGTAGTAGAGGACCATGCATGCAAGTAGTAGACAGGGCAGTGGGAGCAGAACAGGGCCAGTAGTAGTGTTCATTTAGTGGGGAAACCAAATTGTATGTTTGTACTATGTCCACACAACATTATGGTCTCACTTCGGTTCCTAGTGCTGTATGAGCTTCTAATCAAACCATTACTTTTACATTTGAACAGGTCTATCTGTGGATAAAATACTTTCTGCCTGAATTGAGTTAAAGCTGTCATCAAATTGCTGGGAAATCCGGGTTCTTCCTAAATACTGTATATGACATTTTACGACAGCTTCCCATCTGTTTTTCATGACATTACTTCAATGATGCTAAAAAAGCTGATGTTGTTAACCATCCCTCTATGTAAAAAACCCCAAATATACCTAAAACAAAATATGGACGATTCAACCCTCTCAGACCAAAGAAATACCTCAATGCCCAAACCCTTTAAAGATTTACACTGGTTTGGCAGAAGTTCTTTAATCACTTCACAAGCAGTCTGAGATAGATGCAGGGATGTTTTGGCAGATGGTGTGTGAGTTAACCTGCAGGGGAATAGAAGCAATGCAAGCAGTATATTAGATATATCATCATATGCTTTTGATGGGATTCATATAAATTAGTTTCAATTTATACATACTTTACTATTCCAAAGCGAAATGTGCTGTGAGACAGAGATAGAAATGTTTCAGGCAGTAGACTTTCTCTGTCTGAAACATTTTCAGGTCAGTGGATGTGACTAAAAAAAATAAAATTAGTACATATTATCTACAGCCCCACACTCAAAGGCAATGACAAGTAGATAACAAAGATATAGTTTTATTGGAATATGGTGTCACTTCTTTATCTGAAATATGAAGTGGAATATCTTTGGAATGCCAGGCACTGCATTACTATCTGTTTCATCCTAAAAGGATGAGGCATGTGTTTTTGCTCTGGTAGCAGTGGGGCACTAGGTCTGTCCCAAACTTTGGTCAAGAGCAGGACAAGTCTTACAGGTCACATTTCCTTGAAATGTTGTTGATAGTCATGGTCCCCAGATGTTTCCTAGTGCCACCAGTTGGTCAAAATTCCTAAAGCAAGAGATATTGAAATTAATTAGTTGTCATTCCAACTCTAAGAAAAGCTGAATGAAAAATAATTTCTGTAGGACCAGTATATCAGAATGACAAATATTTATCATCAACCTACATATACAGTGGCTTTGTAAGTATTCACTTTTTGCTAACGATTTCAAAATTCTAAAATGGATTTATTTTTTGGCAATTCATTTCACACAATGACAAAGCGAAAAACATGCTTACATACGTTTTCAAACTCTTTGCTATGGCACTCCAAATTGAGCTCAGGTGCATTGTGTTTGCTTTGATTATCCTTAAGATATTGCTAAAATGTTATTGCAGTCCATCTGTGGTGAATTCAAGAAAGAATTCATAGAAAGACACATACCTGTATATAAGATTGTACAATTCTACAGCCATGCTAGCAGGTCTTTGTGGTTGAACTGTAAACATAGCTGTGCTTCGAGCTAAATGCTGACACATATTAGTAAAGCGTGTTAGCATGCTTTTGCTAAATACTTTTAGCACCCTGACTGGAAACATTACAAATTGGCATGGTTTGTGCACGGCCCAGGACAGGAGGGCTCTGCAGCGGGTGATTAAAATCGGCTAGAACATCATTGGTGCCCATCTACCGAGCATTAGTGATATCAGTGAGCCCTAAGGATATTAAAAGATAATACCCACCCCGGTCACAGCCTGTTCACCCTGCTGGTGTCTGGCAAGCCAAACAGAAGTATCCGCTGCTGTACCACCAGACTACAGAGCAGCTTCTTGCCTCAGGCTGTAAGATTCCTCAACTCATCCTCCGTATTTCAACATAAAAAATATTTTTTTCTTGCGTAGCCCAAAGGGACTACAACATGCATTTTGTTGTGCAACCCTGTGTTGTGGAATGACCAATAAATGAAACTTGAACCTTGAACCTTGAAATAGTGCTAAACACACAAGTACGGCTCAGGCTGAGGGTAATGCTATTCTTTGCAGGTATTTGATCATAAGTATTTAGTACAAATTTTGACCTGATGATGGTGCTAAATGAAAAGTTAGATCATCAAAGTTCTTTCAATTCATCCTGAAGGGAATATGAATTTCTTTACCAAATTTAGTGCCAATCCATTTGGTAGTTTTAGAGATATATCACTGGATGAGTAAAAACTTTGACCTGATGATGGTGTTTGGTGCTTAACAAAAAACTAAAGGATTATCAGAGTCATTAGAATTCATCCTCTGTGGACCATGAATATCTGTACAAAGTTTCATGGAAATCAAATAGTTGTTGAAATATTTCAGTGTGGACCAATGTGGTGGACTGACTGACCAACCGACAGAAAGACATTGCAATCCCTAGAGCAATTCTGCTAGCATGGCTGAAAACCAAGCCATGGATTCTCCACAGACCTCTGTGATCAAATTGCTCTATTGTTGTGAAATTGAATAAGTTTGAAACCGCCAAGACTCTTCATAGAGCTGGACCCCCCTACACTCAGTAACCAGTCATGAAGGGCCACTGTAACAGAGCTTCAGCTGTCAGAGGAACAACCATCTCAGGCATATGGCAGTAAGGCTGGAGTTTATCAAAAGGCACTTAAAAGACTCTGAGAGCATAAGGAAGATTTTCTTGTCTGATGAACAGATTGGCCTGAACTCCAAGCGCTACCTCTGACAAAAACTAGGTACTGTTCATCACACGACTGATACCATCCCTAAAGGTGAGGCATGGTGGTGGCCGGGCAGCATCATGCCATGGGGGTGCTTCTGTGTGGCAGTGGCAAGGGGACTGGTGCTAGCGGTGGAGCACTTGATTTGTGACCAGACTTCTTCCATAGCAGGATATCTTTACAATTACAGGCCAGACTTCCTGCAAATGTATTGTTGATATTCATGGTCCCCAGAGGATGATGACAAATGGTTTTGGTGAACCTCTGGCCACAGACAACACATCTAATATGGTACTTGCAGCTCAAGTCAGAAAGTTCGCTCATATAAAATGCTTCGCTCATACGTTGAATCTTGCATCACAGCGAGCGCTTAAACTAGAACAACAACTTAGAACAACAACCTGCGATTTGTGCCACTTTGCTGTCTCCTGAGGTGACAAGAAGAGAGTCCGACCTCTGCACTCTCAGTGAAACAGATGTGTCGAATGCAGTGAATGCTGTGAAGGCATTAAAGCCAGTGAAGGATGCCACTACACTGATGTCAGAGGAGAGCAATCCAACTGTTTGTTTCATTGCTCCACTAAAAGCACAACTCCTCCAGAACATGACAGACGCCATTGGAGACTCACCAATGATCCAAGAGATCAAGCATGCCATCAAAGCAGATCTCCTTAAGAGGTACAACAGTGAGGCAGAGAACATCCTTCATACAACCTCTGCCCTGGATCCCCGTTTTAAGAGACTGCCTTTCCTCACAGAGGAGAGATTGGAAATCTACAGAGGAATGACTACAGAGGTAATTTCACCATGTTTAATGTAAAACTTAACTAACTATAAAATTAACTTAAAATTGCCATCAGAATATTAAGTCGCTACAATGAGTAAAAGTTTTATAAGACTGAGAAAAACAGTTATCCTAATGGATGTGGGCTATTACATTGACTGAGAAAGTGCTAACTGCTGGTTTAATGCTATTATTTCTTTTGTTCAAACACGGAATGAGAGGACAGAAATGGATGAAGCGCCTGGGGGAACAGGAACTCTGGAAGAAGAAATGCCTCCCGTGGAGGAAGATAGGCCTACATGCCCCTCTGCTCCTAAAAGAAAGGCCTCAATGCTGCTTGTGAGTTTGCTGGGACATGCTTTCACTGAAGGTACAGTACAACCCAAGACTGCCTATGCCAGGGCTGAGGAGGAAATGGATTCTCAAACCAGAATACGTGCATCACCTAGTGTTCTTACACAAGAACCTACAAATTCCCAAATGCTGAGCAGTGAGCAATTTTGTACTTGCCATATTTTACTTCTACTGAAAAGGTTAAAAGGTACATTTACATTGATACTGGGATTGAACATTTTCACTCAAATATAGGTAGGCCAGGTCTATAGCATTTATTTTGGTTTACAATTTAATTTAATGTTAATGTTAAGACTTGTATGTTAACATTTTGATATTATTTTCTTTTATCAACAAGTATCACATAAAAATACACTATGTAAACTATATTAACTACTTGGCAGAAGAAAGTAGTGTCTAGTCTAAACGACTACCGCCCTGTGGCACTCAACTCCATTTTGATGAAGTGCTTGGAGAAATTGGTTTTCTATAGCACATCAAAAACAACATGCCAGCCAGCCTGGACCCTCACGAGTTTGCATTAGGAACCAGCAGATCCACAGAGGATGCCATCTCCACTGCCCTCCACTCAGTCTTCACACACCTTGAAAATAACAACACCTACATCAGAATGTTATTTGTTGATTTCAACTCAGTAACTGTATATTGGACTTCCTCACAAACAGACCCCAGACAGTTCGGATTGGCGGCTACACCTCCTCCACTCGAGTGCACAACACCGGAGCTATATTTATATATATTATATATTTATTCTATAAATAAACCAGGTCGATTGGCAAGGCCTTGATGGTGCAACTTTCAAATGTATTGAATATTAGTTTCAGTTTTATTAGTTTCATTTTTTATGGAATTAAATTGTACACAAACACAAATATCTAGAAACTCTGTGCATAGTGGTGTTTGTTTGGATTCAAAATACACACTAAAATATAAAAATTTTTTGCAAAAATGGTTCCACCCCAGTGACAAAAGGTACAACTCTGTACCTTGTTTTCTCTATGTATATTTTCTGTTCTCCATAACGCTTCATTAGGAACAGTGGGTATATTGCTCCCACTGACTCTGGTGGGCCCAGAGTCCCTCTTTAGGTCTGGTCTCAGCTCAGACATAATATTGCCCCGGGCTTGGGAACCATCTATCACACAGCTCTAGCACACTATGGGGTGGACTGTGAGACTCCTTTGGAAGACGATGTTTGTGTTAAATGTCCAATTTCAGGACAAGTGTTTCCTGATTTTCTCTGCGAACCTTCATATAATACAACCTCATGTTTTCCCTATAGACAGTAACAGTAATACATGTGGGATGCAAGAGAGCATGGTCTGTTTCTTCTTCTTGTTTTCATGAAGTGGTAGAGTGGCACAGAGAATGACTTGTAGCTCTCCTGTCCTCTCTCTTGAGAAATAAGTCATTCTCTGGTATTTATGGTTGGGTAAAAGTTGGTAGATGTAGAGTCTACATGCAGTAGATCTACATGGAGTGGATGCAGATTTTGCTCACAGTTCTGTTCTTAAAGTTATAATCTCGAAGATTTTCATTTTGTTGTCTTTCGCGGCACCTATGGCGATAATCGATAATTGCAGGTGTGTTTTTGGGTCTCACTTCTCAAGTCTCATCATCTGTAGTTATCGACCTTTTCTTTGTTTGTTCAGTCATAGTAACCATTTACTCGCAACACTAGCAGAGACCGCAAAAAAAACGGTATGCTGCTTCACACACAAGTGAGTTGCGTTAAAAGCCTTGCTAAAAGCCTAAAAAAGATTTTTGGCTGGACCACAGAGGGCCAACCCTACAAATGCAAAACTCTGTCACTGAGTGAGTGAGTGTGTGAGTGATGAAGTTACATGAATGGTCAGCCGAGTGTTGGAGTTTCCTCATTGGCCGTTGCTCTTTCCTAAACGAATAGGTGGGAACGTTGGTTACGTAGCTACGTACACCATGAGTATAGGTGCTGCCCTCTAAAACTACCGCTAGTACTAAGGGTGGATAGTGCCAATTTAAGGATTATCAGGAGAAGGATAAGGAGCAGTCCACCCTTCCATCGGCGTCATGCTGTGTGGAGTTTTGAATGGGATTGATTGGAACTGCAGACCGGCAGCGATTCGACTTGCTGGCCGTGGCCCACTTGATGTTGTAACAGCCCATCTGATTCGGAGTTACATTGTCCCAAATAGGCTACCTATAGCCCACAGGTAGCCTATTTGGGACTGTGTAACCCCAGTCAGCAACTGTCTCTGATTGGTTGGCAAGTCAGGAACACAGCCTCTGATTGGTCGACAGACTCAACCCAAGGCATCATGGGATTGCTAATGGACTGCTAACAACAACATTAGATGTCAGATGTCACATACAACACCGTCGACCCAGCAGTGTGTAGTTTACGTGGCTGACAAACACTGCACTACCTTGTCCTACCACTGTTATTCCTGTTTTATATTCACACACTCCATTGAAGTAGCTGATCAAAAGAATGAATATATATTTCAGATCATGACACTCTTGACTTGAGAATCGTAAATCAGATGAGCTATCATCACATCCATTCAG
>NTHP01000214.1:135603-182638 GCA_003416845.1 Oplegnathus fasciatus
GATGATGACTATGGTTTGACCTCTTGCTTTATCCAACCTCTTTTTGGTCGCAGTCTTTTCTTCTTCTGTCTTTCTTTTCTTTCTCTGCCATTCTTGTGCGACTAGTTCGCTAGCTTTAGCTGCCTAGCTGTGTGGAAGACAACGGGCATGCGCAGTGAGTGCAGGGTCAGAGGTCAGCGTCAGAGTGCGCGCAGGTAGTCAGATGCGTAGCTGGACAGGCAGGCAGTCCGGGCTTATTACAGTCCTACAACAGCCACAGATGCCGGACTTTTTTCCTACTTGAATTAGATTGCTGTCTGGATGTAAAGAGAATTTCAACAAATATAACAAAAAATGCTTCTAAAAGACATTACCTACCCAAGCTTTAAAGTAATGTATGTAGTGTTTGCGATGAAATGAAAAGTAATTGTGTGCTTGAAGTTGTTTAATTTAATCCAACTGAAATTCCTCTCCCTATTGCTGCTCTCACTGTTGCAAGCATATTGCATTCACAAACAAAAAAGAAGCATGGTGATGTTTTCTAGTAAATATTACTTCAATAATTATGACTTAACATCTTGAACTGACTGACTTACGTGTGGTCAGTCAATCAAGTTGCATATGGAGGGATTTTAATTTTAAATACGTAGTGTTCAGGGGTGGAAGTAACAAATTACATTTACTCTCGTTACTGTAACAAAGTCTTTTTCTTGTGTACTATTTTGAGTATTTTTAAAAAATCAGTCATTTATTTTTTTATTTCAAGTATTGTGCTTCGCTACATTTCAAGTTGCATACGTTACAGAGATGAAACAAAAGTTATGACAAAGTCTTAAAAAACTGTCTGTGAATGGAGCAAATCAGCAGCTGCAGCAGAGAAGAGGCCACTGATGTGTTTGCGAGCACAGGAGGGTAGAGCTCCATGTCCAGAGAGCTGACAGTCAGCACTCAACTGACATTTGAACACCTGTTGAGTGCCATGGGTGTGAGGGGTGCGTTTGCACCAGGGCTGGGCCCTTAAGTTTGTGTACAGTTCAACAACAATTCAATAACATTAAGGATGACTTCATTATGGGGTATGGTTACCATTATACAGTATATTATTAAAAAAAAACCAAAAAAACACCACCACCCGGTGATCACGTTAAGTAACCCAAATCAAACAACCCCACAACACAGCTTGACCGCAGTGACTTCTACGTTCCCTTTGGAACTTTCACCTTCAATGAGGTATCTTTTCTGCGAATTCCTGTCACTGTTGTGACTGCAGACCACTCTTTGAGGAATGCAGTGGAACAAGAGAGGTTGAGTGGACTGGTCATATTATGCATTGAGAATGAATGAGAAGTTGAACTTAAAGGCGGACTGTGGAAGACTTTGCAGTGCACAAGGCTCAGAACACAGATGAGTAGAACAACAAACCTACTGTGGTTTACTCTCCAGAGAACATCAACAACTACTGCAATGCCTGGCAACATAGAGTTGTGTATGTGTGTGTGTGTGTGTGTGTAAAAACTGTGCAGCTCTCTCTTTGCTTTACTGTGTTCGTCTTTGGGTTGCAGTCGTTATGGAGTTTATATTGTCTATACATCTCTGTGTTGTGCGCCATGGTGATGCTTTATTCTACTGTAGTCTATAAGAATTGGCTGCAAGGCTATTTAATGTAGCCTAATGCCCCTTTTCATTTAGTCGGTCACTTTTGTTTGATTGTCAGAGTTTTGTCTTTTCTGGTTAATTCCAATAAAGGTATACTGAGGAGGCAGTTGTATATTTATAATTGATAATCAGTTGTATGCACAGGCTGCAAGTGTCTGTCAATAGAAAAGGAATTTATTATTGGTTTGGACAGGGCTTGGTGGAATGATGTTGTTCCACTAGATATACAGTACGTTGACAAGTTAATGCAATTTATTTTTTGGCCTAAAGGTGCTTTTAAAATTCAATTGTTTTATCATACCCTCCGGCTCCCAAGCCAAATCCCTGCGGACTGAGCCATCCCCTTCTAATGTTGTTGGTTGTTTTACTTTTACAGACCCTGGGCAATATGTACTTGACAATGGTAGGCGTACAGCTGATACTAGTGCCCTTGCAACAAGCAAGTTGCTACAGAACAAATTGAGCACTACCTAAAAGAGTTGAGGGCACATAGTGACAGATTTGTATGAACAGAAGAAGTTTCAGAGTAAGTAAGAACAGACTGAGAATAAGATCTTTGGAAGACATAAAAGGAACCATATAGATTTTAGAAAGCAGTGTAGTTTCTTTGTTTGCCATTTTGTATCACACAAATAAACTGCAGCTGAGCAAAGTTAACTCCTGGAAGTTTTATGCCATCATTTTTATTTTGTAAAATAAAGTGTTCCTCATTCAAGCTGTTTACTTTAACCAGCAATATGAGACATTTTGTAGACCTAAACCTGCTGTATTTTTTTTGTTTGAATACACTTGGATCCTGAAAGCTACTCTCAGGCCATATGTTGTAGATAATCCAAAGAGAATATATTGTATTTTTCATATTGTTCAAAACATCTTGCACTCTGTGTAACACGGTGAATTTCACTTTCTGAGCCTTTCAAAAGCTATATTTCAGGTCTCTTTTTGTGTCCACAATAACTTTTGACATCCACTCACTTGCAAGCTGTTTTCACTTTCACTATAAAGTCTGTCTTTTTACTTTAGCGCCCAGACGTCAGGCGTTTCAAGCTGTGATGCCTGATCAGCCAGTGGAAAACATCCAAGGCACTCCAAAGCTCTCATTGTTGAGTTATTCTGCACTGGAATACCTACAGCAAAGACTTCAGACTACATCTGAAGTTGTCAAATACGTTCATTGCAGCAGTACTCACAACCCACCTGAAAGCTAAAGTGAAGAGCATTTTCTATTAGGTTTGGTAGGTCCGGTTTGTCTCATTTTCCCTACAGGACATGAAGCAGCTTACAACAGCAAATCTTACACTGAGAGTTGTGTCGGTCTGCTGTAGCACTGCACAGCTGATACCCATCATGACACCACTGCATGAGTGCTGGTGTTTACTTTAAACTCACTGATTGGGTGCCTCTTGCTTATTCTAACAGAGCTGGTCCTCATCAAACACAGTGTTCTCTGTGAGTCAGTACTAGAGGCTAAACCCACAATGAGCCAGAAGTCCACTAACATTGGCTGCATGAGGAATGGAGTAGTCCACAGTGTATTTAAAAACAGATGCATGTTCAACTGGGCATCACATGGACACAACTACCACTTATGTAAGTGTGAGCCCTGGAGTAATGTAGATACTAGATTTCTTTAGGGAGTCGTTTTAGTGCATTTTTAGTGCAACCCCTGTGTGTAGGGCTGCAGGTAATGATTATGCTCATTATGAATTAATCCTCTTTATTATTTTTTTAATTAGACCGAAAATAATAGCAAGTGCTCATTCCAAGTTGGCAGAGCCCAAAGGGAAGTTTTAAGTAAAAAAAACCCCAAACTGATATATTTTACAATGCAAACTCAAGTGGGACAAAAAAGGCAACAGTTCCGAGACCAAACCACTGTAGGGGTTCTGGGGGCTTCTGTCTACTGCTTTAACATATTAATGAAGAATTCTGATGCACTATGATGTGACAATAGAGGGAAAAGATACATGTTGTTCTTTTTTTAATTTAAATTGTCGTGGTATGTCCTAAAAGGTCAAAAGGGCATGACAGTGGCATAGCCCCTGCCAGCACATCCACCCTGTTAAGCAGACCACCCTTTTCCATTCAACAGCATTATGTTCAAGTGCATCATTTCGTCTTACTTTTATGCTGAATCTCAATTTCAAGAGTTTGTTGTC
The DNA here is from genome assembly GCA_003416845.1 of Oplegnathus fasciatus. Taxonomy (NCBI): domain Eukaryota; kingdom Metazoa; phylum Chordata; class Actinopteri; order Centrarchiformes; family Oplegnathidae; genus Oplegnathus; species Oplegnathus fasciatus. Next base: position 139,398 of record NTHP01000214.1, read on the forward strand.
ACTGCTTAGCAATGTGACTCTTACACACTTTTTCTTCCTCCACCACTGTTCAGCCCTTCAAAATGGTTGGCAGTAAAATTCTGAATTCTGCTCTTTTAATGCAACACACTCACTGACTGCACATTAGATGCACCATACAGACAAAAGTAGTAGTCAAGGTAGAGTAATCAGGATGTGCTGATCTAGGGAGTGAAATGTGATAAAATTGCTACTTTTATGGAGAGTTGACATATGTCAAGACACCACTGGTGTGTGGGGTTTTACATGAAAAATAAACTGCATGGGTGCCTTGATGTGCATTATACGCTACCAACTGCAATGCCTTGAGAAACAAATCTCTCACATCCCATAGAAAATGTATGTCGGCATCTTCATCCTGAGCAAAGGCTGCAGTCGCTGGGCCAAGCAAAGCTTAAGTTAGCTCACTTCACCGTTCTGTTGATTTGGACAAGGAAACATTACTGTAGCTTAGTTAGAAAGCAATTACAATTTGGAGCTGCCAAAAACAGTTACTACAGCATTATTAGTTGAATATCCAAATGTGTTGCCAAGCAGTCTCCTGCATTAAGTATAGGTGTGTTGGTGATTTATCAAGAAGAAGCACAGAGCAAGATGACATAGCATATGCATACAGTGGTAACTTCATGAAGATGGTTTCAAAATTGTTGTCATGGTGAGTATGATGTTTTTCCTACCTCCTGGGTATGTCCTGATGCAAACATAAAAAAAGACAACAGTTGTTGACTTTTGACTGTGTGTCAAGCCACTTGTGTTAGTGAGCAGAGGTCCAGGAAGACCAAAGGTCAGTGAAGGTGTGAGTCAGAGCTCCCTTCTACAAAGACCATTAAGCAGCAGACCTCTGCTGTTGTCACAAGAACAACTGCCATGATGGATGCCTCCACACCAACAACTGAACAGAAGGTCAAGGCAGAGCAGCATTGTGCTGCTGACCTGCCTGTTATACCGCACTATCCTGGGATCTGTGTTCTTGTGTTTTGAAGTTAGACGTGTCTGCTCAGCCTCAGCAGAGCCGTCGACATCCAAACAGCTGTGAAAAGCGTCAGCATATCCTTCTGTCCTACAGAAAGGCCCATAAGCTAAATAGAATGCAGGGGTCAGCGCCAAAACAAAGTGGGTGTCATTGACTGACGTCTTGGTTGTAGAAGTACTAAAGAATACAATGATCATGTGGTAACATAATGTCATTTCTACAGATAGTAGGCTAATAGTTTTGACTTTTGGGGCTTCTTCCCCCCCAAAGAGCAAATGACTGCAATGCAATTCCGTAACAGGACAAGGCCAGAACATCATGTAGCTGCATCATGTAGTGGACACCAGAAGCGTTACAGCTATTTTTCAGTCATCCATCTTATTTGGTCAACTGGAACAGCTACGCTTCAATTTTGATTAATATAATCATAATACATATATTTATGTACAATATTATTATTATTATTATTATTATTATTATTATTATCAGTACAGCTGTCTACACCATGGCTCACGCACTCTACAAGTGTAGCTACAACCAAAGCCTCTCTTTTTTTCTGACTGACACACGTAACCATTATGTGTATTGGGCTTTAAACTGTGAAACGCTTCTGTGCAAAGCACTATTGAGGTTGTGGTTGAATCAATGGAATTAATCTTAGACACACACTGAGTGCCTTGTGTAATCAAATAATGAAAACAACAGAATTGCTTCAAAAATCTTAGACTCCCTGCCATAACAGCAAGGATCAATAAGGGTCTATGGACCCCTGGTTGAGAAACAGTGCTCTAGGTAACTTATCATGTTAATTTCGATATACAGTAAATGCACTGCTTACAGACTATAAATATGAAAATTAAAATTAGCGGAGCTAAAAATGTCCTGAGGATAAACATTTGTTGTTGTGGGGAGCAAAAAAAAATGGTGGTACTAGAGGAAAGGTCAGGTTGACCCGACAGTGGTGCAACACAAAAGGTCACAAGGTTACCAAAATGTTTAGGAATCATCCTTTCTGGACCATTAATATCTACACTATACCAACTGCCATGCTTAGCAACATTAACGGAATCTGCTAACTAGATTATAATATTTATTGTGTGCATGTGCTAATTTTAGCCTGATGCCTGATGGTGGTGCTATAGGAAAGGTTATGGGTCAACAAAGACATTAGGGTTTATCCTCTGGGCGCCATGAATACCCACAACAAGTTTCATTGCAAACTGGACGGCACTTGCTGAGATACCTTGTCATGACCTAAAGTGTTAAAGGGAAATTTTGGCCCAATTTCATTTAGGTTGCCCTTAATAAAATGTTATGGGGTCACTAAAAAAATCAATAGAAATGTTGATGAGTCTTTCTGTTGGTTATTTGCTATAAATTGTATTAAGTTTTTTTAATACAACCTGTTGGCTAGATTTTTTTTTTTTCATTGTTCACCAAAGTGTGGAGGAAGTTTCTTTGCTTCTTTTTAACCATTCCCAGGTTGAAATACATATGGCAGATTTAGAGATGAGGGTGACAGTTTCAGTCACCGTTAATCTATAAAATGCACAGGAAGTCCTTTTCCGGCGAGGGATTGAGCGTACCTCAGGAACCACCCCTACCTCTCATGTCTTTTATGATGGCATCCAGGCTCTTCCCTGCTCCTGAACAGCTGTCTCTCTTTTGTTCAGGTGGATTGTTTTTCAGGGGCTGTGGTATATGTGTGACTGGGTTTCCTGCACTCAGGTCCTGATGGACTTTGCAGGCTGGGGAATCAGGGAGAGACAATCACTGGTGGGAGACAGAGAGAGGAAGGGAGAGGAAAGGAAAGGAGAGCCATTGATGCCGCAACTGGGAATCTTATCAAGTTTCTTGATGGAAGGTTTAATGGACATGTCTGCCTTTTTTGTGTTTCCTTTCCTCCGGTTTTCTCATTTAATGCCTTTGGTTTCCCTCATGACACAATTCATTAGGAAGTTCACATTATTGTGCTGTTTATATACCATGTACAGCAGTGGTTCCCTTATGGACAGACTGACCAGACAGAAGATTTATTCCCTTTTTTTTTTACTGTACACCACACTACATTTTAAATTACATTTCAAAACAGAGAAAATAAGCAATAAACATTAAATCACCATACTAAAAAGGCTGTTATATATGCATATATAGCTGCAAGCAGCAAATCTGGGTTCAAACCTTATTGTGGTCAACAAAAGGAAGCAGTTCAAGTACCCAACATGAGCCACAAGCAGCAATAAGCAGGTTTCAGGCTTCACAAAGCTGAGCAAAGTCACTTCAGCTGGTTTAATTCTGTTTAAAGAAGGAGTGAGACCAATCACACAGTTGTTTCATCATTACAATGTATGCAGCATTTCAATAATTGCACACTGAAAGTTCTGCCATGTGCCCCCCCTCTATTGGTGTGTACGTTCAGGACATAGGGCAGGACGTCTCCACTGAGTTAAATCAGGATTGCTCTCAGACAATTTGAGGTACGGCCAATTTCCTGGTAAGACCTGCCCTTGGCAGAATTTTGTGATTGATGGTGGCCATGTTTTTCGACCACTCTTGCTCATTTATAATAGAAATGTGTATCTCAGTCCTGCAATGCTGTTGCTCCAAAAAGTAGATATCATATTATGGAGTCAGATCAGTCTCAATATTAATGAATGCCTGAGGGGAGTTTTTCGAAAAGTTTGTGTCCGGGGTGAGGGGTTGGCCTCAATCTTTCCTGCACGCCTCATGGTCCTAGAGGCGTACAGGTCCTGAAGGGATGGCAGATTGCAGCAAATCACCTTCTCAGCAGAGCGGATCATAAATTGCAGTCTGCCCTTGTCCCACATACAGGGAGGAGAGCAGAGGAGAAAGGACGCAACCTTGGGGGAAGCCAGTGCTGATGGTCTGGGAGTCAGAGATATGTTTCCCCAGCTTCACATGCTGCCTCCTTTCGGACAGGAAGGCACGCTCAGCTGGAAGAGATTGTCCTACAGCATGATGATATTGAAGGTGGAGCTGAAGTCCAGGTGCTGGAGGATGAAGTTGAGGGTCATGTTTACTGCATCGTCTATAGACCTCTTCTGTCTTTAGGCGAATTTCAGGGGGTCCAGGAGTGGGTCAGTGATGGATTTGAGGTGGGACAGCACAAGGCGCTGAAATTACTTTACATTACCACAGAGGTCAGCACGAGGGGTCTGTAGTCATTAAGTCCTGCGGTCCTTTTTTGAGTTTTTTGAGGACGGGATGATGGTGGAGGTCTTAAAGCAGACTGGTACGGGGCATGTCTCCAGTGAGGTGTTGAAGATGTCTGTGAACACCAGAGACAGCTGATAAACACAGTGCTTCAAGGTAGAGGGAGAGACAGTCTGGCAGGGGTTCTGCCTCTTGAAAAGCCTGTTAATGCCCCTCTCCAGGATGGAGAGAGTTGTCAGTGTGGCAGGGGAGGAGGGGACCTCTGAGGTTGGCTGTTGTGGAAAGGCCCAGGGCCCTGCTGAGGTGGGGGAGGTGGAGCTGGTGGGCTGGAGCTGGTCGATGGAGTCACAGGGGATAGTGTCAGGGTTGAAACAACAGTTTAGTTCGTTGGCCAGGTGCAAGTCGTTAATGGGGTGGGCTTTAGGTTTGTACTTAATGATCTCTCTGAGCCCCTTCCAGACAGAACCAGTGAATTGGTGTTCAAATTTCTCAGAGTACAGTCGTTTAGCCTCTCTCACCACCTTGCTAAGTCTGTACATTGATTCTCTAAACCTGTCCCAGTCCCCACTCCTGAACACCTCTTCTTTTTGCAACCTTAGCTATCTGAGCTGAGCTGTGAACCAGGGTTTGTCATTGTTATAACTCACATGGTGCATGTTAGGTACGCAGCAGTCCTCACAGAAGTGGATGTATGATGTCACAGTCTCTGTGTACTTATCCAGACTGTTGGTAGCAGTCCTGAAAGCATCCCGGTAAGTGCAGTCCAAGCACGCACGAAGATCCTCCATAGCTTCACTGTTCCTCTGCTTTGATGTCCTCAGAACAGGTTTAGACAGCTTTAATTTCTGCCTGTATGCAGGAATCAGGTGGATACTGTACCTTTGTTAAAATCACAATAACAAAGGAGTCCGGGTTTGTCGACTCCATACACAGTATCTGGTCGGTGAGCATGCCTGCTGTACCTTGGCCTGCAGTGGAATGTAAACACCAACCAGTATGAATGAAACAAACTCGCGGGGGGAGTACAAAGGTTTGCAGTTTGCAAAATGAGACAAACACAATCACTGCATCCATCTCAAGGAGTAAGATTAAACAGATTCCTTGAACAAACTGCATTGTTCCAGAATAGTAACAGGAAACAGTGAAGAACATAAATCAATGTAAACAAAGTATAAAGTATAAACTAAAGACTATTACAAAGAGGGCCATGTAAGGGTCAGACTGTCTCAGAACTACAGCATGAACCTCAGTGTCCCGCTGATGGGTCAGTCAGTAAAAACTTGTTTTGTGCAGCCAAACTGTGTTCAAACAAACCAAACCAAGGTGTCCTTAACAGGACCTTGTTTTCTGCAATTTACAGCAATTAGTGTCGCGGCAGGAAACAAAAGATATGGGTATTTTTTTGGTGAAAATTTGTAAAAAACGGAAAATCATGAGCCAATTATCTACTGGGGACTTTATACTAACAGTATATTCTGCTACCATGGGAAAGAAATTTATGTAATAATAATGTAATTTCTTGAAATCCAAACATGAGCTTCTGTGCCGTGAGAGCGTACAATGGCTGTATGCAGCAGCCATGGACAGCTAGTACCTACAGTATATTTTAAAGATGGTGAGAAATGAGTGAGTGAGTGAGTGTGAGTGGATTTTGGTTTTTGGTGGTTAAGAATTTTTCATTGGCCAAATGAATGTTCTACGAAAACAAGAACTGGGCAGTGAGTGGCAGAGGGGAAGATGAAGGACAAAATCAAAGCCATCCTGGATAATCCCTCTCACCCTCTCCATGACGAGCTGTGGCAGATGGGCAGCTCATTCAGCCACCAGATCATCCCACCCAGATGCAAAACAGAGTGCTTCAGGCACTCATTTGTGCTTGCTGCCATCACACTGTACAACAGCAGTGGAGACCACAGACTGTTATCACTCTGACCAACCAGCTTTGACTTTCTTCCCAAATCACAAACACACAGACAGCACACACACACAGTTTCCACAGTGTCCGGCATACTTGGGACGCTCGCACCACACTCTCCCTCTCCATTGCCTCTCTTTTGGACTGATTTATATATTTGATTATACTATACCATATTACATTTGATATTTTATGGTATATTGCTGTACTGTACTATATTATTACATTGTACGTTATCTTAAAGCTGAAGTCGGTAGGATTGAGAAGAGAGTGGACTTGACTGAGTGAGCGCATGCACAGGGGAGGGGATCTGCCCGCAGCGTGAGCATGAGCAGTGATTGACACTAAGTCAGACACTCCTCCTGGCTCTGATTGGTTGTTGTTGTTTGGGAGCAGTGGATTCTTGCAAATGGCCTTTGGGGCAGTAGGTGACAAGAGTACCCTGGTTTTTTCAGATTATCTGTCTCATCTACTACTGTCAGGACATAGTGACAGTTTTAGCAAACAAGTTATTTTTAAATGCTGAATGCTGAAAGTTGCATGTTTGGTCTCATGTAATATTGCATGACAAGTGCAAAACCTCGGTGTGGTCTTTTAATAAATTCGGACAAATGCATGATGGCTGTTTACTACCTAAAGGGCCAAAAATCTATTGTAAATACAGAGTGTCCCACTGTCTTAAAGTAATGTACACATTAAGAAATGTTGACTGTAATCCACAATGCAGCATTTTTATGCCTCCGCTTATCTGCAATAAGCATTATGTTTTTGGGTTGGAACGCCTTAAGGGAATTTCTTCAAATTTGGCGCAAACATCCACTTGTACTCAAGGATGAACTGATCAGATTCTGGTGGTCAAAGGTCAAGGTCACTGTGACCTCATGTCCGACCCATTCACGTGAATGTGATATGTCAGGAATGCATTTCATTACAGATTCTGGTGGTCAAAGGTCAAGGTCACTGTGACCTCGTGTGATATCTCAGGAATGAAATTTCATTACATCTGGCACAAACGTCCACTTGGACTCAAGGATGAACTGATTAGAATTTGGTGGTCAAGGGTCACTGTGACCTCACAAAACACATTTTTGGCCATAACTCAAAAATATGCTAAGTATTATAAATTATTAATTATTGACACAAATGTCTAATAAGATAAAATTAAGTGATGACCTTTTTTACCCAAAAGGTCAAAGATCAACTTCACTGTGACATCATAATGTCCTGGAATTTTTTATTGATTTAGACCCCAAGGTACTTGTATGAGTCCACCCTCTCCACTTCCTCTCCTTGGATGACAACCAGAAAAAGGGGCCTCCTGTTCCTCTGGCAGTCCACCACAAGCTCATTGGTTTTGCTGATATTGAGCTTCACGTGATTGTTATTGCACAATGTGACAAAGTCCTCTGTACTCAACTGTATAAATAATAATATAAAAAGTGAAGACAGCATGTTCTTACTAGAAATTATTCACTGAAATCATACATGTAAGTATAGTGATAACTTCCATTTCACTAAAAAGTACACTTAATAGCTTTTATTAAATTCCTTCAAAGTCTTCACTAGATATATTATATGAGTCTGGACAGACATGATGTAAACTGCAACTTGGCTGGTTGGCTGAGGCATACAACCGCGGGGCGGTAATTCTAGTTTTAGTAGCTCTAATAGAGGCGGCATCTGTCCAGCAGATCTGATGAAAGTCTGAGTATCAGTTCATCAGAAAGACTGAAGCTATATTTAGCAAAATCTGTGGCACTCATTTTTTTATGTAGGACCAAATAACTTCTAGATGTGATAGAACAATATTAATACTACACAGAATCAAAATTTGGTTGCAAGAAAGTGAACACTAGTGGAGATATACATTTTTGAAAACTAAAACTTCTTTGTTCGGGTAAAAAAATATTGCTTTCATATCGTTATATATTTTCATTTAGCAACAACTATCTACATGAATACATGTAAAAATGATGAAATGATGAAACTTAAAAAATTCATAACTAAAAAATTATTTGGTCTGGAGCTGTAGGATTGTGCAAGGTTTTGCAAGTTTTCACATTAATTTTTCAAGAAAATCCATAACATGAACTGGGAGGTCCTAGGGGAGTTGGTATGCAATGACTCGGTTGACTTGGTTGTTTATGACCAAATTACAAACCGCCTATGCAAACGCACTGTGATCCATTGACCCCAATGGCCGGAGTGGAAACGACAGCAAAACCTGGCGTTATTTTAGTTTGTGCTTGGCTATTTGGGGTTCGAGCCACTCAATGAACCCTGTGGTTTTGGAAGCATTGAGACGGCCTCCACCTCAAGATGCCTGGAGACGCTTTCCACCTCAAGTTGCCCAAGACTCCATTTACCTCGAGTTTCCCTGAGATGCCATCTACCTCTTACAGCGACAGTGAAGAGCAGACTCCAGTCCATGAAACTGATGTGTCAATCAACGATTCAGTTTTCAGTACAGGTAAGATTATATTTCACCTTTATTGGTTGTATTTATTCATGTAGCCTAGCTACTTGCATGACACAGTGCCCTACAAAAGTAATGGATAATAGCTAAAAGTGCTAGCTGGCTTTGTGTAACTACTGTTAAACTAATGTCTTTCTTGTTGCTATTGTTATAGTTGTCATGTCGTTCTCCACCGAAGAAAAAGAGGAGGAGGAACCAGATGCTCGGAGAAGCTGTCTACTGAGATGAGGGACTTGTTCAGTGAGATGGACAAGGACTTCAATGAGAGAGAACGCTTCAGTTGTAATTGTTGGAGTGGCGGGTGTACGAGGAGCAGGCAAGGAGAGAAACGCGGGTGGAGAAGGCGCAGGAGATGGCCGTTCTTCAGGACATGACTTCTCTACTCCCACAAATGGTTCAGCAGATGCCTGCAATGCAGACTCAATGCCTTGGCAGTGGCAGCAGTGTACCAGATGGTGATGGAGGAGGTAAGGATGGACTCATTGATGGCAGTGTAGAAGCGCACCATCATTGTCTTTGGCAGGTTGAACTTCTTCAGCTGCCGCAGGAAGTACATCTTCTGCTGGGCTTTTTTGGTGAGGGAGCTGATGTTCATCTCCCACTTGAGGTCCTGGGTTATGATCGTCCCCAGGAAGCGGAGGGACTCTGCAGTGTCAACTGGGGAGTCGCATAGGGTGATGAGGGCAGGTGGGGCTGAGTTCTTCCTGTAATCCACAATCATCTCCAATGTCTTTAGAGCATTGAGTTCCAAGTTGTCCTGACTGCACCAGGTCACCAGATGGTCAATCTCCCACCTGTAGGCGGATTCATCCCCACCAGAGATGAGCCCAAAGAGGGTGGTGTCATCCGCAAGCTTCAGGAGCTTGACAGACTGATGACTGGAGGTGCAGCTATTGGTATAAAGGGAGATTTATTGATATAGATTGATAGTGGAGATCTTGAAGAGAGGTGTTGAAGATGTCTGTGAACACTGGAGACATGATCAGCACAGTGCTTTAGGGTGACTGGAGAGACAGTGTCTGGTCCTGCTGCTTTGCAGGGGTTCTGGGGGTGATATCCAGAAGAGAGGCTGACAGTGGCTCCCAGGGCAGGGTAGAATGCCTTCCAAACCTTGGAGGTAAACTGGGAACCTCAGCATCTGATGACAGGCCATCTAGGCGAAAGACATGGTTGACCGGGAGGTCTCCCTAGCAGAAAGGAGTTTGAGCAGAGGAAGGAAATGAACAGCTTTGGAAAAATGATGACTATGGCCTTTTTACCTTCAGACAGAGGGAGACCAGTGACAAGGTCCAAGGCAATATGGGACCAAGGATGGCTGGGTGGAAAAGGCTGGAGCTCAGTCTCGTGGAGGACTTGTTTCGGGCATACACGGAACAGGCAGAGATGAAGGACCGGGGGTTGGCATCCATGGTGGGCCACCAGAACCATTGATGGAGGAAGGCAAGGATCCGGTTGATACCAGGATGACAGGTGAGACGTGTGAATGAGCCTACTGGAGAACCTGGGAGCGGACTGAGTCAGGGACAAACAGGCAATTGGGAGGACCGTTACCTAGGTCAGGCTGTTAGTTCTGAGCATGTTCAACCAGCAATCACCAATCTCCCAGGTGATGGCGGCGATGAGGCAGGTTGGCGGCAGGATGGGATCTGGATTGGAACCAGTCTCCTCGGCACTGAATTGGCGTGACAGGGAGTCAGGTTTGATGCCCCTGGAACCTGGACAGTAAGTCAGAGTAAAGTTAAATCTCCCAAAAAATAGCGCCCGCCTTGCCTGGTGTGAGTTTTGTGGTTTAACTGACTGGATATAGGTGAGATTTTTATGATCCATCCACACAAGGATGGGCTGGTCGGTGCCCTCCAACCAGTGGCACCATTCCTCCAGAGTCAGCTTAACAGCAAGAAGTTCTCTGTTACCTATGTCATAGTTTTTCTCAGCTGGAGTGAGTCTATGAGAGAAGAATGCACAGGGGTGGAGTTTATTGTCAGCAGAGGATTGTTGTGATAATACAGACAAACCGGTTGACCATGTCAAGGCCTGGAACAAAGTGGGAGTGTTGGTCAAACCAAAGGGCATAACTAAGTACTCAAAGTGTCCCAGGGGACTGTTGAATGCCATTTTCCACTCGTCTCCTTTGCAGATACCGACAAGGTGGTATGCGTTTCGCAGGTCCAGTTTGGCGAAGACAGTGGCTCCATGGAGAGCAGAGCTGATTAAAGGCAGTGGGTACTTGTTCTTAATAGTGAAGTTGTTAAGGCCACGAGAGTCAATACAGGGTCTCAAGGTCCCATCCTTCTTATCCACAAAGAAAAAACCAGCACCCACCGGAGAAGAAGAGGGATGGATGATTCCAGTAGCAAGGGAGTCCTGAATGTATTTTTCCATTGCCTCTCGTTCAGGTCAGGAGAGGTTGTAGAGCCGACTGCTGGGGAGGGGAGCACCAAGCTGGAGGTCGATGGCACAGTTGTACGGATGATGAGGTGGCAGAGACAGGGTGTGATGCTCACAAAAGACTGGAGCGAGGTTATGATAAAGCTGTGGCACAGTGGAAACAGGGGCTAGGGCAGAATGCAAACAGTTAGAGTGGCAAAGTGCTCCAAGAGGTAATCTTACCAGAGGTTCGGTCAGTATTTAGGTTGTGGATCTTAAAGGCAAAACGAGTTGGATTTTCTTAAAAAACAATGTATAGACTCCCTGTATAATCCCTCTCAGTCGTCACTTATGACCCACTTGAAGTGTGGCGGTGTAAAAATAACGTCATTTAAATTAGATGAAAATCTAAATTGTATCTGTATAAATATTAAGTAGTTTCATAGAGCTAACGTTAGCTAGTGTTGCACACTGTAGTGGAGCTGAAGAGAGGCAAGGCACTAGGGAGCACGGATAACGTCACAGTTGTTTGATTTTCCGGGAAAAAACGTCCCGAGTCCTTTACATAGAAATCAGTCCACAGGCTGTTATAGGCAACCAAGAAAGTCAGGGAAGATCTCATTTTTTAAGTTGTGTTACAGTCCGTTTACACATTCACAATACAAAACAGTTAATACATGTAAATTGTTACATACAGGACCTTTAAGTATGAAATAAGATGCAAGGGAAAGATGGCAAGATCAAGTGAAAGGGAAAAAACGAATGAGACTTAACATTTGTTAACATTTCTGATGTTCTGAAATGTCCTCTGAATGAGTCACCATAATCAGATCAAAATTCTCAACCCTTGATTAAAAAAGTCCAAACCTCTCCTATCACTCTGCATCTTGCGTCACTATAGTAATCACGTTTATCTGTTCTGGGAGGCATCAAGGTACTTGTGGCTTGTTTACTTCACTTTGGGCCTCTTCCGTATTTAATGGCTCAGGGCTCATTACAACCACATGCTCTCTGACTGCCAAATGCTTCAAAACGCTTTATCATGCATCCACACAGCCAGCCATTGATGGCGGTCTGCTTTCTTTGTCATGCTCTCAGGAAAGGTCAAAGATCACACAGAGGACCAGTGGTGGCTGGGACAGGAGGAAAACCAACCCACGGCATCATGTTATTTTACACAAGGTGGCTACTTATCTCTACTTTCTTATGTTCAATGAAAAATTAAGCAGTAAAATAATGGCTTACAAGATTTCATAAAAACTTTTATTCAATCCTGTTGTTTCCTGATTAACCATACAGGCCTAATGCAGAAGATAGAGTATTTATCAAGGGTATGAGATGTAACAAGTGTTCAACACCTCAACACCTGTGAAGGGAAGTGTGGTGACTGATGATGGTGACTTGCTAGATGGGAATTAACCTGGTGTGTGTGTAATGTGTCACTAGAAGCCTGTCAGTTCAACGAGGGGTGACACAGCACCTGGTACATTACAGTGGGAATTTTACATAACAATCTCTGATTGAAAAAGGAAAAACAAAACCATGAAAATCTGGAATTATTAAAAACAAAGCAAAAAGGAAGTGTGTTATGAGTTCTTCTGCCTGTGGGAGGGTTCCAAACACTACTTGTTGGGAGATTATCTTCATAGCTGCTTTGAGTCCTGTTGTTGAATCCAGTCTTCCATGAGCAAGAGAGAAGTAAAGGCTTGCTGTCTTCTTTGGATCTTGTAAGGTCACAAGGCAGTGGCTGTTGTCACCAGGACCATGAGAGAGGGGCAGTGTGGCTGTTGTCACCATCTTAAAAGAAATAAGAAAACCATATAATTGTACCAACTGCAACAATATTATTTATAATAATAATAATAATAATAATAATAATAATAATAATGATTATAATAATAATAATAATAATAATATAGAGGATCTAGAACACAAACTGAATATTCTTCTTCTATATCAAATATATTAAAATGTTGCAGCATCCCCTTCAGACCTTTTTGTTTTTTAATAAAATTTTTTAGGCTAGTGGAATTTAATCCACATAAGCAACATTTGATCCTTGCAGTCGTTTGTGAAGCCCATTACATCATACATCAGCATTCTCTCATCAAAGATGTCTCTGGATGTCTCTTAACACAGTTTGCTTAGCTGTGGGCCATTTGCGTTCAGGCTACAGCTGCTTGAGAGTCCAGCCCTGAGGGAGCTGCTCAGAGTTCACTGACCTCAACTCTAATGGCATGGAAAACATGCGGAAACAATGAAGAGAACTGTCAACAATTACCAATCCGTTTCTTTCATTTCAATTTTTGGCATTTAATTTAGGATTATTTTAGTCTGATTTATTTGTAGCATTTTCGAACTGCCCTCCAAACTAAGAAAAAGTTGCGAATTATTTGTTATATTTTGGCATGCAAACATTTGTAGGCTATACCTGGATTAAATATGTTGTTGTAAAATTGTCTTTTTTCCAAATATGAAGGGTTAAATTCACGATTACAATTCATAAATCCCTTGTCTGTAATTGAGATAATATTCAGTGAATTGTAATGTAATTGTAGTGGGCTCTTCACTGTTTTGCCCAACGGACCCTGGTAATGTTAGTTCCTGGACCCAGCTTGAAAACACTTGACTTAGAAGCAGAGTGCATTTTTACCTTTGTCTAGTAAAGTGATCCCAAAATCATTAAAATAACTTAAAAATCACTATAAGTGGAACTAGAAAATAATATTTCATGCCGTATATCCTTGTAAATCTCAGCTGTGACCTTTGACTCAACTGAACATCCTCCATGCCGTGCAGCCGTGCAGCAATCCAGTCCCAGGTGAACGGAGTGCAGCCGCAGGTCAGGCTGCCGCACGCCACTGTAGTCCCGCCGTGGGTCCAGCCCAGACAGCAGAGGCAGCAATGCCCGAGGCTGCATCAGCAGAAGGAAGCTCTCCATCCGCTCCCTGGCGGCGTCCTGCCACGCCCTCCAGTCCAAATCCATTCACGCCGTGAGCTTAATAGTCCTTCAGGGCTGCTACAACAAGCTAACCGTTGTGTTGGCTAACACAAGTTGCTAGCTAGGGAAACGTAAATGTGTTTAAAAGTAGTTAGCAATTTGCACGTTATAATTGCTTTTCTAATATGATACGAATCTATCTACCGCTTACCGCCAGTTCGTCACACTCACGTACAATACAGTGGTAGAGAATTGAAGATGAAATTTGGAAATTATCATTGGACCAAGGTGATGTCAATATTGTATTCTGGTTGTTAATTGGTTAGGGAGGACGTCCTCCATTGGAGCATCATTTTACATGTTTTGACCAATAACAGATTAGCATGAAAAAAAATTAAGTACATTAAATTGATATAAGAGATCCCCTAAGGAGGACAGCAGGAGTCCGTCCTCCTCTGCCCCCCACCACCACTTTACACAGACTGCCCTTTCCCCTCTTGCCTACCATGCAGGTGTCGCTGTTGAAGTATTTCAATCAGAATTTCAATCAGAGAGACTTAATGATGGTGTTGGGGCTGTGGGTGGTCATACAGTCGTGTGTGAACAGGGAGCACAGGAGAGGGCTGAGCTTGCAGGCCTGACGGGCACCGGTGTGGAAAGTCAGGGTAGAGGATGTGGTGGTGCCTACCCACACAGCCTGGAGTATGCCCGTGAGCTTGATGACGAGCTTGGAGGGCAAAATGATGAGCGATAGTTATGTGGGCTTGGGTGATGGCATCATCCGCTGACTTATAAGACCTGTGTGCAAATTGTAGTGGGTCCAGTGAGTCAGAAAGAGCAGAGTTGTTGAAGCTTTTGACTAACCGCTCAAAGCACTTCATGATGGTAGAGGTGAGTGCCACTGGGTGGTAGTTGTTCAGGCAGAAACTTTAGTCTTTTTGGGACAATGATAGGGAAAATGATGGTCTTTTTGAAACATGTAGGGACTATAGACTGGAGCAGTGAGAGGTTGAAATTGTCTGTGAAGACATCTGCCAGTTGATTTGCACACACCTTGAGAGCTCGGCCAGGGATGCCATCAGGTCCAGGTGCCTTGTGTGGATTAATACTACAGGCGGAGCTTGTATGGGCAGGGGGATGGAAGAAAGGGATATTTGGTGAATGAAGGCTTTTTCCTTCCCACCCCCCTCTAGTGCACGCGTGCACACACACACACACACACACACACTGTAGCGCCAGAGCACTTTTTTTCTGATAGCAGTCAGATGATTAAGCCAGGCAGAGGGCCCCTGCTGCCTGATGGTGTGACTGACTGACTGATTGACTGAGAGACCCGCTTACTAACATTACTGTATTTGGAGGGGACAGGAAGTAGGTATGTATTGTATTGTACATAAACAATACATTTGCAAGTAAAGTCAACTTAATTTGCTTAAGTTTCATTTACTCACATTTCCTAGTCAGCAAAAGAATATTTCTTACATTATACAGAAAATGTAACCACAACGTTGTTGCAGTATTGTGGCAAGCAGTGCAAAATGAGACACAGAAAGCTGCTCTGTGAGATGTCAACCCGTAAATGTCATTTAACACAGGGGACAAGAACTCAACAACACGGCCGCAAAATACAGCCAGTGTCAAGAAATGTAGCAGCCACCTCACTAATGGTTAAAACTATAAACCAGCACAAAAATGGCAACATAAACCACCATGTTCTGAAAAGACACATTACAAACACTAACAAAAAGTAATATTTGCATTTTGGAACATAAAACAGCAAACTTAACATACTACTCAGGACAACAATAACATTAAGCACAGACCTTTACCCATAAATTTTCTGCGACAATCCCAAACTGCTGATCGTTCCGTCCGAAGAAGATCTTTTCGAGAGCGATTCACCTCAAGCCATCATATTCCCACAGCAGTCAGACCACAGCCAAACTTCCCGGCTCTACTCAAGCTTCCCTAACAAGATCTATGCCAACTCCAGATTGATCGCAGACTTCCTCCCCCCTGTCCACTAGGGCCAAGAATGGCGATTGCCATATGCACAGCCGTGGGAGACAGCTTAAACCTTCTCCTCATCTGCTGCCTACCCCACGCACAGTTCGCTTCAATCCTCCACCCCCTCCATGGTCACAGCCTGTATCATCAGCTCCTCCTAGTGGGGACCAGGTCATATTTCACCCTGTGTCTGGTCCCTCTGTGTCTACCCTTCCTTGAGCTGTTGACAGTATTACTGCCTCTGCTCTTCAAAATGTTGAAGACAGCAACCCAAGAGTCCCACCCAGTGACCCAAGGGGCCCCGTCACCGGCTAACCAAGCTGGCTCTTCCCAGCCTCCTCCTCCTTATCCGTCTAGTCTATCCTTTTCCCCCTCCCTCCCTAACCCAGCCCCATCCCTCCCCATTACCCAAATATTTTTACAGTTTATAATAACCACTACACACTAGCCACAGAAGCACCAGCCTCTCGGCCAGCTTCATCACTCTACAGCCCTTCTACTGTTTCTCCCATATAACGCCGGCAGATCATCTCCGGTAATTACGTAGATCCAGCCCAACTCCCTCAGCCATCCCTCCCTTGCAGACTAACCGAGGTTTAGTGCAGTTCCATCCTTCCATTACCTTCACGGTCAAAGGACCTCACTTCGACAGAATTTGTTTTAGCATTCTTTACTGCTATACAATCTTCTCAGCTTTTCCAGATTAAAGATCCAAGCTAGATGGCTGTCTTTCAATCATACTTGACATGGCTTTATGTTTTGGAGGGACAGGCTTTTACAACTATCAAGTCCTGTTTGCTACCCAGGAGGTTTCCACGCCAGGAACAGCTGCCCCCATAATCCAACCACACTTGCAGACTGACTAGCAAAGCACCTCAGTACACTGGTTAAGTTAAATGTTCTAGCTGCTAAAACCATACCCATAAAAACTTTGTTCACTTTCTCATCAATGGTTTCACACATGGTTTTCATCTAGTCATAGAAGTAATTCCTGACACTTTCCACATCTGCCACAACCTCCAGTCCTCTCTCTCTGAAACAGACCCCGTTGACACCCTATTCGCCAAAGAGGATAGGCCCATTTGACAATCCTTCCTTCCCAGTTTTCTGCATCTGCCCAATCGGCACTGCCACTCAAAAATACTCTGGCAAAAAGAGGCTAATAATAGACTTATCTTACCCTCAAGGCTCGCACATTCTGAGCATCAACAGCGCCATTCCTAGTCCAAATTTCTCCATGTAATACACAACCATCGCCCATGCCATCACCCTCATCCGTCTGGCAGGCCACGGAGCTTGGCTTTCTTAAGCAGACATCACTAGCGCTTTTGAAGTCTTGCCCATACATACTTCTGGCATTTTTTCAGAGTTTGCCGGAAAGGAGACAATTATTTTGCTGTACGTCGGCTGCAGAAGTAGTTCTAGGATTTTTGACTCACTTTCAGAAGCACTATGTTGGATCCTCACTAACAACTACAAACTCCCTTATGGTCTCCAACTTTTCGATGATTTTCTCGTCATTACCCCTCCATCCTCACCTCCATGCCTTGGGCTCCAAGCAGACAGATGCACCAAATGTCAGACCTCAATTACGCCATATGCATAATCCTCCAAGGAAATCCTTCCTGTCCAACCTCCTGACCAAAGCTGCAGCGTCCCACTCTCCATGATAGAGTCGTCCTGGATGACGCACGCAAAACAGAACAATGACTACAATGACTACATCATTGAACCTGAAGACATCCAATTCTACACCAACACAGCTTCTTCCACAGGTTTCGGTGGCTACTACAGGGAGAGATGATTCGCTTCCGCTTGGCCCTCAAAATTCAGATCTCTCGACTCAGAGTCCCACTCCCCTGTCTGCACTTCATGAGCTGTACCACTCCAATAGCCTCCAATCTGTGGGGACACAAATAGTCTAGGAAGTCTATTCTGATAACATGCAGTCGTAGAAATCATAAACAAAGGTCAATCTCTACCCCAGCCATCATGCAGTTCAGGCACAGACTCATGTTGATATTCTGTGCAGCTCATGTTCCCTGGTACTACAACAGCGTCGCAGACATACTGTCCTGCTTCTCATTTCAGAAATTCAGACTCTTGGCCCCAGAATAGGACATTCATCCCATACCAGTCCCACCATTTTCAGACACAACATTCAACTAGCTCCACAACTGGAAAACGACTCGCAAAAGCCATCCTTAACAGCCTCACCCAAAGCACTCTCTCAGCCTAACAGGCTGGGACTGTTTCAAAGCATATCACATTACATAACAGCTGCCCTTTCCTTCTTTAGACGTCATTTCTATTTTATCATTTTATCATTCATATCATTTTTATCATATTTTCTTCAAACTAGTAACTGGCAGCCAGTGTCCTTCTACCTCCCATTCCTACTTCTCCATGTTAATTAAAGGCTCAGAGCAAAATGCTTGCCTCTCACTTCTGACCGCTCATAGAAAAAAAAAAAGTAATTAGGTAAAAAAATGTGGTATTATCTTAAAGATACACTGCCTGGTTTTGTTGTAGCAGAAGCAGGCAATAAGTAATCTGTTACTGTTTACCTCTCTTAGTGACCAATCGCATTGCATGAACATACAGCAATATGATTTACACTTAATTTTCTGGCTGAGACAGTAAAACTGTGCCCGTACATGTTGCCTCTTCAGTCTGTATACCATTTAGTGTTATACCTTGCACATGCTGTCTTTGCACTATCTTGGGGTCTCAGTTAAAAAGCATAAAATGATGCATATCAGATTTTTCCCATGACTGATGGCTGTACTGCAGCTCCCTACATCAGTAATGATCATGTGAACTGTGACCATGACCAGGAAGCAATTTGTTAGGCTTAAGAAGCCCTGAAGAAAATGGGAGGCCCTCAGGTCAACAGCACACATATTTCCACTTAGTTCTATCTGAGAGGTGAAGACCTGTGGGTGCATTATGTAAGGAGGTCTCCCTCTGTCCCGCAGAGAGACGGAGTCAAGACACTGTCTTTAACTGCTCCAATGAACTGAACACTCTTCATGAACTGATAGGTGACGCTATAAGCTCCTGAACCATGAACAGGCAAAGTTAAATGGTCCTATGTTCCCCCCAATAAAACTCACCACTGATACATTCTTCTTTGTGGGATCTTGGTTTCACAGTATTACAGAAGCCAGCTGTCAAATCACAAAAGTGGTGCTACAACAAGGAAGGCACCACTAATTGTGACATAATTTTTACTGGTTCATAACATTTCCTTCAAACAAAAATAGAAAAAAACAACAAAAAAACATAAATTAGGTAATCCAAACTTATCTTTGGAAAGATATGCATTACTAAAAGCTTCCTCAAATAAAATTCCTCAAAGACAAAAGGCTAGTGTTTAGAAAAGACAAGATATAAATGGTAGTCCTGTTAATATCACTTTTCCCCTTGAACATTAAAGTTCTTTATCCTAATCCAATTGCTGTGAACTCTACTCATCACTCAGCGTTAAAGGACAATTTTGGTGTAAAACATAATATTGAAACCAAAACAGACCAGCCATCATTATGCCTCACTGCCTATATGCTTTCTGGGAGATTCAGAGCTATTTAATTCAGACCCTGCCTTGACAAAGACTGACTGGCTTTGGGTGGACATGAGCTGAGCAGCCCATTAAATGCTTCAGCAAACAAGTTTTACGACACCTCACTGAGGAATTACTGTGAATCTAACAGCGATTACAAAGTGTAGTAGAGGGTGTGAAATAATATTTAAAGAGTCAGTTCCAGATTGCTTACTTTAGAGTTTTTGGCTGTCCAGCAGCTGTTTTACAAGACCCTTGATGGTCAACAACAGGAACTGATTTATTCCTTCCCTGGATAGGCTCTTGGTGCTAAATACATTAAGGCTTTTTATTTACTGTAAGATAAGCACCATGCAGCATTGGTTGAAACTTTATTAGCTTACATAATATTACTGTTAACCAGTTTATATTTTAATGATCCTTACCATTAACCTCTTATTTTTTGTGTATGTGTATATTTTGAATTTGCACCTTATTCATATTTTATACATTATATTTGCACTCTTCTTACTTTGTAATGCGACTGTACTGAACAACAATTTCCCTCAGGATCAATAAAGTTCTATAATATCTTAAAAAGGACACTGATCCTCCTGCAACAATCTCTAAGACAGTAATTACTATGACAAGAACAAAAAACATTGAGCTTCATAGAGAAACATTAGTGAAGCTCTGTTTTAGATTTGAAACCAAGCCAGTGTTACCACTGACAGGAACTGAACACTTGATCTCTGCATTGTCTGGTTCAAACGAATTCTGGTGCCCGTTCTTGTTTGTCTGTTTAGTTCAGTTCGTTTGGGCTGGTCTGAAAGCAATCAAACAAACTCTAGTGGCCACTAAACAACCAGACCAAGACTGCCTGAAAAAGTGGGTCACGGTCCGCTTCCAAGCGTGGTTTATTTGTGGTGTGAAAGCAAAGCAGACAATCCACAGGATTTTATGATAGTGAATGGATGTGATTTTATCATGAATTCAAAAGCTAAACTACAATTACATCCATCTGCGGATTGTGAACTGTTCAGGAAGACATCGTCTAAGGGTATATTTGGTATTCATGGTAACATATGTGTGTCAGCATGTGAGTGCAGGGATTTCCCTGATGCATCAGAAAATGAAAAGAAGTTAAAACTGTAGTATGTTGTAGTTGTGTCATTTCCATGTACAGTACTTTGGCAGTTCGTCATTAATGGCTATACATATCACAGCATGACGTGGTGATCCCACAGTAGTACAGTATATTAAGAATATGAACTCCAGCCTTCCTGAGATCTTCATGCATCCTTTGCCTTTCTTGTTCATACTTAGTACACTCCATGATTACATGCACTACAGATTCCTCAAACTGACAATGCTCACATCAACCAGTTCGATGCTTTCCTTTTATCTGAAGTGTGCCATTTAAATTGGAATGTCCAAGTCTTATACTGTCAGAAACAACCTCTTCTTTTCTTGACCTACTGTCATGAGTTCACCTTGATATAGACCATCTTTCATTCTTTGTACCCTGTGTCCACCTGCTTTATCACTAGCTTTCCAGCGATTCCTACTGGTTTGACTACTACTGGTTTGAAGATTCTTTGCCTACTCCTCTTTGGTTTTGTCAGCCTGATCTGCCTGCCTGCCTGGTTTTTGACCCCTGCCTGTTTTTTGGACTTGATTAAAGATTCTGGACCTTACCTTACTGCCTCTGAAGTCGTGCTTTTGGGTTCTGTCATTTCTGAGTCATTACAGTACAATCTGACCAAAAAAATGAACCAAGCCGATTCAGATCCAGTGCAGCAAGAGCTGACAGCACAAGCCGTGGCTATCCAGTTCTCAACGAGGCTCAACTCACCTCTGTAGCCGGGGGTCTTTGTGAGATCGGAGCTCGCCATGTCTAGGGTCTGGATGCTAGGGCAAATGCAGCAGCTTTCCATGTCAGTGCAAACTCCAGCGGCCGTGCCTCGGCTCTCTCCTCCAGAGCAATATTCCAGTGAACCAGGAGCCTGTCCTCACTCAGTGCTCTCTCCTCTTCCCGCTCCAACCTTCCTCCTGTCCATCAGAGAGACCTTGGGTGGCTTTCATGATCTCGAAGCTCAGTAGTAGTAGAGTATAGCCAGAGATTGGGGAACCGAGTGGGAGAGGTAATCCATGATCTGCTCTTTTCACCACTGAACTGAAAGGGTTCGATCACACTACTCTGGGGAGAGAAGCTGCTCGAGGGCTGCTCAACCTGGTTCAAGGAGGAAGGACAGTGGCGGACAATTCCATCGAGTTTCGCACCATAGCTGCAGAAAATAAGTGGAACTCCACTTGACTTTACAATGCCTAATATAACGGCCTCTCCGATGTCATAAAGGATGAGCTGGTGGTTTGAGATTCTCCTGCGGACTTGGACGCCCTGATCGCTCTCGCCATCTACATTGATGGGGGCCTCAAAAAAGAGAGAGCCTGGTCTGTTAATCAGCAGGGTCCTCCACGCCTGTCAGCCGCAGATGTCTCAGCCCCGGTCTTCGCTTCCAGCACCCTGTGCGACTCTCCGGAGCATATGCAGTTGGGGTGGACTAGTCTCTCCTTGGCAGAAAGCCAGCACCGCCCGCGGGGGAACAGGTGCATGTACTGCGGCCAGGCCAGCTATTTTGTTGCCTCCTGCCCGGTAAAAGAATAGGCCAACTTCCTGGACATTAGCTTGGCAGCCCAGCTGGGGATTGATCAGGAGCCCCTACCCAAGCCTATCCAGACCAGCGCTTCTCATTGGCCATCTGCTCTGCTCCGTCACCCACTGTACAGTCCCTATTCACCTGGGCATGTCAGCTAATCACCAAGAAAAACTCTCATTTCACTTGATTAATGCACCCATTTTACCTGTTATTCTGGATTGTCCCTGGCTTAAACTTCACAACCCTCACATAGACTGGTCTTCGGGTGTCATTTTACAATGGAGCTCTCATGGTCACACTGTATGCCTTACCTATCACGTCTTGTAACCCCTCTTCACCTGAGCTCCCAGACCTGTCAGGGGTTCCCCCTGAGTACATGGACCTAAAGGAGGTGTTCAATAATGCTCGTGCCTCTTCCTTACTTCCTCATTGCCCCTACGACTGTGCCATAGACCTCCTGCCCGGCACATCTCCACCCAGGGGTCGTATCTTCTCTTTGTCCGCTCCAGCAACCAAGGCCATGGAGACTCGTTGGCTGCAGGTATCATGTGCCCATCCTCGTCTCCTGCTGGGACTGGGTTCTTCTTCCTGGAGAAGAAGGACAAGACACTACTCCCCTGCATTGATTGTCGAGATCTGAACAATACAACCATGAAGAACAGGTACCCCCTTCCACTTATCTCCTCAGCTTTTGAACTGTTACAAGGTGCCACTGTGTTTTCTAAATTCGACCTTAGGAATGCATATCATCTGGTATGCATTAGGGAGGGAGATGAGTGGAAAACTGCCTTCAACACTCCGTGGGGTCACTATGAGTATCTGGTCATGCAAGTTCATCAGAAACTACAGTTCAGTGGCAGCCTCCCTTACAGCTCTCACATCTCTCAACTCCCGTTTCGTGTGGTCCCCCGTGGCAAAGAGGGCGTTTGTTCACCGTTAAAACATTTGTTCATCCCTGCTCCCATACTGACCTCCCCTGACCCCTCACTTCAGTTTGTTGTGGAAGTGGATGCTTCTAATTCTGGAGCAGGGGCCATCCTCTCCCAGTGGTCTGCCAAGGATCAGAAACTTCATCCTTGTGCCTTTTTTCCTGCAAGTTGTCTACGGCAGAGAGGAATTATGATGTTGGCAACCGCAAGCTGCTAGCATCAAGCTGGCTTTGGAGGAGTGGAGGCACTGGCTGGAAGGGGCAGAGCAACCATTTGTGGTGTGGACCAACACATGAACTTAGAGTACATCCATTTGGCCAAAAGACTGAACTTCCACAAGGCCAGGTGGGCCTTCAATTGGTTCGACTTCACTTTTCAGCCCAAGAGCTCCCAGGCCAAACCAGAGGAGATCCTTCCGTCTGCATGGTTGATGCCACCACCTGTTCTTTGGAGGACAAGGTAAAACAGGCTAACTCTTAATTCCGTGCTCCTAGTGCTTGCCCAGATAACAGTCTCTTTGTTCCAGCCAACCTTCGCTCCCAGATTCTGCAATGGGGACATTCTTCTCTCTTGGCCTGCCACCCCAGGGTCACTCATACCTTCATTGCATTCCTCAAGCAACGGTTCTGGTGGGCTTCCATGGAGAAGGATACCAGGGAGTTTGTCGCTGCCCTAATTCACCTCCTCTTTTTGGCACAAGTTTTGCAGCCTCCTTGGAGCTTCCGTTAGCCTTTCATCTGGCTTCCACACACAGTCCAATGGGCAAACTGAGAGGATGAATCAGGAAATGGAGACGGCCCTGTGTTGCCCCTCATCCCGCAACTCCTTGTTCTGGTCCAAGCAACTGTTGTGGGTAGAATACGCCCACAACACCCTTCCCAGCTCGGCAACCGGACTCTCCCCCTTCCAATGCTCCTGGGGGTATGTGCCTGTTAAGACAGATGATGATGCTGCTGACATTATAAATCTAGAGGCCCGTTTATCCGCTGTGAAATCCTGGGTGTCATGTAATTTCTTGCTCCTAAATTCTGATGAAACTGAGATGCTAGTTACTGGCCCTGCTCGACGAAGACACCAGTTTGATCAAGTAACAGTAGCTCTCAACAACTGCATGATTTCTCAAAGTTTAACAGCCAAGAATCTTGGTGTCATGTTTGATCCTACCCTCTCTTTTGATCAGCACACTAAGGAAATCACTAAGATCGCCTTTTAATACTTACACAACATCGTTAAAATTCAGTTTGCATGTTTGCATGTCTCTCTCTACCACTGTGTGTTTGTTTGTCTTTTCTATCCGTGTTAATGTCCTCCTGGATCCATATTCTTCACTTTTGTTCTACAATCTACATTTTTGTCATCAAAAATTATATACACCATGATTTTTGTTTTTGATTTATTCCGTACACACACCTATTACATGTCTGTCTGTCTGTCCTGGGAGAGTGATGAAACTGTTTTTGTTTGAATGTTTAAAGCATATAATACATGTTTTTGCATTGTGGTGTGGTGTGGTTCATCGTATGGTGAAAGAATGGTCCCATTTGTTTGGTGTGACATTCAAAATTGTGACAATAAAATTCTCAATGAAACACATGGAAAGTAGTTCAGCAAGAATCACAAGCATTTTGTTGTTGTTGTAACAAGGTTCGTCAGAATTAATCTAAAATATATTGAACGATTGAGGACAGATGTCTTACTTTGCGTGGTGATTATGAAAAATATTAAAGTAATGAATTTGCACAAGGCAATGCTGGATCTGGAGATAGTAATGATGAGGAATTATGTTAAACTGAGTTACTTAAGAAAAGTATACCCCATTTTCATTTTGTATACAATAACTTTCATGTCACACCATATGACAATTTTAGGCACTAATACAACTAATTGCTGAATAAATTCAGAATCCAATACAAAATCTGTAAGACCACAAATATTTTTGGAAATCTAAGAGTCTGTAGAACACAACTCAATATTTTTGGAAATTTAAGAGGCAGTAGAACACAACTCAATAATTGTAATGCCTAATACTGTAAGTTAGAAAATCAACAACTTTTTTTCAGGATATCTAGGAGTAAAGCTGTGGGAGAGGGATACACTGTGAGGGTTGTAAACCGAGCTATCAATCTGATAGTCTGCATGATATATTTCCCGGGCTGGACATTCTGGTCATCTCGGAATCTCAAGCCCCGGGTAGACAGTAAACATTGGCAAGTCTAATGTTGCAGGTAACAGAGTGTCCTATAGACCCCTTTTCTGTTTTTCAACATTATGACGTTTTTTTGTGGGCGGAGCTTAGGTGGAGGCAGAATGATTCCCTGAACATGTAAGCTAATGCTAGCGAGCAAGTTTTGTTGGCTTGTTTTTTAACATTGGCTGAAGAAAATATGAGTGTCTCTTAAAGCTGAAGTGGGTAGGATTGAGAAGAGAGTGGACTTGAAAATTTCCACAACTTCCAGGTCCCTCCCCCTCCGTCACCGCTGTGTTCCAGCTCGTCTGCTCGTCTGCCATGCAAACTGTTGGTCAGCCAGTCCACCACTTTGATTCAGAATGGAGTATTTCAATGAATATAAATGGATTGGCACTTTATACCCACAATTCATGGTTCCCAGACAATGTATCCTAAAGACTTTGGTCATCCCCTGACTTTTGCTCTAGTACCACCAGCAGGTTTACATTGTGGTTTTCAGTGAAATGTCTAGGAAATGTCTTAGTTCCCACATTCATGTAACCCTCAGGATACATTGTAATAACTTTGGTGACTTTTCTTCTAGTGCCATCATCAGGTCAAAATTTTAATTCGTCCACCTGCAAAACTAATGACATTCCAATCAACCTCAGCTGTACTTTGTGTTTCTGCTGCTAATTAGCATTAGCTACATAGCATTAGCATTTATCTTAAAGCTTAGCCATGCCTTGTAGACTCTTGTTGAGAATTTGGAGAAAAAAAGTAATATTTTGATACTTACGGATGTATTAAATCACACAGCAATTAGTTATAAAACTTCCTCAAGCTATAAATGTCTATCCACATTTTTAACTCATATAACATATGAACATTTGATTTATGATGGTTTTAATTAATTGTTAGTAAGTTGAATTTTATTTCACTTCTATTAGTTCTGCTTTATTTCAAATGTTTCTGCTACTGATATGTCAAAGTCGTCAGCTTATTCTCTACTTGCACTTGCAGCTTCCAGTCACTGCAGGCTAGTATTTCACTCAGTATGACATTGTCTGCCATGTTTAGTTTGCTGCTAGAAACTCACTCCTGATGGCCATTATTTGAGAACTGTCAAGTTGAGGCCTCCCAGGTTGGATACATCATATCTATTACCCTTTCAGCTTAATAAGTCTGTAAGAATTCAACATAACACACACAAAATCACTTTCGCTATGTCTGCTTTTTGTATTGTGCCTGATTCCGTCCCTTTACTGTAATTGTGTGCGGAAGACACCGTTTTTCGACAACCAGTGGCAAGGTCAAAGGTAATTATGTTCCAGATCGTACAGGTCTTTTATGGCACATGGGCATGCCTACAGTACTTTGATGTTGAACTTCTACAAAAGCAAAGCCACTGATGATTACTCAGGAAGCAGAGAAGACTTGAACACAAGAGAATTACCAAAGTAGGAACGCAGGCCTCTAGTCATTAGAGAGTGCATTAAGGGCTAATGCTTTCCCCATGTGCTTAAAACTTTGACATACTTGGAAAACAATTGGGAGTTTACCTTGAAAATAATGCAGTGAGCTATCATCGGCACAAAGTTTTTCCTCCATGAACAGTTATTGGTCACTTCTCATCTGCAGTTTTCCACACATTAACAAATCTAGAGAAATATGTATTCATATCATACTTAAGGGCCTGGACCACAGCTAGTGCTCCTGAAAATCAAAGCAGAAAAATGTAGATGAATTCAATTACACTATCATATTGATTTAAAATGTGAATAAATTGTAAAAGCATACCAAAACATGGTTGGAGGAGGGGTCCATCAAAAATGAAAAACTCTTTTGCAAAGACAAAATTGATATTGCTCCTCTCATCACAGTGTTGCTTTGTACAGATAATTGCAAGACTTCACAGAAGACAATTATTATTAAGCAATGAAACTAAAAACAGTCTGGAAAGTGTTTATTTCATCAACAAAAACTAAGACAAAAAATATTAGTTTACAACCTTTTTTTCATGGTAAAAACAACACTAAAACTAAATGAGCTAAACTTTTTTGTCGTGGAAGAAGGGTTGCTGCTCTGACAGGGACTGTTTTTATTTTGTTATTTATTTAATTTAACAACTTATTGCTATTACTTATATTGCTTGGTATATTATTTAATTTATAACAATCCATCACATCATATTTTACAAACTAATCATATTTTTTACATGTAAAATCTTTATCTGAAAGGTAATTAGTAACTTTAGCTTAGTAGTGGCGTAAAAAAAAAGCATAGTGGAGTAAAAAGTACAAGATTTCTTTTAATAATGTAGTAGAGTAGAATAGAAAAATAAAATAGAAATAGAAATAGTCAAGTAAAGTACCTCTGTACCTTTTATATGTACCCAATAGCCTTCCAAGGTCCAATTAAGAACCTGTTCCAATTAATTACAGTCCAAACCTGGCCCATGTTCTCTGTGGACCATGACATTAAAATGTGATATTACATTTTAGTGGTGCAAAAACACGTAATTAATCAAATGACCAAAAAACAATTGATGTACAGATCACATCAAAGGTGGAGACTGCTTAAAATTAAACATGCATGATGAACATGAGACAAAAACTTAACTGGCTCACAAGATTAATACTAAATCAAGATCATGTCTCAAAATTAACTATTTTTAAATAATAAAAATTAACTAACTTAATTATGTCTATCTCAGGAGGATTTCAGGTTGTGTCAGGATGACAGATTATTGGCAGAAAGAAGAAGAGAGCAACGTGTACTGAAACTTGTCAGGTATAAGTATTTTTAGTTTGAAAGGAAATGATATAGCTTGCAGCAGATGACTCCACCTCTGGACAGTTGATAGTGGACTTAAATAGAAGGTGATCTGACTTCAAGTGAAAGGTGCTTATAGTATCTACAGTATATCAGCAGGATATCCCCATTATCAACACAAGCACAAGAGGAAATCCAATGTTTGTACACCGCTTTTGTAATACCAAGGATTTTGTTGTCTTTAGGTGCGTCACATGCAGTTGTCACAACCTGGCTTTGAGGCCATGACAAATATGGGAGACACACCATTTTAACAATTTAACAAAAGTAGTTTATTTAACAAAGCAAATGAATAAAATGCTTAACTGAACATAAACAAGACGTGGAGTGTGGCTATCAGCGGAATCAGCAGTGTATGGTGTGCATGAGTGATGGGATAGTGTGTGGATGTTGTAAGGTGCATAAAAGAACAAAAGAGGAACTAAAGTAATGCTGCTGTCCTCACATGACTGGCAGGGTGCCTGTAAGAGTATAGAGGGAGGAATGAGAAAACCAAGCCAGCAAAACCAAGGGAAGGGCATGAGTATCAGGACCTCGTTTTTACAGGCTGGGAACATCGGGCCCAGGTGTCACCAGGAGGCACTAATCAACATCCTGCCCAACCATGAAATGCTATGCATAGAAATATCAAGACACTGCTGAATAACAACAACAGGGGTCGTCACTTGCCGTTTTTCATTGATTCTTTTCTGGCACTAAGTTATCAGCCTCAGTCTACTACTGATATTGTGACAATCTGGAGACATGAGGCTTTTGTGACAACATAAGGCGGCATCTGCTTTTTTGTTTCAGGACAATAATGAGGGACGATTATTTTGCATGGCACAGGTGCTGGTGTTTTTCATCTATGCACTGAACAGGATCACAGTGTCTGGACTGCACTGAAGATGCTTTTTAAACTGGCAATTCATTGCTGTTTGTTTGTCTTTTGTATTTTTCCATTTCATTTTATTTAAGTTATTTGTGTACCTGTCAGAGACAATGTCTGTTGAACAGGCTGAACAGAAAACATGTAAATGAGTCACAAATGGTCGTCATCTGTCTGTTTCCTGTTGCTCCTGGGCACACTAAAAATAATAAATAGAATAAAGGATCATATAAAAAAGAGCAGGTGTGGGTGTGGCAGGTAAGGTAACTGGAGCACCCAGAGGAAACCCATGCAGGGGAGAACATGCAAACTCCACACAGAAAGGCCCCAGCCAGTCAGCAGGTTCTAGAAGACATTAAAATTAAACATACATGATGAACATGAGACTAAAACTTAACTGACTCACAAGATTAATACTAAATCAAGATATCAAAATTAATACTGAGTCCATAAAGCCCTTAAGTCTATCTCAGGAGGATTTCAGGTTGTGTCAGGATGACAGATTATTGGCAGAAAGAAGAAGAAAGCAACATGTACTGAAACTTGTCAGGTATAAGTATTTTTAGTTTGAAAGGAAATGATATAGCTTGCAGCTGATGACTCCACCTCTGGACAGTTGATAGTGGACTTAAATAGAAGGTGATCTGACTTCAAGTGAAAGGTGCTTATGGTATCTATATCAGCAGGATATCCCCATTATCAACACAAGCACAAGAGGAAGTCCAGTGTTTGTACACAGCTTTTGTAATACCAAGGATTTTATTGTCTTTAAGTGCGTCACTTGCAGTTTTTCATTGATTCTTTTCTGGCACTAAGTTGTCAGCCTCAGTCTTCTACTGATATTGTGACAATTTGGAGACATGAGGCTTTTGTGACAACAAAAGGCGGCATCTGCTCTTTCGTTTGAGGACAATAATGAGTTATGACTATTTTGCATGGTCAGTTCAAGGACACTATGGGGCAAGTTTCCTCTCAGGCTGCATCCTTCTCTGCTGGTGCTGCTGTTTCTCATCTGTACACTGAATAGGATCACAGTGTCTGAACTGCACTGAAGATGCTTTTTAAACTGGCAATTCATAGCTGCTGTTTGTTTGTCTTTTGTATTTTTCCATTTCATTTTATTTCAGTTATTTGTGTACCTGTCAGGGACAATGCCTGTTGAACAGGCTGAACAGAAAACATGCAATTGAGTCACAAATGGTTGTCATCTGTCTGTTATCTGTTGTTCCTGGGAAGGCATTAGAAGTAGGGATGGGTCATGATTCTCGAATCTTTGAATAGTCATTAAATTATAAAAAAATCGAATAGTTTATGCGGCTATCGTTTAATCTTAAAAAATATATTTTCCCTTGCTTTTACTGGCGCCTGGTAGTAACGCGCTGGTAAAACGTGAAACAAAACGGGAAAACGGGAAACAACAGGCACAATTACTGAACTAAATCAGTTCTGCCAAGACAAGTGCCCACCCCTCCACATCGACCCCATGGACAATATCCCAACTGGCAAGGGCATACTTGTGTGTGCCTGCAGCGTCTGTGCCATCAGAGAGTTGTTTTCCATGGCAGGACTTAGGGTAAATAGACTGCGCTCCCATCTCCATCAGGACCCCTGGCGTCACATTTTAACGTGCTCGGTAACCCTTTAGCGTCATTTTTCTACATGCCTGACCAAGCGTGCATATGTGACGATTTGGGAGTGAGAACGTGGTGAGAATTTAGACATGTTCAATATCATTATCAGTATCATTATGGCTTATTGGAGGTCAACGCACATGGTCCTCTGGTGTGTGTGCGTGCACGCGGGGGGGTGGGGGGGTGATGATATTCGAAGAGTCGTCGAATAGTTCCTAGCAAATATGGAATAGTATTTTTGCTTGAAATGCCCATCCCTAATTAGAAGGCACACTAAAAATAATAATCAATAGAATAAAGGATCATATAAAAAAGAGCAGGTGTAGGTTTGGCAGGTAAGGTAACTTGAGCACCCAGAGGAAACCCATGCAGAGGAGAGCACGCAAACTCCACACAGAAAGGCCCCAGCCAGTCAGCAGGTTCTAATCAGAACCTTCTTGCTGTGAGGCGAGAGTACTTACCATTGCAATACACAGTCACCACATCTCACAGTCCACACTAACAAATGGAACTGTAGGATACATAAGAGTAGAGTTACTTGAAAAAAAGAGACATTTTTTGTTTCAAACTTTGGGTTTAACTTTTCAAACCATCATCAGTAGCAAGTAGAGTAGTGTCAGGAACCAACAGCTAAGGTGTGACAGCTAATTTATCAGTTGCACACATTATTCTGCTGATGTCACAGGCCTATTGTTAACATCAATACATGTCAACATTCAGTACTCAGTGTTATGCAAACAACTTCAAGTCCTGAAAAACTTTTTCACCGCTGTTCAGAGAAGGTTTATACGGAAGTCAAGAATGGCTGTGCTTGCAATTATTTCTAATGCCGTTATCTTGAGATAACGAGTCAATTTATCTTGTTATCTCAAGAAAACAAAAGGCCGGTTTCTCGAGATAACGAGATAATTTATCACGAGAAAATGGCTTGTGTTTTCTTGAGATCACGGGGTAATTATGGAGAACTCAAAAATTAGTGTCTGGTTCATTTGATCACACCTGATTTCAGCCTTCAAGATCACTGTCATGACTGTCAGGCAGGATCCATAACTGAACAGTAATGTGTAGTTTTGTTTGCTGTAGTTACGTCATTAGAGCAGAAAATCTCGTTTTATAGTAGTCAAAGATGAGAGGCTGACCAAATCCCATCACTCTGCTTCAGCCAGTAACTGCTCAAATAAAGCCTATGATGATGGCAGAGGTCAAGACATTATTAAGACCATCTGGTTTGCTGTGAGACTTGCAAGCCCGTCCCACTGTACATAATGACCCCACAGCATCTCCACATAGCCTACATACACTTGTTGATTGTAAATTAACTGTAAATAAACATATAAGCATAAGTAATAAAAGGAAATGACCTTTTGTTTTCTTGCGATAACTGGTTGATTATCTCATTATCTCGAGATAACAAGGCTTGTTTTCTTACAATAATGAGATAAATTAACTTGATCTTGAGATAATAATAATAATAATAATTGCAAGTACGGCCGTTCTTGGTGTCTGTAGGTTTCTATCTTCTAATGACAAATGCTTCTTTTATATATTGTCCATAAATTACTGACTCTTTCATGGATTGTCGACAACTTTGTTCCATGTGTCCAATTTAACAGGAAATTTGATATTAGCTACTGTAGACAACCCTGTCTCCTAGAAATTACATTTATATGTTACTAAATTGTTTTCCCAATTACATTGTGGTGAAAACGTAATCACTGTCTGTATCATGTTCACAGGCAACATCTTTTGGAATTAATGAAGCGCTACATTTATGTACTGCCCAGAGAGGCAGAGAGATGGTTGGGATGGATGGTGAACATACAAACTGCTGAACTTTGACATCATAGGCCAGGACTTTTGCATTTGGTTAAGGTTAGTGAAATATTGTGGTTTCGGTTAAATGATAATAATCATGTTGTAACAGTTGCCACGTGATGCAGGTAATCCGGTGACGAAGTCCAATGATATGTGTGATCAGGGGCGATGTGGGACCGACAGGGGCTGAAGGAAACCGGGAGGGTCCTGATGCAAGCTCTTTTGCTGGGAGCAGGCCGGGTAAGTGGCGACAGACTCCTTGGTATCTTCCTCCATGGACAGCTACCAGAACCGTTGACGCAGCAGAGCCAGTGTGCACCTCACCCCAGGGTGACATGCCAGGCGAGCGGGATGCTCCTCCATAGAGCTTTTTACTTTGTAGGTTACTGCCCCAATGACACAGGTCAGAGGGAGGATACTTCCAGGTTGAGAGGGAGGGGCGTCGGGCTGGAACTGCCGGGAGAGAGCATCGGGCTTGATGATGATGCCTGGCCGGTATGAAAGAGTAAAAGTCAAAGAAAAGTCTGAGAAGTTAAGAGAAAAGCCAAAGCGGTTAAAAAAAGAGCCCACCTGGCCTGTCTGGTTACCGCTTGGCTGAATAGATATATTCAACATTTTTGAGATCCGTCCAGACCACAAGCGGCTGCTCCGCCCCCTCCAACCAGTGTCTCCATTCCTCTCGAGCCAGTTTCACCAGCCAGAGCAAGAGACCTCTGGGACGTGAAACTCACATTTCTTGGCCTTAACAAAAAGCTGGTTCTCCCAAGAGCCTCTGGAGAACGTGCCGTCCATGCTGCACATGTTCCTGTTTAGATTTAGAGAAAATGAGAATGTCATCCAAGTACACAAACACAGTGGTATTGAGCATATCCCGAAGAACACTGATGACCAAACCTTTAACCAAACCTCACGGCAGGGGGATTGGTAAGTCCAAACGGCATGACTAGGTACTCGTAGTGGCCACTAGGGGTACTGAAGGCTGTCTTCCACTTGTCCCCTTCTCTGATGCGTACAAGGTGGTAAGCATTTCTAAGATCGAGTTTAGTAAAAATGGTGGCTTCTTGCAATAGTTCAAAGGCAGAGGAAATAAGTGGAAGAGGGTACCTGCTCTTCTGTTATGTTGTTGAGTGATCCTGTCCCGAGCAGCGGAGTTGAGCCAGGATTACGGTTCAAGAGAGCATATCAAAGTTCATGGTCTGGCTCACCAGCGCCCTCTGGATGAGGGCAAAGCGGAAGCGGATCTGTTTGCCGCACGGGACGGATGTGTGGTGCGCGTTCTGGCTGTCCATGAGCATACAGGGAAATTTAGCATTACACTGAATGATGTAAATGTTATTTTAACATTGTGTGCTTTGGCTCAGTCCACCAGTGTCCGCTGTATTTCCTCTGAAATCTACAGACTGATGTTGCTGGTAACATCATTTACTGGCTCATCAGGCGGTGGCCATCAAATGTCACCCCTCTTTGGAGCTGCTGCCATTTCAAACAACATAGTGGCAGCTGATCAAGCTTGACTCACACTGAAATTAATTTATGTGACCTGCCTGGCCATGCATGAGAGTGGCCCACCAAAGGACATGGTCTGTTTCCCAGGACTTCTTAACTGCTGCAGGGAAGAGGTTAGGAAAGAAATGTTCTCACTAAAACAACCCATTCATACCAATTAAAGAGCTATTACTATTCAGTTTGCAAGGCCACTGAAAATAGTAGAAAAAACAAAAAAGTATTCATCCCTTGATTTGGATTCCATTTGGCTCATAGCTTTACCTTTAAAAGAGCTACATTTGTCAGAGATGCACTTAAGCTGTCATTCATGTAGACAAATGAATCGACCTGCCTCGGCCAAAATTACCACCCACAAGCTCCTACAATGGTCATTAACAAGACGACCAGCACCTGAATCAACAGAGCAAGTGCTCAGCTGTAATGAGAGGCTTTCAGAGCGTCCGCTACGCTCCAGTGTGGATGCAATTACTCGGCATAGACACATTTAACACAATAGTGTACAACCTAATTCAGTGGCCCTTCCATAAAGTGTTTATCCAGGGGTAGTATACAGGTCTGGAAAAGTGGTGAATTTTATAATTTCTAGGTCTGTAAATGTTGGAAAATGTTACCCAGAAAGGCTGGAGAGGAAGGCTTAAAGGGGAAATTAAAGGTTCCCTGTGGAGAAGTTAAGTTTACATTCAGTACAGCTCACCAAAATGCATTGAGGTTTAAATGTGCATTTCTTCTTCTTCCCTCATAAAACATTAGAAAAGCCAATTTTTTTTAACATTTTAAATTGTGCATTGTTTACATACATCCATTTACTTCATCTTCGCTGCCTTTGTTGGTGCATTGCTGTTTCCATGTACTTTACTGCCAACAACTGTTGATCAGCACAATAGCATAAAACAGACAACAGAAATATGTATTGTGTCACCCACATGTTCATGCATGTGCATGTGCATACTCGTGTACATGCCCGTAACAAAGAAAAGGGGTACCCACTCTTAAAAGCATTGCTCCATGGCGCTACTAGTGGTCAAAGCTCTACAAGGTACCTTTAAAGAGCAACTTACTTTACCATGGCAAACAACTGCTTTACAGATTCGAAAAAATGCATTCAAACACAGATGCCCCCACCCTTCAGTGTTTTTCTATCTTTGTAGCCATGTTTTTCTCCTGTTTGCACCCAACCAAAGTTACATATGTAATTTTTATACGCTCTTATACTGGCTCGTAACGGCTCACGTTTCACTCGCACAACCCAAAGCAGACTTTTTTTTTACTATCCAACATTGAAAGCAGTCCCACCAAGTCTCCACCTCTAGTGATGGTGCAGGCTGTGGTTTAGGGCCCTTTGAACTGCTAGCTTAGGTTAGTGAGGCTTGAGCAGATGCGACAGGACAGGGGGTGTGAATGAGTGGTAGGGAGGAAATAAAAAAAACACTTTAAACTAATAGCTTAATAAAAGTACGCGCTAAGAAATGAAACATGGATGTTGTTTTCATTACATATTGTTTTATGGTGAAACTGCTAAAAAACACCTAGGTAACCAAGCTCTTTAAAATGCACTGCAGGCACTGAACTGAATAGTGTCCCAATGTTTTCTTTGCAATCAATTGCCACCCTTCAATTTTTTTGGTTAGTACATGAATTGCTACATGATATAATTTAAAACGGCACATTTACCACAGCAGACGATGAATATTATTAACTTTCATAGGATCGGTCATATGGTTTGATGTTATATTTGAAAAGCTGTTTATCGCTAGCTTAACTCACTAGCTAAGTTTGAGTTCTGTATTTAACGTTTTTTATGTGAATGTGAAAAAGCCCTTATAGGGACGGGTGTTGCAAACTAGCATGCGCTATAAACACTATGACACTTGCATCCTATTGCTGTTTTCAGTTTGTATATGTATACTGTATCTGTCCCTATCAAATAAACCATAAATAAAAAGTGTCAATGGCAGAGTTAGCCCCGTTGAGTATGCAGTATCATAATTAACAAACTATAAGTGGAGTTGTATTGTCATGATATGGTAAACTTCTGTTGTCCAAAAACAAAACATAACTATTAATTATGGTGGAGTGCAGAGGATGAATTTAGAAGTCTCTCAGCCTGGGGAAAGAAGCTTCTCTGGAGTCTGGTGGCACAGCAGTGGATTCTTCTATATTTCTCTACGCAGGCACCTCACCTCACCTATGTCATTGATACTCATTAGGTACCAGTCATGTTCTGGGCGGTTTTAATCACCTGCCGCAGAGCCTTCCTGTCCTAGGCCGTGTACATGCCAATTTGTAATGTTTCCAGTCAGGATGCTTTCAACTGATCCTCTGTAAAAGGTGATGAGAACTTTGCATGGGAACTTTGCTTTCTTAAGTTTCCTGAAGAAATACAGCTGTTTCTGAGCTTTCTTAACCAGGGTGGAGATGTGAGATGACCATGACAGGTTCTTTGTGTTCAAGTTCAAGTTCAAGTTTATGTGTTACATATAGTCATACAGGGCATAGTCATAGTGAAATGTATGATCGTTAGCTCCTTCAATTATGCAATCAAAAATGAGGTATGTGGTCGGGATCGTAGCTGGTGTTTGTCCCCTCCACCTTTTCTCCACCTTACTCTGATGTTTACATTTGAAAACCTTGACCGGCCAGGCAGCAGAGTTGGCAGGGGGAGAGGCCACAAAGCTGTGAGTCGACCATTTCCCTATCCTATCCTACCTACCTGTAGTCATGTGCCATCATTGTCCAATATTATTCACAAAAAGTACAACTAATGTTTGTAAAAATAAATGTAAAGAGCATATATTTGCATAATTCTAGTGGAGCTAATGGAGAGGCGACTGGAGAGGTCTGTGCCTTCTAGATGCGCCTTGTAACTCTGATTCCTAGGAACCTGAAACTGTTCACCTGCTCCACCACTGATGTAGACAGGAGTGTATGCCTTGGTTAGCTCCTTGGTTTTGTTGAGGTTCAGCATTAGATTGTTCTCTGTACACCACTCTGTAAGATTGTTGATTTCATCCCGATATGAAGTCTCATTGTTTAAAATCCAGCCAATGATGGTGGTGTCACACAACTTCACAAAAGAGTTCTCTCCATGTAGGGAACTGCAGTCATGGGTGTACAGTGTGAACAGGAGGGGGCTGAGCTCACAGCCCTGGGGGGTTCCGGTGGAAGAGGTGTAACTGCTAATTCGTACATCCAAACTGTCTGGGGTCTGTTTGTGAGGAAGTCCAATATCCAGTTTCAGAGTGTGGTACTCAAGCCCGGAGTGCTAAGCTTGTGATGCTGAGCTGAAATCAACAAACAACATCCTGATGTAGGTGTTGTTTTTTTCAAGGTGTGTGAGTGGAGGACAGTGGAGATGACATCCTCTGTGGATCTGTTGGTTCTGAATGCAAACTAGTGAGGTCCAGGCTGGCTGGGATGTTGTTTGATTTGCTGGAGAACCAGTTTCTCAAAGCACTTCATCAGAATGGAGGTGCCACAGCAACTAGCTGGTTGGCATATGTTCTTAGTACAGGGCCAGGGATGTTATCAGGCCCAGCAGCTTTACTCATATTCACTCTCAGCAGGGTTTTTCTTACATCCACTGTGGCTACTGACAGTGGCCGGTCCTCTGGAGGCCTGCAATAAATCTTCCCTTCATGAAGGTTATAATGTTCAGTTTTTTATTCAACTGTATAATTATTTTGGAGCATTGCATTATATAGAGAGATGTTTCTATTGGACAAAATAATAGAAACATCATTATGATCACCAAAGGGATCATTAATCTGAATCAACACCTACCTAATGATACCTAGGGTATCAGAAATGCGTCACGCAAATTCCACAACGTGTTGTGACCAATAGGAGCACAAAGTGCTCTTTTGCGCACAACTGTAAACATTGTGAAGCATAAGAGGAATAATGTTGTTGGTGCTGCTAGGTGGAACTGTGAAACGGAGGAAAGGTTACGGTAATTTTTTTCTTTTTTTTTTAGGCTTTGCCAAACACAAGGCAGCCAGTATCATACACACTGCTTCAGACGCCATTGTTAGTTACACCCTTGTTCCTGGAAGTCATTCCCTAGCACCTCCTTCCCGATGACGTCACGCAGATTCTGAAAAATGGGCTAAGATTGGTTGGGGGCCAACGTGTAGTCTGTCATGTTTCTCAGCCAAGTAACAGCAAGAATGTCTGTAGTCGCCTAATTGGACACAGTGACCATCGTGACAGACAAAAATATTGTGTAATCTGAACTCTCTAAAATATGTAATTGGTAAGCTGCAACATATACTACAACTGATCCAACTGATGATTTGTGGCAGAAACTGATTTTTTTCCATATTTTGTTGATCTTATAACCACATTAGCCGAGATATACAGTACGTACATGATTTTCTTTAACATAAACCATAAGATAACAAGCATTATTGATAAGGTTCACTTATCATCATCATTATTAGGGCCCGAGCAGCGACCGCTGTGAAAATATTCAACTTTGTTTGAAGTAAAGTTTTGGCAGAATGTTCAAAACTAGAGTGAGTGACATCATTGCTAGAGTGAAGAAGAGGTTTAAAATCTTCTGAAAATATTTCTCTGAAACCTGCTGTCAATCCCACAATTTCTTCAGGAAACGTCCTTCAAACCCTCTCATCTAACTCCTTCCAACTCTTTATACTCATTTCTGTAAGCTATACACATTTGAACTCTGACCTACTCATTCATACTTTTAGCCAGGAACTGTAAAACATTAGAGGTATTATTCCACTTTTGAATCCCATTCATACTAATTAGACTCTTTTCCACTTTTCCAACTATTCACTCTTCTTCAACTGCTTCTTTATAAAAATGAAAAAATCTTAAACTATTCCACATCTTTCAAACATTATCGGTATTATTCAACTTTAAAAACCAGCAATCCAGTTTAGGCACAAGCCTTGCAACAAACCATAAGATATTCCACATCGTTTATACATTTCAGGCATTACTCAGGTTTATTAGCCAGCCATCCAGTTTTGCGTCAGCCTTTCAGCAGCCAGCATTCACACCACAATTTCTTCAGAAATTGCCTGCTTTAGTTGTTGATATTCTTCCTGTTATTGTAATATTGTTGTTTGTTGTTGTTGTTAGAATGCTGTTTTTGTTTGTTTTTACTATTGTTGTTTTTTGTTGTTGTTGTAATATTATTGTTGTATGTTGTTATTGCTTTTGTTGTTGTTTGTTGGTAGGGTTACCCTAACCTAACAACAACAATATCACAACAAACAAGAACAGGCAACAACAAACAACAAAAACAATAACAACAACAATATCACAACAACAACAAACACCAAACAACAACTTGTTATTGTTTGTAGTTTTTGTAATATTGTCATTGTTGTTGTTGTTTATCATTGTTGTTGTTATTGTTTGTTCTTGTTGTAATATTGTTGTTTGTTGTAATGTTGTTGGTTGTCATTCTTGGTATTGTTATTGTTGTTTTTTGTTGTAATATTGTTTTTATTGTTTGTTGTCATTGTTGTTTATTGTTGTTGTTGTTATTATGTTATTATTGTTTGTTGTTGTTCTTGCTTGTTGATGTTTGTTGTTATTGTTGTTTGTTGTGTGATGTGTATTGTTGTTTGTTATTGTTGTTGTTTTTGTTATTATTTTTGTTGTTGTTCTTATTGTTGTTTGTTATTGTAATATTGTAGTTTGTTGTTGAAATATTATAACAAACAACAAAAAACAACAACAACAATATTACAACAGACACCAATGTTAACAACAATGACAAACAACAAGTTTGTTTTTGTTATATTATTGTTGTTGTTTGTTGCTATTGCTGTTGTTATTGTTGTTGTCGCCATTATGTTGTTATTGTCATCGTCATTATTGTTGTTTTTGTCATGGTCATAATTGGTGTCGTCATAGCTGTCATAGTCAATGTTGTTTTTTGTTGTAATATTGGTTTTGTTGTTTGTTGTCATTGTTGTTTATTGTAGTTGTTATTGTTGTTGTTATTATGTTATTGTTTATTGTTGTTATTGTTGTTTGTTATTGTAATATTGTTGTTGAAATATTATAACAAACAACAACAAACAACAACAATAACAATAATAACATCAAACAACGACAACAGCAATTGTTACTGTTGTTGTTTGTTGTAGTTTGTTGTTGTTGTAATGTTGTTGTTTGTTGTAATACTGTTGTTTTATAACAATAACAACAATAAAAACAAACGGCAATAACAGCAATTGTTATTGTTGTTTGCTGTAGTTTGTTGTTGTTTGTCATTGTTGTTTGTTGTAATGTTGTTGTTGTTACTGTTGTTGTTGGTTGTCATTCTTGTTATTGTTGTTTTTTGTTGTTGTTATATTGGTTTTGTTGTTGTCATTGTTTATCGTTGTTGTTATTGTTGTTGTTATTATGTTATTATTCTTTATTGTTGTTCTTGCTTGTTGTTTGTTGTGTATTGTTGTTTGTTATTGTTGTGTTAGTTGTTGTTTTGGTTATTATTATTCGGTTGTTGTTATTGTTGTTTGTTATTGTAATATTGTTGTTGAAATATTATAACAAACAACAAAAAACAACAATATTACAACAACAGACAATAACACATTTGGCAACAAACAACAATAACCATAATAAACATCAAATAACAACGACATCAAACAACGACAACAACAAACAACAATTATTGTTGTATTTATTGTTATTATTTGTTCTTGTTTGTTGATGTTTGTTGTTTATTTGTTAGTTTGTTATTATTGTTGTCGTTTATTGTTGTTATTTTTGTTTTTGTTATTATGTTTGCTGTTGTTGTTATCCGTACTTTTTGTTGTTGTCGTTAATATTGCTGTTATTTTTGTTGTTATTGTTGTTTGTTGTGTGATGTGTATTGTTGTTTGTTATTGTTGTTGAAATATTATAACAAACAACAAAAAACAACAATATTACAACAACAGACTTAGCAACAAACGACAATAACCACAATAAACATCAAATAACAATGACATCAAACAACGACAACAACAAACAACAATTATTGTTGTATTTATTGTTATTATTTGTTGTTATTATTGTTGTCGTTNTGTTGTTGTTTTATAACAATAACAACAATAAAAACAAACGGCAATAACAACAACAAACAATAACAATAACAGTAATGACAACAACAACAAATAAACAACAACAAACATCAACAAACAAGAACAACAACAAACAATAGGAAGTTGTTTTTGAGGGCCAGGGATGCTCGTAAACTCAAGAAATTTGGCACACACATCAGAAGTAGTTAAAGTTTTTGATTTGATGCTGGTCTTTGGGTTGGGTGTGGCAAATTGGCTCGATTGCACCCCCTGCTAAATTTCAACGAAGTAGCCCTCGATGTATGTTTCACCTACATGCACAAAATTTGGCGGGCACATGTAACATCTCAAGACTTAAAAAAAAGTCTCCTGGTGCCATGACCTAAAAAAGTCGGCCAAATTTTGGTGTATTTATTGCCATTTACAGGGGTCATCCTTTAACAAACTCCTCCTAGAGAATTCATCAGATCAACTTCAGTTTTGGGCAGTGCAATCTAAAGACCTTTGCCATGAAAAGTTATCTTTGTAGATCGTCAAACGGTGTGGCCGTGGCGTGGTGGCCATTTTGAGCGTTTCGCCATGAAACATCAAATTGTCCTAACTCAAATATACATTGTCCAATCTGCCCCAACCTTCACATGTTTGATAAGAGTCCAGGCTCTAAGACATCTACATGCCAATATTCAGTCATAGTCATAGCGCCACCTACTGACAGCAGGAAGTCACCCATATGTGACAAAGATAATCTGATTTATATGAAATTTACATGGTGTGGTCTAATCAGGATATCCAGCAACATGATGTATAATCAGTGTGTGTTCTTTAGCGCCACATAGTGGACACGGGAAGTGACATTTATCTCATTCAGGCAGTGTCCAATGTTCACGAAAATTCAAAGCAATGTCGACCGGCCTCCTGTGAGGACACCGTGGCTGCCGCTCCCCCCAACGTGCACAAGGCTGCGAGGGCCTGTTCAATGCTGCTTGCAGCTTTAATTATTATTATTATTATTATTATTATTATTTATTTTTATACTCGCAAGTGTATCTATACATGCTGTCCTTAATTTAGTCAGTGCAGACTATGCAAGTTTAAATGTTCCAATGTTTTAATTAGAGCTGAAACAATTAATTGATTAATTGGATTAGTCAGTCGTCCAAAGTAATTGGCAACTACTTTGATAACATCATTAAAGTCATTTTTTTAACAAAAATGCCAATCCTTACATAGTTCCAGCTTCTCATGAATGAAAAATCATTCTATTCTTATTTTAGTTTATGCACCTCTTACTATTTATTTCTGTTACTTTATATACTTATCTGTATTTATTTCTGTCCTGTACTGCTGCAACAGTACATTTTGGATCAATAAAGGTTTATCTTATTCGCATATTTGTGTTAAGTTAATTCAACATAACTGTATGATGTAGCATTAAATTAAGACAGTGTAGTGAGTTGCTTAACAACATGTAGCAACAATCAGTTGTCTTGTCTTTTCCGTTTTATTCAACCCAATTTTGTGGGACTGGTTGACATTAAAAAATGAAATGTTAAATTTACTTTATTTAGTTGAGTGCAGTATTAGTTGTATAGCTACTCTTGGTTGCACCTCTCTCTGTAGCAGGTCGTCCACTGATCACAGAGTTGGCACTTCGATCCCCACTTCTTCCTGTCCACATGTCAAAGTGTCCTTGGGACACTGTACCCCAAATTGCTCCCGACTGTCAGACCAGCATCAGTGTGTGAGTGTGTTCTGAATGAGTGAATGAGCAGCATTCAGTTTCTACCATTTACAATCTGTCATGTTTTTGCACAAGTACAACTCCATACTATCCACACCAGTGACAGCTGATTTCTGTATTTATACACTACTTACAAAAAGTTAGGGATATTCGGCTTTCGGATTAAATTTCAGAATGCACCTAAAATGCACTATAACCTT
The DNA here is from genome assembly GCA_003416845.1 of Oplegnathus fasciatus. Classification (NCBI taxonomy): domain Eukaryota; kingdom Metazoa; phylum Chordata; class Actinopteri; order Centrarchiformes; family Oplegnathidae; genus Oplegnathus; species Oplegnathus fasciatus. The sequence goes on from NTHP01000214.1 coordinate 182,208, forward strand.
TACAGGTGAACTTAATTTGACCTTCTCTAAACTTTTGAATGCACATGTCCAACTGTTCAATGTTTCAGTACTTATTGCATAACATGCGGTTCTCTGTCTGATCTATCAATCGACCACTAAATGTTCTGGCTCAATGACAATTTGTATTTAAACAGTCCTCTTCATCGTGCTGTTCACATTTTGACATCATGAGACCAAGACGACACCTAACAATCGACCAACAGTACCTGGCCATTGCGAGGCTTCAAACGGGATGTTCTCGGAGGGAAGTTGCCACTGAGCTTAGAGTGTCACAGAGTGTCATCAGCAGGTTGCAACAGAGACACAGAGAGACTGGAAGAGTCACAGAAAGGCATAGAAGTGGACGTCCTTTGGCCACATCCCATGCTGATGACCGCTTCATTGTGAACAGTGCCCTGCGAAACCGGATG
>NTHP01000214.1:215310-227926 GCA_003416845.1 Oplegnathus fasciatus
GGGTTTGAAGGGCTTTGGAATGGAGGGTGTCTTGGGGGCTGGATTTAAGGTGATTAAAGAATCTGAGTGTTCTCTTCTGAATGTTAATGATCAGTGGGTATCTGCCTAACTCTGCTCTACATGCATTTGTTGGTGTTTTTCTCTGTACATGTAAAATGTACCTGCAGAATTCTGCATGTAAAGATTCTGTTGGATGTTTGTCCCAATGGGTATAGCTCTGATGACTGAGTGGACCCCATACTTCACTACCGTACAGCGCAATGTGCTTGATGACACTATCAAATATTTTAAGCCAGATTTTAATTGGAATTTGGAAATTATAAAATGTTCTCTTAATTGCATTTAGAGCTCTTCAAGCTTTTTCTTTTAGTGCATTCACTGCCATGTTGAAACTCCCTGATGCTGTTATGCTTATACCAAGGTAGGTATAACTGGTATTTGTTCTCCTGGCATCTGGGATGTTTTTGAAAAATCATGACATTAGTTTTCTTCATATTTACTGCCAGAGCCCAGTTCTGTTCCTTGTTCAGTAGGAGACAGCAGAACATGGTCATCAGCATAAAACAGAGACTTCACCTCTCTATCTAGGAGGGAGAGGCCAGGAGCAGCACATTGATCCAACTGAACAGCAAGTTCATTTATATACACATGAAATAAAGTCGGACTTAAACTGCAACCCTGACAAACACCTCTTCTCTGGGTGAAGAATTCAGTTTGTTTGTCTCCAATTTTAACAGCACACCTATTTTCCAAATACACTGATTTAACCAGATCATACATTTTGCCCCCTATACCACACTGTAGGAGTCTGTAATAGAGCCCTTCATGTCAGATAGAGTCGAAAGCTTTCTTGAAATCAATAAAACAAGTGAATATTNCAACTTCAACACTGCACCCTGCATCTCTGGGGTGCTGCGTTTGAGCATTTCATTTTTAATGCTGTCTGGACCACAAGCTTTCCTTGGCTGGAGAGATTTTGTCTGTGTGGTCAATTCTTCCCAAATAATTGGGAAATCAAGGAGATTTTGGTTGTCTTTAATAGTTTCTTCTAATGTTTGGAGTTTTTCTTTTATAATACATTGATCTGAATTTATTAAATTTATTGGTATGTCTTTGTACAGATTTTCAGAATGTGCTCTCCAGATGTCACCATTTTGGATGGGTAATGCTTGTGGTTGCTTTGTATTGAAGTTGTTCCACATATCCCAGAATTGATTTTGATTAATAGCGTTCTCAATATCTCAAGTTTCATGTGGGTNAGATCATACATTTTGCCCCCTATACCACACTGTAGGAGTCTGTAATAGAGCCCTTCATGTCAGATAGAGTCGAAAGCTTTCTTGAAATCAATAAAACAAGTGAATATTTTACCATTTTTTGTTTGGTGTACATGTTTGTTAATTAGTGTTAACAAGTGTGAAGGGTATATACATGGTCAGTGGTGCGGTGTTTTGGGAGGAAGCCAATCTGATTTTTACTCAAGATCTCGTCAAGGAAATCTAGTATTCTTTTATTTAGAATACTACAGAACAATTTACCCAGACAACTGCTGACACAGATGCCACGGTAGTTATTAGGGTCTGATTTGTCCCCACTCATGAATGGGGGAAATGAGCCCTTTGCAACAGATGTCAGGAAAGCATCCTGACTATAACACAATATTGAGCAACTTCAACACTGCACCCTGCATCTCTGGGGTGCTGCGTTTGAGCATTTCATTTTTAATGCTGTCTGGACCACAAGCTTTCCTTGGCTGGAGAGATTTTGTCTGTGTGGTNTGCTCTCCAGATGTCACCATTTTGGATGGGTAATGCTTGTGGTTGCTTTGTATTGAAGTTGTTCCACATATCCCAGAATTGATTTTGATTAATAGCGTTCTCAATATCTCAAGTTTCATGTGGGTATAATTTTGTTTTTTGTTCCTAATTGTACATTTATATTCATTTAAAACTTCACTGTACCTAATGTGTAAAGCTGGATTGTTTGGTTGCCGATGTTTTTCATTTGGTATTTTTCTCAGGTCTTTTCTGATGGTCTTGCATTCTTGATCAAACCATTTGTCAGCGTTTTGCCTTTTAACAGGCTTCTGTTTTTGTTTTATGTCAGCTTTAATAGCTGCCTTATGAAATATATTGATAGCATGGTGGCCTTGTTTACACCATCTCTGGTAGGGACATATTGATTTTGGTCATATATTTATATGTCATTCATCAGATCAGGTGAGTTCAAGGCCATGATGAATTTCTCTCCACTGTCTGGGGCCCATCTGTAAGTAGGATGTAATTTATACATCTTGTTGGGTTCCCTTTTTGTGTCACTCCTTTGACCTGAGAGTTTAAAGAACACATTTATTTGGTTGTGGTCTGAAAGGGGGGATTGCTGTCTGACAGTGAATGCACTGATAGTGGAGGGGTCCATGTCAGTGATCGCATAGTCTACTACACTAGACCCACGAGCTGAGGAGTATGTGAATCTCCCTAAAGAGTCCCCTCTGAACCTACCGTTAATTATATACAGGCCTAAGGCCCGGCAGAGATGCACTACCTCCCTGCGACTTTGATTTATATCAGAGTCAAGGTTGTTCCGACGGGTGATGGTTGGTGTGGTGAACGGGGGAGACTGACCAAACACATGGTTGTTGCCTTGTGGGTCGATGACATCAGGTTCAATTCCTGTTCGTCCATTCAGATCTCCAGTTAGAAGCACATTTCCCTGGGCCTGGAAATCGGCGATTTCTGAATGGAGAGTTTCAAAAATGTCTTCTTCAAAATAAGGAGAATCTACTGAATCTAGCTGATCATTTTGACACCATGTTTCTGTTAACACAATTACATCAACACCTTTGATAGATTTCATTTGCTTTCTAGCTGGAATCAGCTTCTTATCTACAAGCAAGGACATGTCTTGTGCACGTTGGCCACCAATCAAGCATCACAGACATATTATCACCTTATAAAGAAGTTATCGTGAATGTTAGCATGAATGTTGCTCATTTACACATCCACGTTCCCTGTGGCCATTGTCCTGTTTGGCTCTTTTGGTTTCGGTTCCTTGGCGTCCTGCCCTCACCACGCGGTCCCGCTGCCCCTCCTCACTCGGACGGCTGTAGACGCTGCGGAAGAGAAGAAAGCGCCCTCAGTCGTGGGTACACACAAGCGGGGCTCACGCGCATACAGGTTTCATTAACTTGGTCACTTTCCTTTACTTAGCTTACAGCAAGCGTTGAACCAAGTGCTTCTGCCTCTGAGTCACGTCTGGCTCGTCCACGGCTGCCTGTGCGGTGCCTCGTCTCACAGGAAAATAAAATGTTTGAAATAAGACTCAGACTAACTCAGCAACGGAAAATCAGAGACTGTTGCGCACACATCTTTACAAAGACCTGGCTCCATCACAACATCCCTGATCAAGCTATAGCACTTGACGGATGGATCGTGTTCCGTGCCAACAGAACACCGGACTCCACTAAGACGAATGGAGGCTGACTCTGTGTTAACATCAGTGATGCTAAAATGTAGTCACAGTTGAGTTATATTTTAGGCCAACGTCCCTTTGTGCTGCGCTGCTCTCGTGTGTATGTGTCCTTAGAAGTAGCTTTAAGCTTTTGCAGTGCCCCAGGATTCTCTGTCGGGCCAACTGTCAGGAATCTACTTGCCTGAAGTCAACTTTTACTTGCCCCTGTACAAATTGTTTTATTTATTAGTGGTTATCAAATAACAGCAAAGGCTAAACTTAATTGTGATGTTTAATCAGTATGTCATAGATGCGAAGCAACAGACATTCTTGTATATCGGAAATGGTATGACAAGCCCCCTCCTTCTCCCCAGAGATAGACTCATTAACTGTGAGTGAGTGAAAGTACAGGCTATAGCAGATGCGCTTCAGCTCATGGGTGCCCGATCGTTATTGTGCATGTGCAACTGTCAACAGAGATGAGAAGGAAGCTAGATGACTCACTCCTTAGCTACTTCCATCATCAGCTCTGAAAAAATGAGTTGCTGGATTTACTAGCCTGACATGGCATTTTACTTGCCCCGGGCAATCAGGCAATCCTTATTGTTGAGCCCTGAACTGAATGAGAGTCATGTAATTCCATATAACATACAGCAGAAGTTGTCAAAGTTGTTATCAAGCTATAGCTACATTTACACTTAATAAACACATATACTTGGTAGGGTCAGGAGCCCCCTGGCCAAATTGGTGCTCTAAGCAGAATTTTGTAACGGGGCCATGGCTGAGGTAGCTGGCAGCAAATACTCATCTTTCTTAGAATAAAAATGCAATTTTGGCAAAGATCTGCATGATTATAATGCAGAGTGATGGGGCAAAAACTGTAAAAATGCAATGCTGAGGTCAATGACCTCTCAAGATCACCAGAGGTCAGATACAAATTGCCTCCATGTCTGAAATAAAACCTATGCTTTAGTCATAAAATGAACAATTGGTTTGCCCATGTGCCCCACTAATATAGTGCAACAGCCATCTAAAATCCTGTTCTTACCTATCCATAACCTGTCTACATTACAGTTTATTCATTTTATCACTACTGTACACCTGCCTACCATAGTATTATATTTATATATTATATTCCTATATTTTGAACTTTTGCACTATTTTAAGTCTTAGATAGTATTTTTTTTCCTTGCGTGATTTTTATACATATTGTTTGAGAATTGTTGGAGGGAGCCTAAGAATTAAGAATTTCATTGCCAATGACTGCTTCACTGTGATTTTTGAACTTGAACTTTATCTACCGAGCATCAGTGATATCAGTGAGGTGAGATGCCTGTGCAGAGCCTGAAGGATACTAAAAGACAATACCCACCCCAGCCACAGCCTGTTCACACTGCTGCCGTCTGGCAAGCGATACAGAATGCAGAAATACAGCATTCACTCTCCTTTTAGCTCTGCTTTGGTCTCCACCAACTCCTGAAAAAAAACATCTGGCTCAAATGCTCCACTATGTTGATCAGCTAGTCTATAACTTTGTCTGTTGTTTGGTGCCTAGCGTACAGAGGATTTATCTGAGCTTCTTCACTGAAAACAGGAACAACAGTGTAGAGAGCAGTTACACTGAAGAGTAAAGTTGCAGGCAGTTAAATAAAAAAAACAAAAAAACAATGAGGTAAAAGAAGCTAAAATGCTCCATAGAGCTGAGGAGAACTGCAAAGTTATTAATAATTCTCTGTGCATTTGTCACTACAAGCAACACCTTTCACATATTCACACATATTCATGTGATCTGTTGGAAATAAAAATTTAAATTTAAAAATATTGATTAGTGCAGCTTTAAGAAACTTACTTGCAGATGTCTATTAGTCCATGTAGATAAATGTTCTGGTCCTTATTCTTGAACACAACTGCTGACAAAATACTGTCTGTTCTTGGCTTGTAAGCTACAGTTCTCAAAGAACCTTTCTTTCTTCCTTTAAATAATGAAAATAACTATAGTAAATTTAAAAATCACACCAATTGGGACTACAAAAAGGAATTACTTTTGTGATTTCAGTAGGACATTAAAGTTTTGCTCATTTAATACAAAACCTGCCTTATTTATAATAATTAACTGATTATAATATTTATAATCCGCCATGCAAAATCTCACTCTCACTCTACTATAGATATTAAAGACGTTAGATGCCTTTAGGAATACTTGTTGAATAAACAAATGATTTGCCGTTGACCTCAGTCTGTTTCAAGGCCTGGCAACTTGACCATCCGCAGACCAAGTGTGTGTGGTTGGATCTGAATCATTTTAGCTGTACTGGTTCAGACCCATGTTCGGAGCAGGCCAAACCCCAGCTTCTAAATCAGTCCGCTGACTAGGGTCTGAGCATATAGTCCACAGCCAGCAGGCAGTCCCCAACAAAAGTGGTTGCAACCCCAGTGAGCAGAACCTGGTGCTGAAGCAGCACTTTTCCTCATGTCTCCAAAAATAAACCTCCATCCAAAGAGCTCACTCACCGTTGTGGTTAGCCTAATTAAACCGTGCAGCCGTGTATTATTTAGAAAATTCCTGCTGTGCAGGGAGTCTAGAAATATCATCTGCAGTGACTTCTCATTAATGATGGTAATGAATAGGTGGGTGGGGTTGTTTCATTTTCCTTTGCGGGTATGTTTCATAAATCTTGATTAGCTTGACTGAATTAAAGCTTGGATTACCACTGGTGCCTTAAAGCATCATATCCAATGAGATACTTATCTACACAGACCAAATAAATTACAGTAGATTCATATTTCTACATAAACAACAATGGAAAATATGCAGCATTATACCCTAAAGTAATACAGATCTGAAAAAGATGTTCATATTTTGGCCGTCGTTTGACTGAGCAACCCTATCTCTAGACAAGGATGTTGATATTGGATGATTCTGCAAAATCCTGTGTTACATTCAATGACTCAATAACTTTTTTTTTTTACGTCCAATGCCTATATTTTTTAAATTCTTGCTTTCTACACTATTTGTGCATGGTAACTGAAGTATGGTTAGGTTTTTTTATTTGTTGATTGTGGTTGGTCGTTGGTTAGGAAATACGTTTGTTCGCTTTCTTACTGAGAGTTAGATGAGAAGATCAACACCACTCTCATGTCTGTACTGTAAATGTAAGGCTATAACTGGCAGCCAGATAGCTTAGCTTAGCATAAAGACCGGAAACAGGAGTCAGTAGCTAGCCTGGCTCTGCCCTGAGGTAACAAAATCCACCCACCAGCACCTCGAAAGACCAATTAACACTTTATATCTTGTTTGTAAAGACGTTAAGTTGCTGTTTTACGGGGGTTATGCGAGTTTCTTGGTCCAGGAGAAGTGACTTTCTATTTTTGATAGGCAACCAAAACACTTGGATAAGGCTAGGAAAGATCTCTGTTTAATAAAAAGGTACAAACATTATTTACGGGTCTGTGGCAGGACATAAGTCTGGTCTCCTGCGTGAAAGCTTTGATGTACTACATGTCAACCTCAACCTTCACACCCCTCCTACATCGGCATTGGATGTAAGGTGTGGAATCGTCTAGTATGGACAAGTTCGTTTACATGAATGAAAACGTGAGTGAAGAGTGAATAAAAAAGTTGACTGAGAATCTGTCTCCATCAAGAACAGAGGTAAATCATCATGGGACATGTATTAGCAGAAATTCAATACTTACCAATCAGCCCAAGCAAGAGCCATGGACCCGATACCCAATCTAAAATTATACTCTGGAAATTTGCAGTAAATATGCAACTAGGCAAATAATCTGTGTAATTCAATGACACACTTTGACAGCAGATGCATGATACACTGTGCACTCCAGTTTCAGCTTTTTTTTTTCTGCAAACCAAGCTCCAGTGATCAGCAGGCACCCATAAGCTTCTCCGTCTGCCTGCCTCAGTTTGTTCTGGGGGAACAAGGGAAAAGTGCACTGCTAATGTCAGTTTACAGGACAGACAAACAGGTGCTCAGCTGCAGCACATTAAACAGCATGTAAACTTACCTGCAAATGTCAATTTGGTCAGTTTAGATGCTGGCATGGTCCTTACTCTTCAATACCACTGCTAACAACACACTGTCTGCTCATGGCTTGAATACAGAGCAAGTTTGTTTACTTTGTCTCTCCCCTGTCACCAATGCCAGAGATACTTAACACACCCCTCCATCTGCTGTGTGGAAAAGGAGTATTTCTGATGTTTCCCTGAAGATCTTTTTTCTTCCTGTATAAAACTATGTTTAAGAGCTTATGGGAGAAGCCTAGCGCAATTGACCAAATACTATATCTTGTGATTTCTTCAGGCAGAGTGAAAAAGACCTTAGTATTTTGAAATGACACGCACCTTTTCAGTGACATATTATCATTAAAATATTGGGATCATATACAATATTACAGAATCTTGGAGAGTAAGTTCTGTGGAGGTTTGGGGTGGTGGATGGATGTGCAGCACCTCAGGCTTTAATGTGGGAGACCAGAGTTTGGGTCCTGCCCTGACCTCCAATTAATGTTTGCCTTTTTATTAACTCTAAGCAGCGTCTGCCCATAACAATAGACAAGATTTTGCTTTAACTTATCATTATGAAGTAAATGTTGATTGCACAATGTAATACAGAATAATGACACCATCAGCGTTTAGATTGGTTCCCTATAAGCCTCACTTTCACTATGCAATTCTGTCTGCCAACGGGTATGATCTCCCGGGAAAATGCTCGATTTACGGCACAAAGGAAGTGTACCAACCTCTTCCTCTTGTCTTATTGCTATATGATAAATGTGGAATATTACACAGGCAAATCTGATGACACACTACTGATATCTGCATATGATACATTTTAGTTGCATTGAGTATACTACCTGAATAAACTTGTCTTTCGATTTCTAGAGGGTTTTCTTCCCATTAGCTACCAGCCCTACAGGCGTAGAATAACTTTACTGGATCGTTACAGTACCAGAGTAACGTTACTAGTCAACTGTCTTAGTTGCCCAATCTTAACCATCCCTTTCCCATTGTTCATTTGCTAAAATTGTGGTCTTACCATGATCTATAAAAGCCATATGCCAATGTTATGCACCAGAGGCATAAGGAACCTTACTGTCAGGATTATTAGGGCCCGAGCACTGGAGGCACCATAGGTTCAAGGAACCTATTGTTTTTGTAGATATTGCTGTCAACGGTGGCACATGTAGATGCGGCAGCCGGTGGCTCCCTCTGACTTCGCTACATTTGTCTATGACATGTACTACCCAAGAGAGAAAACTCATCAACATCAGAAAAGATAGCATCAGGATTGGATTAAGTGCAGCGGCCCTTGAGACGATCACTGTCCACAACACCTTCTGACCAGGCATTACATGCCATGGACACACCCAGCCAGACCAGTGGGACCAAAGCCACCACAAGTGGTGCGACCACCCCAGGAAGAGGTGGGAGAGAGCTGGGCTAAGAGCTAAGCTAACCCAGCTGGACCTAAGGCTACCCCACTACCCAGTCTACTCCTGGCTAATGTCCAGTTGCAGGAAAGCAAATGGATGAAATAAGACTCAGGCTAACCCAGCAATGGGAAATCTGGGACTGTGCTGCCCACATCTTTGCAGAAACCTGGCTCCATCACAACATCCCAGACAGACTGTGTTCCGCGCCGATAGAGCGCAGGACTCTGGTGGGACGGAGGCGGACTCTGTTTATATCAATGATGCTTGGTGCTTGGACGCAGTTGTGGTTGGTGGACAGTGTTCCCCAGTTGTTGAATTCGACCATACTGTCTGGTCAGAGAAATCACCAGTGTTTTTGTTGCTGCTGTTTACATTCCTCCACATGCAAATTCAAAACATCTGCCATCTTACCTGGGTCTTGTTTACAATCACCACCTATCGGCAGCAACCATGGTTGTCGGCTGTGCAGCACCTAATTGCTCAACTAAAAGGACCAAAGAGACCAGGGAGGCTGGCATCACTTTCCACACGTCAGTATGAGTAGATAGGAGATCCATTTTTTACATATGGGTCAACTAAAACTACAAAAAGTTAGTTAACTAGGTAACTTTACGGTAGCTACCAAGTAACAGACCAGCTGAGTCCTAAACCAAAGTTATTACTGATTGCTAGCTCTCAACAGCATTGAGCTGTTAGCTAAACAGATAAGTTATAACCAGCAAATATATGCTGTGTCTCATTTTGCATACTTCTGTACTTACACTTCCTATTTTGAGTGCATAAGTGCATTCACACTGACAAGTAGCCTATGGCAAAATGCAGTGCACTTCGAGTATCTGGATGGTGTACTCATAACAGTCAAAAAGTTGAGTATAGAACGCTGTTCACTCAATGGTCGCCATCTTGGCTATGTAGTGGAAGGGGTGGGACCATCAACCTATGATAATGGTGGCCAAGATTGCAGCGGTTGTTGTAAGCCTTCACTTATTTCACCATAACAGTCCACCAGAATCTGTTTCTGAACAAATTTGATGCAAGAAATAAGCAGTCCACTTGCTGAATCTTCACTCATATTAGATCTACAAGGCCTAATTTAAAAATTTGTCCCAACTTTCGTAAGGCGAGGGCACTACTGCACTGCTTGTGGGGGGGGACATGTCAGCCGGCCTCCGTGTCAGCCAGCTGCTTGCAGATTTTTAATGTATAGTTTTCATATAATTATATTTTGTGAACTATGACCTGGCAATTGACTGAAAGGAAAATACCATACATTTTCTGACCAGCAGGGGCGATAATACCTGAGGGGCCTGTGGAGGGAGGTCTGAGGTGCTGCGATTGCTATGGTAAACACCGCACTATACAAATGTAAATGTTTATTTTTAATAAAATCAAATTGAAGTCAAGTGAGCAAACAAACCGGCAGATACTTTGGCGGGCGACAATCGCAGTCAAATGTTGGTGATAATGCTCCGCCCGGTTGCAATTCTCCATTAAAAGGAAGAAGAAGCGGTCAAATGTTGTGATCGTTGTTTTTATTTTATTTTACATTATTCTATTCAAATTTTACAGAGTGTTATGAAGGCCTTATTGTATTTCAAGGAATTATTAGGGCACGACCGCATAGTGGTGCGAAGACTCTATTGTTATATTATAAGGACTTGTTATTATAATTAGACCCCACACGGTACGTTTCACCTATATGGCTGAAATTTGGTAGGCACATGTAACATCTACAGACATACAAAAAAGCTATTTGGTGTCATACCCTACACCCAACAGGATGTCAGCAGTTTTGAATTTAGCGTTTATTTTTTGCCATTTACAGGTGCCATACTGTGACGAACTCTTCCTTGGAGGATATCCATATCCAGCTCAAATTTGGTCAGCAAAATCTAAAGACCTTCACGATGCTAAATTGCATTGTGTATACTTCCCATTCCTGTACACTACTCTTCTCGTAGGTATTACAGACTACGCGCCTGCTCACAACATCACTGTAATCCAATCTTATCTACCCCACCCGCTCCACAGACACCCAACACCTCATCACAGGGGGACTGTGGACCTGCCAGTCATCTAGCCCCAAGGCAGAGTTCATCTCTGGACTTCTTTGCTCTTACCGACACTTGGATCACACCAGAGAACACTTCCACCCCTGCAGCTCTCTCCTCAGCCTACTCCTTCACCCACACACCCAGACCTGCCGGTAGATTTGATTTGATTTGATTTTTTATTCTCTTTTAGCCCAACTGGGCTATTCTTCCAAGAGTCCTCAACATAAAAACATAACTAGATACAAACAGAAACAAACAATATTGTACAAGTAGAACACTTAAAACCCACAATTAGCCCCATAAATTGCACACAAAAGCTGAGAGGGGGTGACACTGGTTTGCTGATTTCCCCCAAATGATGGTGGTGTCATCCACAAACTTCACGACAGAGTTCTCTACATGTCAGGGATTGCAGTCGTAGGTGTACAGCATGAACAGGACTGGGCTGAGCACACAGCCCTGGGGGGCTCCGGTAATGAGCATTAGAGTGGAGGAGGTGTGACCGCCAATCCGAATTGTGTGGGGTCCGTTTGTGAGGAAGTCCAATATCCAGTTGCAGAGTGTGGTATTCAAGCCCAGAGTGCTAAGTTTCATGGGGGAGACTGTGTTGAATGCTGAGCTGAAATCAACAAACAATGTTCTGATGTAGGTGTTATATTCAAGGTGTGTGAACACTGAGTGGAGGGCAGTGGACATGGCATCCTCTGTGGATCTGTTGGTTCTGAATGCAAACTGGTGAGGGTCCAGGCTGGCTGGGATGTTGTTTTGATGTGTTGGAGAACCAGTTTCTGAAAGCACTTCATCAGAATGGAGGCGAGTGCCACATGGCGGTAGTCGTTTAGACTAGACACTTTTGTATCTTGACATGCTTTGATAAGAGTCCATGCCTGGGGATTTCTACATGCCAATATAGAGTCGTAGTTATAGCGCCACCTACTGGCAACAACAATCAAGCCCTATGTGACAAACATAATTTGATTTACTTGAAATTTATATTGTGTTTTGTACACTTAATATACAGCACATAATATGTAATTAGTGCATGTTGTCTAGCACCATATAGTGGACACAAGAAAGGGATATTTAACTTCATGCAATGTCCAATATTCTTGAAAATTCAAAGGCATGTCAACCAACCTCCAGCCAACCTACTGGCAACAGGAAGTGAAGCCTAGGTAACACATACTTCACCAGATGTATGCAAAATTTCCATTATGTCATCTAAAGTTGCACATACTCAGTAGAAGAAATACAATTTACTCCTTCATGCACTGTTCAATGGTCATGAAATTCAGGGCTGTGTCAAATGACCTCCAGTAATGAGACCACAGCTGCAACTCCCCCCGAAGAGCATGGTGTGCGATGGCCCAGTCATCACTGCTTGCAGCTTTAATTTAATGTTGAGATTTGATTACCCAATTTAAATGTATCATTTTATTGCTGAGATGGGATGCAAACACTCCAGCTGTGAATCAAACTGCAGTAACANAGAATTATGGTGTAGTGGTCACAATTGGTACTGCTGGCCACGTTACTACAGGTCACATGATGCTCTGTGATCCAGAAATACTTTTTCAATAACTAATGCAGCTGTGTAAGTTGACCAATAGAAAAAATAATCTGTGTTATTCCACGTTGTCTAAAGGTTGTGATATTTAAAA
>NTHP01000214.1:236287-248936 GCA_003416845.1 Oplegnathus fasciatus
GGGGGGTGATGGCCCCTGACTCTGTCAGTGCTCCTCTTGCCGTCTGTGACAACAGGTAACACACGGGAGGGGTAAAACGAAGGAAAACATGAGGGAGGAGGAGGAGTAACTGCTGGACCGTGACAGAAACAAGATAGAATTATGAACCTAGCTTTCAGTAAAGCCGAAGCTAAAGCGGTAATACGGAGCAATATCATGACTGCCTGGCAAAAGCATTGGGATGAAGGAAACAAAGGCCGTCATCTGTATGAAATAAAGTCAAAAGTGGGAGGAATGAAAACCACAGGAAAAAACTCCAGAGATCAAACAATTATATCAAGACTGAGATTAGGACACACAGGGTTAAATAAAACAATGCACTTAATAGGGAAACATCCATCAGGACTATGTGAATGTAACTTAGAAGAAGAGACAGTTGAACATGTTATCCGTCACTGCCAGAAGTATAAAACGCAGAGACAAAAGCTAAAGAAGGAATGAAAGAAATGTGGGTTTGAGTACTGAATCTTAAGAATTTGTTTACCGTTGAGGAAGGAAAATATAAAGCCATGTTTGAGTATTTAAAAGAAAATAGGTTAATGAAAAGAATTTACTTGTTTTTTTGTTTTACTTTTTGTTTTGGATTTTTTGCTTTTTACCCCAGTCCTGATGGATAACTCTGGTCCACACTCTAGCATAGTAGGTGGTGGTAATCCACCTTAAACACTAGTTGCCACCCACCATTAAACAAAAAGAAGAAGAAGGAAGAAGTACCTCCTCCTTTTCTCTCTGGAACACATGGTGGGTAGGGTAAGTAGCAAAGAACGCAGAACTGAACCAATAAACAATAACTAAACTTAATAATACTGGTCTGTGTTTCACTTTAACCAGAAATGTTGATGTCTGTGAACTGTAACCAAACATAATTCAAACACAAACAAACCCGGGATAATATGTGTCTGCAAGTTGCAATGATGGAACTATGGCTAAAGCAAACAATTAACAAACATGGTTAAATTAGTAAGCAATATGACAATGATGGTGAAATGGGGACAAATGGCGTGTTCTTACCCACTTTGTCACACTGGGCATCATAAATGTCTGTACAAAATTTCATGGCAATCCACTCAACAGCTGTTGAGAGAGAAAGAAAGAAGGAGATGAAGAACAAGTAAAGTGATGTACTGCAGAACCCTGGAAAACAAGCGTGAGAGAGGGACCTCAGCATGGCCGCATGTCCAAGCAGGCCCGTGTGCCTCTTTGAACAAGTGTAGCCTGTGACTGCTGTACTGTATAATAACACAGCGCAGAAGGAGAGAGGTTGTAATTTTGATATTCAAAAGCCGCAGCTGCTTGATATTGTGGTAACGGAGGAAAAGATGAAAAACCACTTGAAGTTTTCTGGAAGATGCTTTGTGTTTTGTGAGTCCTTGAACTCTTCATCTCATTTGGTTTCACTGAAGCTGATTAAAGGCAAATTAATGAAAAAGAGAAGGACTAATACTCTTTTTGTGGCCTGTTCAGCACTTGTTTCATTTAAAACCAGTCTGCCTGGTTGTGGAAGTGCTCATTAGCCTTGCCAGTGCACGCACAAATGGAAATAGAAAGGTTGATAACCTCCAGTTTGTGATCATCAATGAGCAATCAGGCGCTGCTACAGAAAACAATGTATTTTGTTTTAAAGAAGCATTTGTTTGAAAATAAAAACCCAAGACGATCCTACTGTGTGTGCTTTGTGTAAATCCTTCACCTTTTTAAGCAGTTTTTAATTTCAATAAGCAGTATGTACAGTAATTAAAATTGCCTTTACCAGCTGCAACATTAAAGTGATGTACTTATTAATGCATCAATAATTATAATCCAGTATTATATATTATCCTGAAATGAGCCATTCTGCATAATGAGTACTTTTACTTTTGGTAAAGGTTACCTACAAAATCAGGGTAGGAGTAACTGAGGTCCATATTTGTTTTGGGGCTTTCTACCATAGCATACAATCTTCATTAGGAGATGTAGTTTGTTCAGTTAGAACTGGAGGTGACATGGCCTATGCTCCAGGACTACTGAGGAAACTACATATGCTGATGAAGACTGTGAGATGTGAAAATTGTTTGATCAGCTGCTGTTTCCTAGGTCAAGAATGAACTGTCAACCTCAGTTGTAGCTAACATGGATGAGTAGTTCTGCAAGTAGTAGTCCTCATGGCAGTTAGCAGCTAACTATGAGGACCATGTGATACAGTTGAAAGTTCCAAAACAGCCGAGTACGTGGACCTTGAATAGACTGTTTTGGGGCCTTTTTTTTGTTTTTTGGTATGTTAAGTATATTTTGATGCTAGTACTTTTGTACTTTTATCTAAGTAAAATTTTCCTTTCCTTGTAACAGTGTATTTCTACACTATGGCTTACTTAAGTCAAAGATCTGAGTATGTCCTCCACCACTGGTGAAGACCCACAGCATGTACGAATATGAAAGTATGAATACAGCACACATTGTAATTCATGGGCTGTCACGAAAGCAGGCAAATATTTTCTCCAAAGTGGCCCAAAACTCACACACAAGTCTTTCCAAAAATCATTCTTGTCATGGATAATGTGTTTTCATAAGGCTGAATGAAAACAATATGTAACTTCTCTATCAATGCCACCTAAACTACAAAGAGAAATCCACAGTACGTTTGTAAAATACCTTATCTTTTCCATACATTTTCCTGAATTGATCCAGTGCTAGCATGATGTATACGTCGTAGCACTTATTTACTGTCAAATACACTGGACTTGTATTGTTGCATGGCTTAGATTATTGTTTCTCAAAGTATGGAAAACAAGTGACAAAAAAGTGGTGAATTATTAGTTAGAGGTACTTCACCAACATTAGAGACACACTGTACTCCTGCTTCAGATGATGTGTGTTACCACCTATGAGTGGCTCTCACAGACACATTCAGTGAGGAGCAGCAAAATGTCCTCCACCTTAAAATACGTTGCCTCAGAGGAGGGTGATCAATCTTTCTCTGTCTCATTTAGTGAGGGCTGATAATGTCAAACAGACAAGTGCTGTCTGGAGAGAGGGTACACACAAACAAACACTTAACCCTAACCCTAACTGCCACGCACATTAGCAAAGTCAGGGTAGGAGTAACTGAGGTCAACATTGGTTTTGGAGCTTTCTACTGTATCACACAATCTTCATCAGCAGATGTAGTAAGTGGACCCTGAGTGAAGATTGTTTGGTCAACTTCTGTTTCCTAGGTCAAGAATGAACTATCAACCTCAATTGTAGCCAACACGGACAAATACTCCTAGAGGTGCTCATGACAACTGACAGCTGATAATGAGGACCATGTAATATAGTTTAGGTTGTCCCCATCCAAATATTAAGCAGGCCCAATCCTACTGAGTTTTGAGCATCAGACAAGATCAGGCACAATCTGACTTTTTCTCTGGCTCAACCAACAGGTTGAATTTTTATGGTTCAGACTTTAATGTCTCAATAACTATTAGACATGTATTTTGTTTCAGACATTCATGTCCCCCATTTCCCCCTAATAACTTAGGCGATCGCTCAACTTTTCATTTAGCGCCATCATTAGGTCAGGTTTTCAATTTATTTGGTTTATGACCAAATACATGCAAATCTAATGAGATTCCTATCAGCCTCAGCTGTACTGTGATAATTAAATTAAATCGCAACCATGGAAAACATTACCTGCTCAACATCAGTTCATATATGATACATATACAGTCTATGATACATGTGAGCATGTCAGCAGGCTGATGGCAGGATTTAGCTCAAATTACCGTTGTGCCTAGGTACAACCTCACAGAGTTGCTATCATGGCTGTAGATTCTTCTTCATCTTGTTAAAATCTTTTTTTTTGTTTATTGAAAAAATCTATCCATAAATGACATAGTCAACAAAAATACACAATGTGAAAAACAGACAATAGCAACAGCAGTCCCAGTCACAAGGTCTCAAGTTACAAAGTCAAAAGGTCAATAGAAAAAAAACCCAAAAGGTCAATAGAAAAAAAACATACTCTATTAACATAAAACAACAATACACCTATAAAACTCCTGACTGTATGATAGCAAATACATAAGATCAGTCTAGAACAACAGTAAAAATATATCTTTTCAATATTGTGACATCAAGGTAAGCAACATATTCAATCAAAAAAAGTACATTAAAAGCAATAGATGTTACTGCCCATAAGCCATATCATGAAATCTAAATCTAAAAGAAGTTGGACATATTTGTATACAGTACTGTACCATAGTTGTAATATTTAGTTCAGAACGAATGAAGTAATGTAGCAAGAATGAAGTAGTTTGATGAAGATCAAATGAATGCAGACTGAAGCATCTAACTGCACTGATTTGCGTGACAACAAGTGGTAAACACATTTTCAAGTCACTTTACAACTCCAATCTCTATAACAGCTGTTATAATGGCAGGATTAGTCACTTTTAATTTGAATGAATCCCATGATGGCAATAAATGTACCTTTCAAAGTGTTTTTTTCAGCTCTGAGAATTACAAAGCCAGCTGGCCACATTGAGCCACGTTGTAATTACAAGGACTTGCAGCACATGGAGTCATTACGTAGTGATTCGAGCCCATCAAGCCGTCATCATAAACCTCTGCAGACGCATGGCGTCCTAAGATGTGGTTGACAGTTGAGGGGACATCTCTTGGTCTGACTACAATTACAGTACAAAGACACAAGACAGGAAAATCTTCATTAGTGTTTTAAAAAGCCTTCTGTGGTGGTCTGAGACCATAAAGAAAAACCACTCATCTTTTTTTTATATAAATGCAATTAGACAAGCTGCATGAGGTTGACCATCTTGATTTGACTGGCCTTTCAATCATCTTATGGCCAAGCTCCAACAGAGCAGCAAACTCTGGATTTATTAGTGCACCCCTCAATTTTAGAGATTAATCAACATGGTGTCATGAGGAAGCCACCACATGAAAACAGAAAGGCTGTAAATTTTAATTTAGCTTTTTAATGGTCAGTGGACAAGCATCAAACCTTTATGTGCGCAGAGCCCTGCAGACTGTGAACACATGCTCAAATCATTCTCTGCAGCAATGGAAACACTGAAACAGTGGCCTCTTCTGTTTTTCATTAGGAATGTGATGCTGATTCTCTGTGTGATATGTAGTATTGTAGAATCTATCAAAATTACAGTGAAATTGAAGCAAATAATCATGTGAATAAATACAAACAAAATGTGTAATATAACCATGAATTTGTTCAATAATCCAATATATTTTAAACTTCATACTTTTTATAATTAGTATGAAATGTATTGCTTAGAAATGTAATTTCATCCTGGTCTTTACAGAACAAAAAGCAATTTATTCCAGGTCATCCATTTTTATTATAAAATGTTCTTTTTCCAAAGTCTGCAATGTCAGTTTTCCTAATGGTCTTTTGTCTTTGTAAGTCAATCAAGACAAACGGTCATGTGATTGGCTGTCTGCTCATTCAGACTGAAGCAACAACCACCCACAGCCAACAGCCTGGAAATAACTCCTCCCACTTCGCAACTCAACCACCTCTGTTTACACTAAACGAACAAGTAGACTCTAGTGGCCATGTGAGTAATGACGGTTGTCTGTCAGGCGCAAAGGAAGACATAGCATAATAATAATAATAATAATAATAATAATAATAATAATAATAATAATAATAATAATAGTTGGTATTATTTTGGTTTGTGCCAAAAATATTCTTTGTTAAATTCTGTAGAAAAATGATTAAAAACATTTATCTACGTGTTTGCTGTGGAAGGAAAAAAGGCTGATTAAAGGTTTATGTCGGCAGCATGAAGGCTGTTTCATGCTGAATTACATCTTATGTATATGATTACATCATTTGTGTAGTGTAGTGAGATAAGCAGGTCATAACACTAGAGCCCAATAAACACAGTGAAATGTGGACTTCAAAAGTGAAGGTTAACGATCAGGCTCGGGCTAGATGTAGTGGAGATAAACCAGCTGGACACACCTAAGACACCTTTTTTCTTTCCCAGAATAAAAAAATCTGTATTTCCAGGAACAAGATTCACTCTCTACTTTAGGCTAACATACACTGAGTAAGTAAGTAAGCCATGTTTAAAGTGTAAAATAATACACATCGTTCATTTAGAATTCTTATAAATGTGCAAATGTTTGTATTGTATAGCAGCAAATGGTGTGTTTGAATGTATTTTGTAATTCCTTTCTTTTTATGCTTTGTGTTATGTAACTGAGCAGGATCTAAAGTGACCATCTTGCTTAAATAACAGTCAGAAATGTTATGGGGCACTCCTCGGATTTTACACATTAAGATCGGTTTACCAGATATTGTTAGTACTCAGACTGTGAAGACAATTATATTTTATGTATATGAAAGCACAATATTAAATTGCTAGAATGTCCCTTTAACATTAAGTGGCATCGTAGTCATATGAGACACATTTAAAGAGGAAAATGTTGTGAAAACACTTTTTTCAATAACTGGCTGATGATATTCACCAGCTGGAAGTCACACAGCAGTTCACTTTCTCCACCTCTGTCATTATCCAGGTTTTGAGGTGAAATTTATTTGGCATTATGAGAAGGAGGGCATTAAATCATGCACAGTGCAACAATGTCGAGGATGACACCATAAAGTCCAAGATGTTTTTCCTTTGGGGTCCTTGTAAATATGGCAAAGATGCAGGAGTCCAGGTGAGGAGGTGACATCATCCTACTAACAAACCAACACAATGTAAACTGATTGACACGAAGAGAACCTGGGGCCACGTATTATTCCAGCAGAGTGCTAGATGGTTCGGTGGCCTGTGTGCACTGATGGGAACTTGGAAGTGACAGGGTACTTGTACCTTGTTACAAGTAAAAGTCCAGCATTTAAAATTCTAAGTAAAGGTACAGAAGTATAATCAGAATAATGTACTACATCAAAAGTAAAAGAACCCATACTGCAGACAAATGGCCCTTGTGATTGATATATGATCATATTTGACATTATTAAATTGTTAATACTGATGCATCAGTGTGTAAGGAGCACTTTACTGTTGTAGCTGCTCGTGATAAAGCTAGTTTTCACTTAATGTACAGTTAGTTTAGTCCAGTGGGTCCCAACGTTTGGGTCAAGCCCCTCTAACGGGTCACAAGATAAATTGGGTGGGTTGTCAGATGATTAATGGGATAGGAAAGACGAAGATGTTTAGAGGTGAAATCACTCTTTTTGTGGACATTTGAAATGTGACAAGCGACCTCAACTAGACACTTCTTTTTTGTAAGGGGTCACATTTATAATTACTTTCCACCATTGAACCCAACAACTATTTTTTACCCAGATCCCCATAACAGGTACTATATATCATCTATATCATCTATATCATCTAAATCATTTCAAGTCAAGCAATATATATATACATATTTAAAATAGTGGTGGTTACTTATCGTTTTAATGTGAAAAGGTAACTTATTCCAATTTCAGGTACCATGCAACCTGAAGGAACAGATACCCATGTTGGTATGAAACCTAGATAATCACAAGACATCAACACTAGCTCTACTTTGGTGGGCATAAGGTTGGTGTTCCATTCTTTGGTCTACGCACAGCGCGCACAACATGCTCACTGAATCCAGGAGATCCTCTTGCAAACAGAGCTGGATCCGGACTAAGGAAAGCAGAGTGCTGCGTTGCTTTGGTCCAGAGCTGAGCTGTACTGTCAGCAGGCCGTCAATATACCGGCAGTGTGACTGTGCGTCTTCGCTTTGCGCACCCTAAAAATATCCCTCACCAAGTGCGCGGATCAAAGGGGGCAGCAACACCGCCACGAATCCCGCCCCGGTATTTAACCTAAAGCCTCTCAGAGGAGGAGCATACACTGTGAGCAAAGGGCCCGCGGCATCCGGAGCTGTGCAGAGGAGAGAGAGGCTGGCTCGGGTTTCAGAGACGCGCACTGACGACTGACCTGCAGCACATAGTGGGATCACTCAGAGGAGAAGCAGCGAATGGGACAAACGGAGCGGAACACAGATGATTAAAAGTCCGTCCCTGTGAATCAGAAACATCACCGACTGACTGGTGACAATCTACAGAATGTCTCGTATTCTAACGTTGAAGTAGTTGCTCATCTGAGTGAAGCAAGGACGTTTGGAGACAATTTGAAGAAGAAAAAAAGACATCTGCAAACTTTTCCCCCAGCACAGTCTCTCATAAACTCCAAGGTTACAGGTAGTCAGGATTCCTCTTCTGCTACTCTTCATCTGATGAATATAGGGATTACCGTGTGGATAAAACCAGAGTTAGATGTCTAAAATGGGAGAGGATCAGAAGTGGGGAGTCACTGGGAAACCGGGTGAGGAGAGGAGGACTCTCGGCGAGCAGCAGCAGCAATCTTCAAAACAGCTGCTGTGGAGAAATTGGAGAGATTTGTCTGGCATAACGATTTGCATTGCAGTATCTGTTCTGTGCCTTGGAGTTTGCATTGTGGTTTTTGTGCGGACCTCAGAGTTGCAGTCCAGGATAGTCAGTTTGGAGCAGCAGCAGCGGGACGCACAGCTCTCCGCATGGATGTTGTCTCTGGAGCAGGTGGAGCCTATTATCCTGGGCCGACTGGACCAGATCCTGGAGGAGGTGGGCGCTTTACTTAAAAACTAAATCTAAACGTTTTAGAAACAGCTATATGGCATCTGATGAAAGGGAACATATTACTCAGTACAATTTGTTTATTAAAAGAGAGGAACAGTTTGGCTTTGTCATGGTTCAGCTATAAGTTGCTATCAGTCATTTCACAAGTGGTCTGTACAACTCTTTAAAATACCCTTAATCAGTCCTTAATTTACCCCTGAAAACACACCAAACTTATCAAGAGATACCTTAATTTGTCCATTAATTTGAAAAGATAAAACCCCTTGAAAACATCTAAAATCTACTTAACGTGTTAATTTCAAAAGCCCCTAATTAACACGGTAAGTAGATTTTAAGTGATGCTTTCTCCTTCATTTACGTTTTAATTTGAAATGTTTGACAAACCCGTTTATTACCAATTTAAGGTGTTATCAAGGTTGCGATTTTGGTTTATGTTAGGGGTCTGAAATATTTCCAGGTGCAAATTTATGATATTTTCAAGGATGCTTATTCAGTATTCAGGTAGGCTATTTGAAAAGTTTAAGTTAGATTTGTTGTAAATTAATGGGTTGTATGTTTTGGGGGTTTTAAGGGATTGTCTGCTTTAGGGGGTTTTGAGGGGTAAAAACCCCTGTTACTGTATTTGGTCAATTTGAACCTTGTTACTTTTGGTCAATTTGGGGTTTATTTCCCGTAAAAAGCCCTGCACCTGTGCAGACACAGTAATACATTAAAAAACCTTTACACAGTACAATCTTTCAGTTACCCTGTTAAAATCCCCTAAATTGTTATTATTGGTTAAATTAAATGAATTATAAGGTAAAAGTTTCATAGTGGTATGCTGTATGCATCAACTTCAGATGGGACTTACAGCTTTAGTTCATGTCACTTTGAGCAGATGATGGATAGTGTCAAATGGATAGGAAAGAAGGATAAAAAGTGATAGACTTAGTCCACTATTTTTTGATCAATTTATTTATGGAGTAAGAATTTTAATTACTTTTAAGGAGATTTATTAGCTGTTCATTATGATTTTATGGAGAAGTTAGCTGTTCACGTATCTTCAGTGAATATTATAAAACTGATCCTTTTGAACAGTGTGGCAGATTTTAGTTATATCATATAACTTGTTAATTATAACTTGTTCTTCTTAATGGCTTATAACTGATCTATAAAGCATCAGTAAATGTGTCATTAACGCAAAAGCATGAGAAATAGACTTCCATCATCTCGCCCTCCAAACAATCACACTGTCAAGTCGCGTTTCAGAACTCCTCCATCGCACCAGACAAACTCAGCAAAGAAGAGTCAGGTATAGCCTACATTGCGATGTTCCACACTTCCGTCCCTTTGGATTTGATGTCGTCATTGTGTGTTGCATCGCGAGGGATGCAAAGACACTTGGAAATCTGATTTGCATCAATAATTATCATCCAATAATATCCGATTGAAATTGCATTTCAAACCACCCCCAATTGGGACTTGGATCCGATTTGCAAAAATCGCATTTTATGTGGTTTTTTGCTGTACAGACTTTCTAAAATCAATCTGGATACAATCTGGATATGCCAAAAATAGATCTGGGCTGGCAGTCTGAACAAAGCCTTATTAGAAATTGGTACCAAAATGTCTTTAGTCAGAGATGGACAAATTCAGCAATGTTCCTGCACATCTCTGAATTGGACCATTGCTACGCAAGTTGTACATGTATTATAAATTTCAATGTGTGCTTCTTCACTGAGGTAATGTGTGAGGAGCTGTCCTTGGCCTTTTACATCCGTTGCTCCCCTTCTGTGCTACCCTTTCATTGACCAGTACTGTTAGTGTACACATTAAACAAGTTAGAAGCAACATGTCAACCAGTGAGCTTTAGAGGTGTTGGTAAGTGTATTGTGAAGTAAGTGAATTTTGGACAAAGCCAGGATAGGTGTGTCCACATGCTTCCAGTCTTTATGCTAAGCTAGGTTAACCATGAAATGACTCCAGCTTCATTCTTAACATACAGACATGAAATCATCAATTATCTTATCTCACTGAACTCTTCCTGACCATTTCTTGATGATGCACAAGAGGTCATGTCCGCTATGAGTGGACAAATAAGATTGTGTATATTCTGAATCGCTGTCAATGAGAAGACAGTACTTAACACTGAAGCAATACCCGTTACCATGGTGACGGCAGCGCATACAGATGCGCCAGCCAGAAGCTCCCATAAACTTCACTACTTTGAACCTTGAACTCAATAAACACATCAGATACACAGAATTTAACATGACAGAAGAAAGTAACAGATTTAGATGTTGAACATGGTGAGGGTGATGTATTAAAGGAGACAGTTCTATCCAACCAAAGGTGCTGGTGATAGAGTCCTGTTTGAGTGCCTGGTTCTGGAGCTCTTCCATGGGGCCCAATGAGGAGGATCTCTCTGTCTTCATCTCCAGACGGGCCTAGGGCGATGCAGCCTGCCTCTTTGTTTAGCTCTGTGTGTATAAATAGTCATTATTAATGAGACACAAGCACAGATGTGGCGTTTTGTAGAGAGAGAGACGTCCGTGGTGCTTTTACCCAACACTATCTAGAATTCACCTCCCTCTCCTCTTTAATGATGTCCAGTTTCCTCTGTTATGGAAAATGTGCCCTGTTCCAGCAGCACAGAGTTGGTCCTTATTATTATTCCAGTCAAATTTTGATCACAGCAGAATCCATTAGCTTATTGAGAAAAGTAAATTTCGATTGCGGTTATTGCGCCTGGGTATGAGGCTGTGTAGTGGTTTTGTGTTTTCCCACCGTACCATTAACAATACATGACACATTAAAACAAACGATTAAAAACACACACAATTAAAAACACATCAGTGAGCCACACTGTTGCACTGTGTCACAGGTTCAATCATTGCCATGAACACACACTCTGTAGTTCATTTTGACTCAGTCCCACATACACTGTCCTGCTGCACCAAATACTCACTAGTGCAGCAAATGTAGATTAATCATCCACTGAAAATAATTTGCTGTAGTACTTAACATAAGTAAAATTTTGAGGTACTTGTAGTTTACTTGAGTATTTTCCATTTTCTGCTACTTTATACTTCTACTCAACTGAATTTCTTTCTTTCTTTCTTTACTTGATAACTTTATTTACTTGTTACTTTGCAGATTCAGATTAATAATGTAAAATATAATCAACAAATAAATTATGATGTAATATTATAGACCAAGAGGAAACTTTATTAATCCCTGTGGAAGTTGAAATTAGCTTCATCTTTACCAGCAGCAGCATTAAAGTGATGAACACACTAATGCATCAGTAATTATCATCCAATAATATAATATATACATTATTCTGAAATGGGCAATTCTGCATAATGAGTACTTTTGCTTTTGGTACTTTAAGTACATTATGCTAATTACTTAAGTAATGTTGAATGCAGGACTTTTACTTGTAACAGAGTTTTACACTGTGGTATTGCTGCTTTTACTTAAGTACAAGATCTGAGTACTTCTTCCACCTTTGTGTAATTAGTGAAAGTAAACTTAAACAAATTAGATCAAGAGGTCTCTCCAGAAGAAAGCAGTATGCTCATCTGTAGGATGCTGTCGCTTTCATTCATTAACAGTTACTGGATTGCAACATGTTTTGCGAGGTAACACAAAACTTTTTTTTCATTGTTTCATTAAGAATGAGCATGAAAAAAGTTGTAACAATTTCATGCACATACAAATGTAAAATCCATCCATCCATTATCTATACCGCTTATGCTTAGAGGGTCGCGGCGTGCTGGAGCCAATCCCAGCTGACATTGGACGATTTACACCCTGGACAGGTCACCAGTCAAACAGGGCTCAGATGAAAAATGAAATTTCAATTTGATAAAATTGTTTTATTTTAATATTGGGAGCAATGGACTTTCATAGACCCAGTCAAACGAGTGACATTTAACCCATGACAGTCTTGGGCTTGTGAGAAATGGTGTTGGTGTCATAGCGCGCTAAAATCAGAAATATTAAATAAATGATGTTATTGGATAACAT
>NTHP01000214.1:249270-262686 GCA_003416845.1 Oplegnathus fasciatus
AACTTTTTGGACAAATTCATTGAACCACACAACATAATGTTGAGCAAGGATATGTTTGGAGCATACATTTTAGTATTTTACATTATTAAATGTCTGTGCGATTTTGAATTGTTCTTTTTTTTACTTCTGGAACAGAACCAGGAATTTCTGGTTTCACTTCAGCTCTCTATGAAGCTAAGTGAAGGTCAGAACTGAGAACATAACGGAGTATGTAGCAGCCATGCCAGGCCTTAATGTTAATCAGAGTACAGGATAGTAAAAGGGTCATCCTTTTAAAATAGAATGTTGAAACCACATCAAAAACTTTGGAATCAGGTTACCACCTCACACACACACACACACACACACACACACACACACACACACACACACTTCATCCCTTTTCCCAAACAGACTAAGCACCCCAGCCACTCTCCATGTATGCTATGCATCATAACAAGTCTGTAGGATATCATGGTATGACCTTGCTAACAAACACAGAACATCCCTAATATGATGCAGAGCTAAGTTAGTTCAGCTACAGACATAAGTAATATCATTGGTTGAGTTAAACCTCTGTGGGCAGAGCCAAAGAACCACAGGTTTAATCCTGACCCGATTGACGCAATTAGCAGCCCTTTCTCTCAGATTAATTACTCAGTCAATCCACATAGAAGTCATTCACACACTCCTGTTCTTTATAGTCAACATCTTTGAGTGCATGTTTAGGAAAAACTATTACATTAAAATAAAGTGTGTGGATTTACTATTTTCCATTATAATTATATTCCTGACAGTGTGGAGAATTCTTTGAAACAGCATTTAGAGCCTGACCTGCCTGTAGGGAGATTCTAAGATATAATTAAACATTTAAATAAACAAATAAATTGTGAAAAATGTAAATTTCTAGAGAGTTGTTTTGTATGGAATCCCAAAATGTTCAATATCAATCCCAAAATCCCCCCAAAAAGACATTATGAAATAAATAATCATATGAATATGCACAATTTATGTCATTTATATAGTAGATTTATGTATTTTACCCAATTTATATAAATACAAAAATACATAAGTTAACCAACAACTTGTGAAATTATTGAAGAAATTATTAAAACTGTTTTGAGTGCACAGAGTGGCACATGTTCAGAGACGCCACCACCCAGGAGAACCACATCAATCTTGAGGAATATACATCAACAGTGACGTCATACATCAGCAAATGTGTTGATGATGTGATGATCACAAAGACAACAAAAACATTCCCCAACCAGAAAGCCTGAATGAATGGAGAGGTGAGGGCCCTATCCAGACCAAAAAAAGCTGCCTTTCAGTCAGGTGACAGGGAAGCATACAGTACACCTACAGAGTGAGACTGAAAGCTGGCATCAAGGAGGCAAAGTGGAGGCATCACGAGAGACTGGAGAGAGATCACAACACCAACAACACCAAAGATATGGCAAGGTCCAACAATAACACAATAAGAATTGCCGAATGACCCGGTGCCAGTAAATACAATCAGCCAGTTGCCCGATTGGGCCAGTGCTTGAAAGAGTAAAAAAAAAAAAAACGGCATTATATGTGGTCTCTAATTACTGCATAATTTAGGTGTATCATGTTTGTTTACTGTCTAATAAAGAACATATTAGCTCTAGTTTTTGTCTAATTTGATACAAAGTACGGCTTGTCTTAAGTGTGCCGTAAAATAAAGTGCGACCTGAGTTTTAATAATCATTTTTGTCATTTTCCACAATTTATTAATGTGATCATTTAGTTCATAATTATTTCTTTGTTTAATATTGAACACTTCGGAGATCCATAGTTCTGGTTTTTAAATACTGTCTCTTTGGCTTAGCTCATTGAAATTTACCTCAATTTATGAGAATATTGTTCCCTACAGAGCTAAAACAGTGTATAAGTTAGGTAGCACGATCATTAGACTGTAGGACAAAACGTGTATGTGAAGACATGAGTTAAAGACTAATGACATTTCTCTCCTGGCATGCTCTGCTACTATTGTGAGCTTGTATGCGGTAATAGGTGCTGCTCTTGTTGTTAGAACTGACTTCTACAGTTGAACTGAATCTCCACTCTGCATTATCTCCATTATCTAGTTTGGAGAATGTGTCTTTCAGTTATGTTGCTTCAGGTTTGACCATAGAGAGCTCTGGCTGCATGGCTCTTTGGATTAGTCTTACTGAAGACTTCTCCAGTTGTGAGTGGGGTCTGCCAGTATCAACTAAATACATTCCTGGAAGTATTCATGAATAATATAAAGTGGGTCAAGGGAAATTTGTGCTTGAGCTTCAGTCCTACAATTGATTCCACATAAGACTTTTGAATGACAGGAGCACTTATCTTTGGAATCCTTGGTTATTTTGAGGCAGTCATAGATTTTTAAGATTGTGCTTCATAGCTAACTCCATACTCCATATTGTTCTCACAGTTTTTTCATACATTTGGTTTCTCTTCATCCTTTATGCCACTTATGGCCTCAGTATGCATCAAATCAAATGATGGCTGGACCCTCTGACAGCGTCTGAAACCCCCTGCGAAATTGGGTTCAGGCTCCATCCAACTATTTTGGTAACTTTTCGAAACAGACATCTGATTATCACACCCACTTCATGCAGTAATTGGCCAGGTGTCAGGAGGTATGAAAGTAAGAAGAGCAAGAATGCTTTCAAAGAGAGATGTGTTTCATCCCACTCTATGACAGCAGGCTTTTGACGTGTTCAGACTACATTTTGTACACATTTGTCCATTTACAAGAAAAACAGCCAAGACAATGTTGCACATTTTCCCTTAATGATCCCTCGTTCAATCCATGACAGTCCTCCCACAAACCGGGATAACAGGCACACTGAGGTAAGAGGCAATACCCAGAATACTGCAGCAGTGCTCAGAATGACAGTGCCTTTGTGACAGCCCCTTCGACATCGCCCGTGCCGGCATTCCTCTGCTACTAACCACCACCAGTGGGACTGACTGCTGACTGACTGCTGAGGAGAATGTACTGGGATGGTTTTATATTCTGTTCAGGGTCAAATCAGTCTTTAAAAGCCCATCAGTCAAAAGCTGAAAGTCCATCATCATATGGACATCTACAGTAATTTAAGACATTTGGTAGATTGAATATTAAGGACTCCATGGATAAATGTAAAACATGTTTTGACAACAAACATTTCATATTAGGTGCACTCTAACATTCTTCTTCTGTTCCCTGTTTCGTGCAGAAGCTTGCAGCGCGATTACCGAAGACACGGGAGGTGAGGGAAGCTCCCCACAGCTGCCTGTGTCCCCCAGGTAAGTTCTTCACCCTCCATCCATTCACATATTTCTCACTTTCTCTTACTGATTAATTCGACGTTCGAAATTTTGTGTCATACATGTTACTGCTACAGGTTGTTTTGACACTCTTAAAAGTGGCCACTACAATGCTGCTTTTACTCTGGATATTTAACATTTGGACATGTCAGTGGTGATTTCTGTATTCTGTTTCCGTATAAAAGGTTTTACTCAGGTTCAAGCGTGTATGGGTCAATAGACAGAGCTGCAGTGGGCGGGGAGCTCAGTTAAAGTACCGCCAAAGGTCAAGAGAAATCTTCACCAACCATTATAATCATCAGTGAGAGGGTTTCATTTTTCCACATTACGCTTTGTTCATTGGTGCAGTTAGTGGGAGATGAGATGGCTGCATTTACACCAAGTTATCAACATGTGTCCTATTCATAACATCGCCAGAGTTTAACAACACTGTTATGACTGAACGCTGGTAAGAGCTGATTATTGAGAATGTTCTTATCAGCTTTTGTTGTTTAAGAGGTTAACAACAGCTACTACATATAAAGACAAATTATGCAAAAAATAAAATGCATCTGGGAAAGGGAGGGGGCAGCTGAAATGGCTTTGATGGCTATGCCTCACCTTTAAATAACTATTGATAATAACAAGTTTACAATAATGAGTTTTAAATTTGCAGTTATTAGTAAATGAAATGTTTTACTAGTGCTACACAGTTGACAAAAACCTTTTCTTTCTCTCTGGCCACTTGTCTCATGTAGTGCTCACTCTCTCTCTCTCTCTGTACTAAGCTAACTGGATATAGGCCTCATTTTCACTTGAAAAATCAAATGTAAGCGATGTAGTCTGTATTTGATAGTGTGCCCTTCAGCTCACTTACACACTATGACAAGTGGAGATGTATTTCCAGCTCAGCTGGCATTGAGGCATTCCTGGATAGCCAGCCACATCACTGAGTTCTGCTCTCTGAGAGCTGGAAATTGAGCATGGACTGTGTCAAAAATGGCAGTGGCCTGCAGCTAGGCAGTGCTCTAGCCAATACTTTGCTTCTAAATGCCTGAGTGTTTTTGTTTTACATTCATTGTCCTTGTCAGACATGATTAAATCGGTCTAAGAATACTAGGACATTTATATTACTAAAAGTACTCAATAACTGTTTCACATTTGAATCCCAAAGCTAAAGCAGTTGACTTGCGGAGTCCGGCTGAGTAACTCCTTCAGTGGCTTAACCCCCCTGTTTCAGCAGGGGGCACTTATGCCGCGTTCATGTCATATGGGATGGATATGCAAGTCAGTGCTTGCTCATGGTGGGAATTGCTGGGTCTCTGTAAATAACATTATTAAGAGTACAGTCTAGACCTGCTCTGTATGTAAAGTCTCATGAGATGACTTTTGTTGTGATTTAGCGCTATATAAATAAAACTGACTTGAATTGAATATAGACATGGGAAAGATTCCCATTTTTGAGTGCTCATGGCACCGGCCAACTCAAGACAGTTGATTGATATGATATGATTGCAGAGTTGGTGGTGTGAGTGTTAAAATACTGTGCATACACAATACAACATCATATCTGTTGAATTTGTGTGGAATTACCTTGAATGACAGACTTTGGCTGATATAAGTAAGAACGTATTTGATTTCCTATTCAGACACATGCACATTATTACGTAGTATATTGGAACTTTCACAGTGGTAAAAATGACTTTTGTTGTTGATGCGAATGATATTAACAATAACTACTATACAGGCTTGGGGTGTAATGGAATACATGGAACAGCGTTACGTAATTAGGATACAAAAAAAGGTAACTGTATGCCATTAAATTACAGAAAAAAGATGTAATCAGATTACCAATACAATTTGTAAAAATGGGGATTGCAGGATTACAATTTTAAAATACATTTTAAAATAAAGAACGATATAGTACCATACACATGCGCACACATTACAACACTTCACAAGTCTCACAACACCACTCTGGTCTCGAGTGATCATCCAAGGACTCGACATCTAATTTAAAGAAACATTTAGCCTACAGGTAAGGCCAACTGCTAACAGTAGCTACACAGAAATCCAGTTAACTAAAGTTAATGTTAGTTAGCTAGCTAAGCTGTCAATACTACTAACCACTACTACTACCACTGAAAAATATTTTGGGACTGTAGGTGGTGATGCTGGTGGTGTGTGGGTAAAAACACAAGCTGACAGACTGGAACAAGTTTATGGCAGTTTACTAAGTTTGAGTGTTAAGTATGAGTAGCATACTTAACAAAGTATATTTAAATGCACATAACTATTAAACG
This sequence comes from Oplegnathus fasciatus, assembly GCA_003416845.1. Taxonomy (NCBI): domain Eukaryota; kingdom Metazoa; phylum Chordata; class Actinopteri; order Centrarchiformes; family Oplegnathidae; genus Oplegnathus; species Oplegnathus fasciatus. The sequence goes on from NTHP01000214.1 coordinate 254,856, forward strand.
CACATTTGCGCATAACAAATGAAGGAATAGCTGGACAAACAATTAATAAACCTAACAACGAACATAAAACATTGTATTAGGTCTTACAGTCATAGAGAATACACAAGTAAAAGTCATCTTATTGATATTTCTTTTCTCTTGTCTTTATTTGCATATTTGGTATTGCGGTAATCCAAAAGTAACAGAAAGTAATTAAGTTACGTTTAATATTGTGATACTTGGATTAGGTTACTGACTACATTTTTAACAGGTCATTAGTAATTGTATTGAATACATTTTAAAGTAACCCTCACAACCCTACTTCTGTATGATATAAAGGCAACATTAAATATTCCTTTCTTGTGCTTTTATGAAAAATGTATGAAAAGTGGCAAAATTACAATGAAAATAAACAATGTCAGTCCGTCACCAACACAGTCGTGGCTGTACATAAATGCCATTGCACACAGAAAATATAGGAACAGCACATATTATTTGTGCTTACTAGAAGAAAGCCCACAATTCCACCTAGCTAAAACTAATAAAGTAGGTACACACAGCTAAGCTTAGTCAACCTAGCTAAGTGGATTCTGTTAAATACAACAGCCCTGCATAAATCCTACCATCATGGAGTTTCTAATCTGTACTGAGAGATGTTTCTAATATTTTGTCACCCCCATTTATAATAACAAGGCTTGCCAAAATATTAGAAATAGCTCTCAGAGCAACTCCACCAAACACTGAACATTGTAACTTTCAGGAAGGTAGGAGGAATTATAAAAAGGCTGTTGTATTTGACTACAGTCATTTTACCTATCTTAACTGGGTGTACCTAGACTGCATTAGTTTTAGCTGGGTGTATCTAAGGGCCGGTTTTTACTACAAAAAAAGTGGTTTGTACGACATCACATTAAAAATGGAAAAGTTACGGTGGGGAGGGGGTTGCTGAAGCTATCTGGCCATCCAACTAGCACGTCTGATAGAGTATACTGGACCCTTAATAGAGTTTAAGTTAGCTAAAGCTAAAATATGATAACAAATGTTTCAAATGGTTTTTGACTCTGTTTTACTATTTAATACCTCATGATGTTAACCAAAACAAAACAATTACTGTTTTGTTAGTATTTAACAGTTTCAGCTACAATGAGGTTTTGGAAGCATGCCTATGGCTATGACACCAAACAGTTGACCATGGTCCACCGAAAAGAGGTGGTCTCAGTCCGGATCAAAGTGAACCATGGTTCAGTTTGTTTCTAGTGTTCGGACTTCTGGATTAATTGCAGGAAATTCTTGCAGGCTTTTGTCAGAGCTGGAAAAAGGAAAAACAACGCAACAAAACAAAATGAGAAGCGCCATGTGCTACACATGGGGAAGGGAGGAGACAGAATATTTAATTCATTTGGTCTGACAACTTTATAAAGAGTCAGTTGGAAAAAACTTCAATTCCAACACTTTTCAATTATTTTCCAAGAGAACGAGAGAGAGAGGACAACAGGACGTAGGGATGTGATGTATATTTCTTTAGTGTGCTCGCATAATTGCAATGTGAAGCCAAAACTAACCGGATTAAATGTATACAGTGTAACAAAAACACAAACCTTGGTTTGGACTTTCATGTGTGAAAAGGCCCTGAGACTCATGGGAGCTGTAGTTGTTGAATACTTACAAAATAACTATTTCAATTTTGGTTAATGAGGGGTTGCTCAAATTTGACTGTCTAATGCAGTATACAAGTGTATTCATGTGTCTGCCTGTGACAGCCCTGTGAGAACAGGGTGAGGTGCCCGCCACCACACATTAGTGCTAATTGGACTTGTCAATAGGATGTTAGTTTTTTAACATGGCAGTAAGTGTCTGTGGGATGGCCCGTAAATGCCTGTTAAGGTGACGGTTTCCTTGCAGCTTCAGAGGAGATTCTCCGGTCACTGCAGGTGTGGAAGTCTTTCAACTCAGAGCTGCCAGATGGTCTGGCACTTTTACAGCTTCTTGTGACTTTCTGCTTCCCACAATTGGTAGAATGGTAGTCTGGGAGAAGGAGGTTACTTTTCAGCCAAAACTGGCTGACCACCTAAAAGCACCTTGTTTTTCCTTTTTCCTGTTTCTCTGTGGTGGATGTTTTAACAGGAATAGACTGTTAAAGGATTCACAATTTTTCAAGTCTGTCTTAAAACAATAGTTAGGTGCTCATATGAACTTTGAAACAGGTTTTGATTGCTGTAATCATTCCTCTTGTTCATACTGGCCCTTAAGGGATCCCCTGTTACTGCAGTTTCAGTATAAGTGATCCATAGTCCTCGTTCTATGTACAAATAATTCAGTTCATATGAGGTTTCAGCAGTCAGGGTTTGTCAAATAATGTGGATATCTTCCAAAATGCCCTCTTTGTATTTCCCTGGACAGTGTTTCTTGTTGAGCTGAAGTAGAGGGATATAAACACAAAGAGGGGATTGGAAGATATCCACTTTATTTAACTATCTCAGTCTATGTTAGCTTCAGATAAACTTTGGAATGAATTTAGCTTTGAAACAGACTTAAAAAAGAACCCTAATGCACCCCCTACCATCACAGAAAGTGTGGACCCAACACTATAAAAGGTTCTGTATTTATTTATTATTAAATAATAATTTAATAATTTAAATAAAATTATTTTCCAACATGAAGGTCTACAACTTCCAGAAATTCAGCATATAAAATACCATACATCATGTATAAGTTTTTTAATTAAAACTGTAAATTCCCCCCAGGTTACTGAGAAATTACCTTAGTATCCTCAATGCTGCTGCACTAGACATTGTATAAAGACCCAAAAGTCTATACACACAATATATACAATATAACCATAAAATTGTGAAATAATCTAACTAACTAACTCAGCTCTTTATTCTGAAATGGTATTTCATCCTGCTACTTTCATCCTGTTTATTGCAGGTAATTTTTATTTAATTCCAGCTGTTTTTATTTCAAAGTGTCCAAAGTCTGTTTCTATTTCACAATGCCAATTTTCCCAATGACTGCCATTTTTTGTCTCTTAATGCCGCTCTCCATCAGCCTTTCTCTGTCAAAAAAGACAAACAGGGCAGAGCCCCTTATGCGAATGGCTTTTACTTTGGTTTGGATGAGCAGCCAATGGAGGCAGGATGAAATAACATTTTATATTATTAGTGTTAAAAGTGTTTTGGATTATTTCACAATTTCATGTTTATATTATATATGTTTCCTGCATTTATTCATATGATTATGATTATCAATTTTCTGTCTTATTTTTAATTTAATATTGAACACTTCAGGTCTCCACAGAAAGTATCCGAAACAGTATCAAGACCATGGAACACTAAATTCTGCAAAGACGCACAGACTTTTAATACGTATTCATGGATAGTTTTTGGATTATGATTAAAATTCTTCATTAGAATCAGTCCCTGCTAAGAATGTACTATAGTGAACAGTCTTATTGCAACAAGCACTGACCTGTTGATAAGCTATTTTAATAGTCCATCATTGGATCAACATATCAGTTTGACTGAAACTACTGTGTAATATTCCCATACCATGGCAAATGTTTGGTTGTTCATTTACTTGTAGCTGTTGTCAGTTTAGCAGGCTTTGCCCTGGCCCTTGTGCTGTAGTGAATTGTGGGGTGTATTCATGTACAGATGTTTTTTGAGTGCCCACCTGGTGTCTACCAGTCAGCACCAACACTATGCTCACATGATTAGAACTCTAGAAACATGGCTTATGTATAATTATTAACATCCAAAACTGTTTTTGACACCCTAGGGTTGGGGCCTAAGGATAGACAAAATTGACCAACATTACTCATGGTAGAATGGCATTTAACTTATTGAGCATGTATATGCTACCTATAAGAAAACCCCTTTGGATTTAATGACCCAATAACCTTTTCTCTACCACCAATCTATACATAAGGTGATCATAAGGGTTGCTGTTGTGCCAAAAGTTAAGATAAATATATTATTTCTGTGTAGTTGTCTGAACATAGCTGTTGTAACTCTGGGCCAGTATGTGTGTATGAGTGTCATAGATGTGTGCGTTTCACACGAAGGACACTGAGTATCTGCTGCTGAGTTTGACATGTTTCTGAGCAGCCTGTGAAAAATGAACTTTGTAAGTTGCTAAAAGTGAAATAGCAGAATGTGAGACGCTTCAGGCCTCATAGGTGCCTCAGAGTCTGTTGTCTTTCAGATGTTTATCATGACCATGAGACAGAGTAATAGGCCCAGAAATATGTGTGACACACGTGTTGATTTAAGTGGATGCAGATGAATCACTAGACACATTGTTTATGGCTAAGTGGGCCTCATATCAACAGTCTGGGTATGTTATGTATGCACATTCACCACATGGCCCTATCAGGGTTTGACCAGGATGGGGTTCTGGGGGACAATGATAATGAAGCAAAGCCTATGAGCCGTTCAGGCAGACAACTGGAGTGCTTTGATACTCACATGTAACATATTCCACTCTGTACATCACACATCCAACACAGTCTTTGCTCTAAGTTGTTGTGTTTAAGCTGTCAGTGCTGAGCTTACTCTTATACTGCTGTTGTTCACTGCAAGCATCTTGCAATCATCACTGCTGCTGTTCGTTTAGAGCACTCATATACTTGCTTACATATGATGGCTATTGCACATATCCTGGTTTCCATGAACGGTGGGGGCAGTATATTAGGATGCAAAGTAAGGTCAGCAGCAGTTTCTAAACAAACCATGACAACAATTATAGAACGTTTTGAAAAGAGACCAATAAAGCTTGGTCACAATAATTGGAAATTATTAGGAAAAAATACAGCATTATCAATATTCCAGCTTTGGCCAGGGATGATTCAGCCTTGAAGTCAGCCATTTGACATAGCCACAGCCACACGGATTCTAGTCTTCTTAGAGCTATTTGTTATCTTATTTATTAGTTGTTTCACTCCCCATTCTCTGTGCATGCAGCATCTTAACTGCAGGGGGTGATTTAGCATGGACACCAAACATTGAATGTGCATACTCTGTATTTACATGTTAATAAACTACCCTGTGTAAGTAGATTGAGTTATGTTGTATTTTGAAATGCAGTCTGAAATACATATCTGCTAATTTGACCTTTATATGACATCTCCTAAAAACGTCCCATACACCAGTCACCATGTCTCTACGGCGTACAACACCATGGTCTGGTTGACTGGATGAGTAAAACTATGTATTGTATGTGTCACCTCTCACTCAGTATCACATGTCGACCATCCATGCTTCCAAGAATAAAGATTCTTCCGTGAGGATAAAAGTTTTTCGTAGAGTCTTTGTTTTCATTGGCAGACAAAGCATGATTTGACAGGTTTGTTTGTTATTTTGGCCTGCATACTTTTGGTCTTAACAAGTTCTAAAAGCATATCACCATTTTGGGACGAATTAGGTAATTATTCTATGTACATCTAAATTTGGGGTTAGGGTTTGCGGGTTAGGGGACTAGATAAGAGATTCTTAATGATGACCCTGGTATTCACTCACAGTTTGGGGTTAGGTTAAACCAAGGTCACAGAGTTAGGGTTATAAACTGTAACATGCTGGTAGTTAAGCAAAGTTTTGGTATGTCACAAGTGTCACTTTATAACTTTTATGTGTTGCTCTCTGTAATGAATGCATCAGCTTGTGCAGTAAGATAGTTGTGCTAGTACTTCTGGGACATGGTCGAAAACTCCTCTTCTTAAGGGGTAGTTCATCTATGATTTTTGTGCAGCCCTATTAGTGACCACAGATAGGAACAACATTGACTCTTAATTAGTCTAATCCTTAACCCTATCCCTTCCATCTATGGTAACCTGTAATGATCACAAATAAAATCAGAGTTTCGTAATGTATAAATGGCCCCAACAGGGCAAGAAACACGAGCGTTACTGACATTGACCAACATGATACGGATCACCAGCTGGTTCTTGTTCATAAACTTTTATTACTCAAACAGACAGCTACTATGAGCATTTTCTTGACCTTTGGGAACAGTGGATGTAACAAAATAATCTAAGCTCAAAGATCCACTTACTAGCGTTCGGGGCTGAATGACGACCATGAGATGCTGTGAAAGGTCCGTAAACAGGGACTACTGACTCATTATGCATATTATATTTTGTTACACCCTCCAAAATCCACAATTACATCCTCTTTCCTTCAAAATTCTGGACCATGGAGCAACTTGAAAGATCAAAAGACATTCTTCTACATCTCTTTTAAGCAAAAATGACCAAATTACCAAAAAGTAATTTTGTGCTTCAGGACACTAAATATACATGTTGCAATTTTAAATAAACTTCAAAGTAATAAACTAATTACCAGAGGAAGTGTATCTCATCATCACATAAACAGAGCTTGAGGATTTGTCTGTTTCTTTCTTCTGCAATTAGATCAGGCCATTGTTGTGTTTCAGGACAAAGGATACAGTGTGTACATTACACAGTGATTTATGAGTATGCACATACATGAGCAAGAGTTTATCAGCCTCATCCAGGACTGCCATAAACGATGTTTGTACTTTATTTAGAACACCATAGAGAGGGTCAAATGACAAAACCCACCAATGATTATTTCTGAGAAACAATCCCAAGTTCACATTTGTTTAAACAAGCCATGTGAGTACAAGTTAGCAGTCCATCAAATCAAAGTAAAGAGGAGAGCAACATGGATGTGATGGCAGTCTTGAATTCAGGTCCAAAGTCTGAGAATTGACTTGATTCTACCGCATTGTTGTCAGGGAGAGGCTGAGTGGCACTTCATCTTGGATGAGAGCAAAGAGAAAGAGAAGAGAGAGAAAAGATTGTGAGACACCAGTTCCCCTCCTCCCTCTCCTGCCAATCGCTTTTCCGCCTCAGCAAAGAAGCCCTGTCTCACAGGATTTAGTTGCCTTGTACCACAGCGTCACAATGCCAAAGGACTTCAAGCTATGGGGGAGGGCTCTGTGTATTGATCTATAAGAGGAAATATGCTAAAGTCTGGAAATATGTGGGTTTTTGAAGGCGGATACAAGAGCTGATAATCACAGTTTGGGACTAATGATTGATCTATTTTGTGCAAGCATTCATTGTTCTATTCAGAATGTTAGTTTTATAGTTCTAAAAATTCTGATTTCATACAGCTTGGTTCCTTTCTTTCATAGTTTCATCCATCCTTCCTATAAGTAATAATAACATTGGACTCACTAAATTATTTGGAGTTGAGTTCTGGCAATGCAGCAGCATCACTAAAAAGAAATTCAAATCGGGCAAGAAACACGAGCAGTCAGACAATCAAACAGGTTGTAAACAAACTGCCAGGTTAGTTTAACTTGGAAGAAAACAGAGGTGTAAAATCATTACCCAAACAGGCTGGTGTAAACCTCCATCAGAGTATTAGGGCTGGACCCGAATATTCAACGTTGGGTAGGTATTCGGTTTTCAATTTTGGGATTCGGATATTGGTGGGTTTTTGTTAAGGTGTGTTGATTGGTTCATGGTGTCATCTCAAGCATTGAGTAACATGTGTTGCCGGCCGAGCCTTCCCCTCTAAGGAAGGTGGCCTTGTGGGTGACGTATGCCTGTGACGTAGTCTGGCAGGTTTGTTATGGGAAGTGAGTCTCTCCTGTGTGTAGAAAAAGTACCTGTATGTGCAGCAGACACTGTGAAGCTTCCATGGGTTGTTAAGTTACAGTAGTCAGCAGAAAGTGTCCAGATAAGTTCAGGTTCAAGTAAAGCAGTTGTGAAAAGGGCTGTGTATTGTGTTCGCCGCAACGAGTGAATGAAGCACCTGTTTTATGCAACGTTACCATGATGTCTTCCGACCATTCTTAAAAGCAGAGTTTGCCCAGACTGTAGAGG
>NTHP01000214.1:262823-289714 GCA_003416845.1 Oplegnathus fasciatus
GGTTCAGAGGACCGAAGCTGGAAAGATAACACATGCAAGAAAACATTCCACCTTAAAAGTTTCCAGTAGCTACCGGTAGCCTTTGAGTGAATTAAATTATTTTTTCTCCAGTCTACAGCTAGCAAACGTTAACTAAAGATGGGTGGGTTTAAGGCCCTTCAATGCCTAACACTTCTGAGGTAGGAATTGGGCTTTGACAGTTTACCTGGCTGGGATCCAAGGGGAAGCCATGATGGGAGAACAGAGGCATGTAATCTGACCCTTCCACCCTGACCCCCACTACCCTCCACCCCCTCCCTGCCAGCCGCACAGCTTGGCAGCCTGGCATGGTTGGCATAATTCAGCCCTCACCCCATTCAGACTTGTTATCCACCCACCAACATCACACACAAAAAGTCCACAATTGTTTATTGGGGTTATAGTTTCAGGTTACTGACAGGTTGATGTTTGTTGATGTTTGTTAAGTTATCAGGGCTGCAGCAGGGGAAAGTGTTGTTTTCCCACTAAGTAAGATGTTACTGATTCATTCTTTTTGTGTGTCACTATATCCAGAGCAACACAGGATAACACAGATCGATGTAGAAAATTCAGATTCAGGTACAGCTCTAGTCTCCCCTTTGGGTGACTCAGTTTAGTTTATGCAAAATTCCCAGAAATTACATCAAAATCTGATCAGAGGTGTCCCAAACCTTGCTTGTGACAGATAGATAGATGGAGAAACAGACAAACAAACAGATTGAAGCTGATTCATAGTATTTTTCCCACAAACTTCATAAAAACAATTCTAAATCTTTTCACCAGCAGAACTGGCTCTACTCTCAGCAATTTCATGATAATACCAGAGGAGCTTAGCTGTGCTTGTGTCTGTGAGATGTAAATAGCATACTGGTTAGAACAGGAGGGCAACCTGTGTAGACAGTGCTATGCAGGAACAATGTGACTTTTTTATTGCCCCAAGATACAAACCCTGGACTGGGGGCCTCTAATACCAAAATGGCTGCCAGGGTGGTGGTGCAACTAGAGGGCAATTGGGTCCCAGCAGTCTGCCTGCTGACAGACCACTGCTACCCACAGTCTGGGATCAAAGAGAGCTACAAGCTGTGTGTGTCTTATGTGTGTGTGTATGTGTGTGTGTGTGTGTGTGTGTGTGTGTGTTTGATGGGTGAGGTAGAGTAGCAGCACAGAAAGAGATAGGGGGATGACATGCATCAAAGGTTCCCCGCTGGACTCAAATTGGGGATGTCGCAATTACATAGCCAACGCCTAAGCCACCAGGATGCTCAGCATAATTTCAACCAGTGTGTCACTGTTGGTAAAACAGTAAAAATATCAAATCCTATTATATCTGCGCTCATTAATGTTGAATTGCAGCTGACTTGACTCATATCCAATTAAATCACAGTGTGACTAAAAAGTACTCTATAGAGTTTTTAACTGGTTATGAAACAGTCTCAATTTAATACTGATGCCTCTATATGTCCTACATAAGCAAACAAGACCAACTGCGAGAAGATTGGCTATTTCTATTAGTTTCTGTTAGTTAATCTTTGTTCCTGTCCCCGGGTTGTATATTTCCGCGAAATATTTACTTCCAAGGCATAGTTTGGCAATGAGGAGTACGTTAGCCAGTTGAAAGGAAGCAGGAGGAGATTTTTTTTTAGAGATTTTTATTTTTGATGTCATATTTTGTGGTTCTGGCTGATACTGGGCAGGATCAGCAAAGAGAAAAAGAAAAGAATTGACATAAGAACAAAGAAAAGTTAACAGGGACAGTGATAGAGCACGGGCGAAAACACGAGTCAACCTTGGTCAATCATTCAACAGATCAAGAGAATTGAGGGATTTGAAAGGATTCAAAACCGATCCTGAGTTGTATATAAGTTGCATCTTTCATACACTGGCTTCCAAAACAAATGCATGCGCTGGCCAGATCAAGATCTTTACAACACGAGGTGGTGGTGAAACACGACCGCTTTTGTCCACAGGGGCCACCAAAATCAACACAAAATGAAAGTCCCTTGTAGTTGCTTAAAGCTTGGGTAGGCAATATCTTTTAGAAGCACTTTTTGTTATATTTGTTGAAATTCCCTTTACGTCCACACAGCAATCAATAAATCAAATGCTCTGACAAAAAAAAGAAAAAAGTCCGGTGTCTGTGGCTGTTGTAGGACTGTGATAAGCTTGTCCAATCATTTCATTTGGACCGAATGAAATGATTGGACGGGCTACCTGCCTGTCTACCTACACACCTGCCCACCTGCGCAGACTCTGACCCTGCACTCACTGCGCATGACCGGATTCTTCCACACGGCTAGGCCGCTAAAGCTAGCGAACTAGTCACACAAGAATGGCAGAAAAAGAAAAGAAAGAAAAGAAAAGGCTGCGACCAAAAAGAGGCTGGATAAAGCAAGAGGTCAAACCAGAGTCAACATTGGTAACGTTATGGCCTTTCAACGATGGACAAATGAACTGAGGGAGTTGAAGGGCTGAACAGTGACGCTGTGAGGTTGCGGTTGGATACTTTCAAAATCTAGCTTACTCTTGCTGGTTTCTTCAACACCCCTACCCTAGCTTTAAATGTTAAAAATGTATCTGTATGAGAAAGAAAGTTCATTCTTGACCTTGTGACTAGTAGTTTGACAAATGTTATCTGCTTTTTGTAGAGTCTTTAACCACATTTCATTGTCCTTACCATCTGTTGTTTTTGAATCATATCATGGACCATGGAGAGGGATAGATACACACCCCTTCTGATTTGTGATAATAGGTATAATAGCGTGCATTTCTTTGTCTTTGCTGTCGGTACGGTTTTAGCTAAAAAGAAGAAAAAAAAGAAACCCCACGTGCCCTTGTAAACAAGAGGCTTCTTCTAATCTGTGCAGCTGACAGGGGTGGGTGGGGGGGTTGGTTATTAAAGTCCCCTAAGTTCACCTTGACATCTGTGCTGACAGGAAGAGAGCACAGCAGATCCCCTTTCTGTGCTTGTGATGAGTTCACAGTGCAGCTGCCAGTGTGTGGCCATACTTGGAGGAATGTGGCAGCCAGAGGCAGGGAGAGGGAAAATACAGGATACTAATAGTTATACAGACAAAAGAGGAGGGAGAGGAATGAGTAAAATAAGAGAAAAACAGAGGAGATAAAGTGGGATGAAGTGTTCTGTGACATTTATCGGCCTCTGTCTGTGATTTGTGGGAATTGCAACATTGAAGTGTTTCAGTAGAGCTAAGGAATAAAAGCTTCAGCTTCAACAAAAAAAATTTTGGTGAGTAATGACATACAAATTTTGGAATATTAATCCTTTTTTGTGGTTTGCTTTGCATTTTTATGATAATTTCATGCTAGCACAGGGGTATGTATCAACAAACCAGTGCTAAATTTCGTACCACTTCCCAGTGGTAAAGCCTAACATGGTCAACCCAAATTAATTTGAAATAATTATCACATATGCTAAGTTACTCATGTATTAGGCACACCTGTACAATCTAATGCAAGCCAGTACCATATCCCTGCAATAAATACTATCTTTGTCAAGGTTAAAATATCTTATGTTTTATCCGTGCACATGAGGGGAACCCAATAATGGCAACACCTATCAGTATAATGCACTCCACCCAACTACACAGTGTCACCAGTACCACCACAAACAGAACATTACAATCTTCAAACAGGTAGAATTTATATTTTGTTGCATTGTATTAGCTTGTACAGGTGTACCTATAAACCTATAAAATGGTCTTTCTGTGTAATTGGTCAGCCATTTTCTTTATAGCCCAGCATGAGGATGCTTTATAACAGGAGCCAAGCAATGATCTCCTTTACATCCTGACACACCCTGATATGTGCTTAGTATGATGTTCAGTAAACATTTGAAATTATAAGTTCAAATAAGGAAGACAAAAATTACTCAAGATCACTGATTGAGAGTACGTCCACATTACACTGGTTAATATGTAAATACATCTTCTTCTCTTGGTTTCAGCCCCCTGTCCACACTTAAACAGGGTTTTCTCCCCCCAAAACTGAGCTTTTCCAAAGCTTAATGTAGATGTAATTGTAATTGAATTGCCTTTTTGTTACTACATTCTTTCATCTGACATCATGTTAACCATTTTCTGTGTGGGTTATTTTGTCCTAACCTTTAATTAGAGGTAAGGATGCGCCGATCCAATCCACTGGATAGGTATCAGCCCCAGTACAGGCCTTATTAAGTGGATTGAGTAACGGCCATGAGGTATTTCTTCGTTAATGTCATTTCAAAATTCAATGTTTGTAAGTATCAGATACATTCAATCAGTCGCGGCAAGATACCAACTCAATTTTGTGGTGGCACAGTAATCCTGGCCCCATTTTACCTTACATTAAAATGATTCCATGCCGTCTAGTATACACATTTTAAATTTGGGGAAAAGATCAGTACTCAGTATTGGCAGATACCTTCGTATTTTTCAATTTTCATTTTTCACACTCAAGCTGTGGTATAGTTTATCAGAAGTATTTACCTTGAAGTGGAGCTCCACCAATTGTACACATACAGAAGTTGGTTTCCAAGTGTTGGGGAGTACTACTGCATGTGTGCAAAAAGTTGTATAAAGCCTCTAGTGTCTCCAGAGGGAGCTGTGTGAAGCCTGATAAATGTCCCCAAGTGATGTAACTTGAGTCAGTGTAGGTTGGGTCTGGAGACTACAAGTTTGAACGTGAAAAAAATCTGGAGGTGTGGAGTTGGAAAGAAGTGAGCTTTCCAGACCTCTTTAGCCTGCTCCTCATCTCTACTTGAGGCTAGTGGCTCAAGGTTACATTAGCTACTAGCATAACACACTGAACTCTGACCAAACTCTCAGCTGCCAAGTTGCATTGTGGGTCGGTGCCAGGTTTTGACAAGGAAGAAGAATGCGTAGAATAAAACAGACGATATCTCTGGCTCTGCAGCATCGATTTTGATCCTTTTTGTTTTAAACCGTCCATTGCTGGTACTCTTAAAACCCATTTCCAACAAAAACAATAACCTGTACAGCTGTGTCAATCTAGTCCAGGCTTGTCGCCTATTTTGTTCCAAAAGGAACAAAGCTCTGGCACAAGAAGTAATCATCATAAGCTTGCCCACAAAGCTCTGCTTGGCTTGTTTGTTTTTTTTCAAACAGCAATCAATGAGCACAAGACCAGACCTATTTTAATGTAAAAAAAAGTCTGAGACAAAGTATTTTCCGAGATCTGAGGATATGGTAACATAGCTACAATAAAGTCCAAAAAGAGTTTAGTCACATTATCAAAAGCACTATTTGGATGTAAAACCAAAAGTAACCGCATCCAGAATGTCGGTAATAATCCCTAATTCAACAGAAGAACACAACTACAGTAGGTACAGTAGGTCAAAGTTGAAGTGGAAGTGTGTCTGTAACCTGTTAGATGTTTACAACGGACAGTTTGGCTAATCATTTTACGGTTTGCCCCTGTTTTGTCTTCCAAATAAGTTAACCTGGAGGGTTGTTTACAACCTGATTGGGCTGTGGCTGTGGCTCAGGAGGTCCCCAGCTCCTCCTGTCCATGTGTCAAAGTGTCCTTGAGCAAGACACAGAACCCCAGGTTGCTCCCGATGGGCAGGCCTCTACCTTGCATGGCAGCTCTGCCACCATCGGTGTGTGAGTGTGTGTGTGAATGGGTGAATGAGGGGCAAAATTGTAAAGCGCTTTGTCCGTTAAGGTAGAAAAGTGCTATACAAATGCAGTCCATTTAACATTTACCATTATATGACTGCTCACGTTTCTTGGACCTGACTTCTCAGACCTCAACCATTAATTTGGTGCATACAATGATATTATAGATGGGAATTATGGCCAAAACTACAAAAAAGACCCAAGTTGTAATGAATCAGAATTTTCATTTTCAGAGGAAGAAGCGATGGGAAAAAAATGTAAAGTTTTATCTCATATTTTTGTTAGTCTAATGTTAGTCCATATGTGATCAATTCCAATATGTGGACCAGTCAAACCAACGAGCACTAGTTTGTTGGCGCATGGGCGGAAGACGTGGTTGAAAGCTTCCTTATACGCTTGCAGCCAAGGAACTGAGAGTAAAAAAACTGAAGTATGTGAATGCAAAACAACGTTTGTTTGCATTGGAGGAAGACCACCAAACACACATACACCTCAGCTTCAAGTCAGATGTTATTCTCATGGACCGCTGAGTTGTTTTCCAGATGGTCCTGAAATTCCAAACAAAACAGCTTACAGGTTTCAGTACTAACGTCACTGCTGGTTGAATCTGATGTTTTGCCAGTATGATTTTTCACATTATGGTATTAAGTAAATTTTTACTGGCAATAAGCACAAATCTGCAACCTGAGAGGAGAAAGTTAATAGCTTTGTTGGACAAGTTGACCCACTCCAAACAAAATGTGTCTGAACGTGAGCAATGTGTCAGCGAGGTGTAAATTCAACACACATTTCAGGCTTTTTACAGTGTTAATTACTCCCTGTGTGTAATATCACACTTGTGATTTCACACTATTACTACTTTAGCCTGTACAAGCCCTTGAAGCCATTAAGTGAACACATTTTGCATGGCCTTGGGTAGAAATTGCATGCTTATAAAACTTGCTTATGAAAAAATGACTTTGCGCTTTACTTTGATAGTAGCTTGGCTGCTTCCCAAGTATGTAAGAAAGTAAGTAAGTAGTAAGTTTTTGCAAATTGTGTATGGAATTAGAAAAGGTGAATCTAAACATTGCAGTGAAGATATTATGTCTCTTAAAGAGTCAGAGCTTTTGAAGAATTGTTGTTCCCATGTGTAGTCTTCATCATGTTTATGATCAATAGCTGTTTCCGGTCTGGTTGGTCTTCTATCCATAAACCGAAGGGTTTGATAGCATTTCAGTAACAAATCCACTTATGGAATCCAAATCCTTTTCAAATCCCTTATCAAATCCATCCACTTTTACCATTTGTAACTAAAGTTCAAAATTACTAAAATTCAAATATACCTTTAAGATCCATAATCACTTGTTGCAATGGTCATCCCAAACTAAAAATGAGAAGCCTGCTACCTGAATGTTCTGCATACTGCTTATTTCTTATAGGCAAAAAAGATTGACTGTCTCTTGGCAAATCTAGATATTTATTAAGCAGACATTGGCCATCAAAACCCTTATCTAATAAACCCAATTGATTTTTCAGAAAATATCAGTATCACAATATGAAATTACATATACTGTGATAAAAAATTTAATTCATTTGGCCCACTCCAAATGATCAATTTGAATTACCTGAATATCCCTTCCCCTTTTCTCTTCGTTTGTTTTCGGATGTTTTGAAGGCTGAATTATTTCCCAAAAAGAGCTGATGAAAAGTCTTATTTTGTATGACATTCCAAATTTGCTTGAGAGATGGAAAACATATGGAAACACTTAGTTCTTTCTTTGGCATACACCAACCGTACAGAAAAACACTGTGCTACTGTGTCACCACATCAGCTCTGTTAAGCTAATGGGAGTCATTAAGATACATTTATTCAATAATGGCTGTTTACAGGGAACACTGAGCCAAAATTGATATACTGTAAGTTGTCAAGAGAATGAGTTATCCGCAGCTCTGGAACTGAGACCCCTGACACACACACAGACACACACAGATACACACACAAACTCCTAGTTTGGCATACAGTCTGTGAGGCCTGTGTTGCTTTGCTCCAGACATCCCGTGGGTATCGGAGCAATTTAGCAAACCCACAGGGAGCATGCTCTTATGTTAACAGACTTGGGCCGCCTGCCAACAACAGCACGTTTCAGAGGCATTTTTAGAAATGAAGTTGAGAATCTGGAGGGCAGGGGGAATGGTAGTTAAAATTGCAGTAGCTCACTTGCACAACGTCATGTATTACCTTCAAAGTTCAGTTGTAATTAGGGGCACTTGAAAGACTGAGCCAAGAGAAACACACACACACACACACACACACACACACACTGGTGTATGGTGTACACAACATATGGTGTTGAGCAAGTGACCGAAGAGGGTATCAACATCAGCAATCCTTAAAATGTCTGAATATCACAAACACTCTGGAGTGAAGATTTTGTAAAAGTATTTAAGTACTCCAGGGAACTCCCCCCATATAATGAAGACATATTTTACAAATAAATTACAGTCGGTGACTACCGTGTTGATTCTTGAATATCTACTTGGAGATTAGTATAGAATAAAATTAATATGTCATTCAGGCTGGACATCAGGGAAATCACCATAATCTTTAATCGTATCAGTTAGAGCTGATAATTGATTATTCAGTCAACAGGAGATTAATCTGCAATTATTTTGATAAGACTGTGAGATGTGGTTGAAAGTTCTGGACAAAACTCTTAAAACAACCTATGGTTAATATTATTTAACTGCTGTTCCCAAGACTGAACTTTCATGCTGGTTTAAAGTTACTTTGAGTAAAGTTGTGTTATCTTGCAGTTTTATTATGTTATTTATTGGCTGTGATGCTGTTGTAAGACCATAGCCAATTTCAAGAAAAACCTCACAGATTTCACTGATTTGTTGAATTACTTTTCTGTAATGAGCTATTATATTTGTTACATTTAAAATTCAAATAAATGCATTTTGTAACTAGATTTTTTTTAATTCTACATATTCTACATATATATAATCCATCATAAATATTGACTGCAACTATTCATATAAAATGTTGCCTCATTTTCAGAAAGCCCTGGTTATTCTGAAACAGAAAATGCATGAAATGTAGAGCTAAGTTACAGATTGATAACTTCATTTTATTAATTTAACTTAATGTTAAATAAGACAGACTGATGTTTTATCCATTATTATTAAAATAGTTTTTAATCCACTGCCAGGTGGTATAAAATGTCTTCAAGGTGCTGAATTCTGAAGCCTGCAGATACTGTACTGCGAAGTGTTACGTCTGATAGATGGTCCAAATGAAAACACTAAATGCTGAATGTTAATAAGAGATGGGCCATCTGGTTTGGATCACTGTCTGATTGTCCAAAAGGACTGACACCTTGAATTAATTATGTCCCTCTGTAAAAACGTCTTACTCTCTACAAACCATGGTCCACAAGTGTTTTCCTCTCTCTGTCCAGCTGTAACATCAACAGTCAGCTCAGGAGGAAAAAGTTTATTTGCCATGGTGACGTTGATAGATGTTTCCTCTCTATGTCCAACAGTAGAGTGGTTTTTCATAAAATGTTTCTGCTTCTGACACACCTTGTCAGCTAATGACATGAATCTAACCCGAGTGTGTTGAATGACTTTGTGATGTTTGTATTCATTCTGTGGTTTGATTATTGGCAATTTTAGGGCTAAGGTTTGCTGAGGATTGTAGATACCTCTCTGTTACTGGATTTCTGCTGAGATGCTACTACACTCCGGATTTAAAGTTGGTTGGTGGAGAACCAGTCCACATATTTGGCTTTAAAAAAGATTTGAGGAATGTGGAAAGCTGAAACCTACAACCATGACTACAGGAAAAGGAGCTGTACCAAACATGCCTTTAATGTTAAGCTTCTAAAGAGCTGTATTCTTCTGAATTGAATTTTAGAAGCAACAAGCTTCTGCTAGACAATTGATAGTTTTGTGGTTTCCATGGACTCTCCTTTTTTCTGTCTGCACTTAACAGCACCCACTGTTTGGCTCTAAATCAGTTAAGCAGCTCATGACTATGATGTTTCCTTTTTCAACCATGTGTATTTTTACATTAGGCATTTATGTAAGTGTCCGCTGCCATACCACCAGACTCCAGAGCAGCTTCTTTCCTCAGACCGTGGGAATTCTAAATTCATCTTCCACATTATACCAATATTAATAGTTTTGTTTGTTCTATCTTGTTTTTTTGTGTGCGTGTAGCATAAAGGGACTACAACTTTATACAGCCTTGTGTTGTAAAATGAATTGAACCCTTATGTGGTCTTACCTTCCATTGTGGCCTTGAATGCACATGTCAAAGGCATTTAAAGCAACACCAAGAATAGGTTATGTAAAAACAAGAATAAAACAAAAAACAACTCTGCCTTACTGGAGCTCATTTTAAGTTCAAATTTTGTTTTAATGTATGTAACAAAATAATCTAATTTCAAGGTCCATGTACCAGGTTTTTTTGAGCATTTAATTTTTAGATGCAATTTCTAGAGCTTTCAACTGTGTCATGAGGGCATGGACCTGACGTCTTCTAAATTTAAAATGCTGGTCATGGTCATGCGAGACAGGGCTTACAATCTCCCAACCAGACACTCCCAATACACAATCTGTGTGTGACAACTACATTATGGTTATGTTATAGGTTTAGGGTTAGACAACTTCAACACTGGTTATGGTTATAGAAAGACTGTGGGTACGGTTAATAAAAAGACAAATGTTAATTGCGGGTCTGCGACAGAATGCAAACTCTGGTCTCCTGCATGAAAATCAGACACACTAAAAGGCAGTCCACCACCACGACCTTTGCACCCTTACATGCCTTTCTGCCTCGCTAAAAGGACACACTATGTCCTACATTGGCAATGAATGTAAATTGTCAGGTGCAGAATTGTCCAAAATGGATGTAATTCCGAGGGATACTGGGCTCGACGTTCCACACTTAGGTCATGTCATGACACCAGAGCCAGTTAGTTCCATACACTGATAAAGACCTGAGGTGCAGTTGAAAGCTCCAAAAAAAGCTAATAAATGGACCTGGAGTTAAGATAATTTTGTCACACGTACTGACCCCAACATCAACAAATAAACTTCCATGCTCCAAACATCTTATTTTATGTGCTTTAGTAAGTACCATAGGCACAGCTTTAACAAAGAGTGCCAAGAGGATTAGGCAATGGTGTTTGGACACATCATAGGGAGTCCTGTGTGTGATATTTCAAAGGCTAAATCAATGCACAGATCAGTCATCGTGAATAAAACCTCTGCTTTCATGCTGCCTTTATACCAACAAGGACTTTTCCAGATGTGCACAGTTTGAAAGGCTTCACCCATGGATGATTTACATTTTGGATCGGACATATGGCTCTGATTTGTCCAATCGGCATTTAGGCTGAGCTTATTCCATGACCTCTCACCCTAAATGGACTTGTCATATGAAGCTATAAGCCACAAGGTTTGTGGGGTCACTTTATACAGTTATTTGCCCTCAGATTGACTGGCAGAAATATAGACTTTTGCAATAAAAATGATTTCTTTCTCAAAATGGAACTTGCAGGGGCCACAGTGACCTTATTTGACTCGTATGAGTATCAACTATTCATAGTCCTTTCACTGTCCATGTAACTGCGTAATGGCTACATTTTCATGTACAAATTGATCCAAATTTTGCAACTACTTCTAGAAAGGCAATGCAATTAAAGTCCTGTTTACACTAAATTTTTTACCTGCAGTTCTCAAGTGATTTAGAATGATCTGGTCTGTGATTTGATTTCTCTACAAATCTGCCATTGCTTTTTCAGATATCTGTTTTATGCTCATTTTTGTTCTTCTTCTACAAGTCAAATCTTATAAATATCTATTGAAATTCCATGTTTGAAATATCATACTGAACATCTGAGTGAAATCTGCGAAAGAGCCAAAATGAAAGGTCAGTCTCTACTGGCTGTGATTTGAATGCCTCTTTGTTCTCTTTACCCACTCTTCTTCACACTCATCTAGTCAGTAAAGTCACATTAAAATGTATGTCTTTTAAAAATCAAGCCTGGCATCCAAAGTTAGTAAACCGTGTGTCCATTGTTACATTGTCAGTTTACACATAATATGTAACTTGATCGCTTTTGGATTATGGACAAAGTAACCCTGAAAATCTCAGAAAGCACAATAAAGTGCATTCTGGAGACATTAATCCCAACATCTGACAAGGTAATTGTTCTCCAATACAGTCCGATTTTTTGGTATGCAGTTGTGGTTCCTATAAACCCCTGTCCCTCCCCACCTTGACCCCTACCCCCATCAGCCCTCTATCACCTCATCATTGGTCTATAACAAGGATAGACCCCTATCCTTTTATAGGCCTTTCTGAGGACCCAGGATTTTCCCAGTGCTATTAGCGTTGGCTATTGCTGGAGCGGTGCGGGAGGGGTTGTGCAGTGTGGGAGGTGAGGATGAATAGCGTTACATCAGAAGGGGGATCCATTACAGGCTCCAGAGACTCTGCAAGGAGTCATTTTGCCCTCTGACCCTCAACTACCCACCCACTCTGGCCCTAAAATTGCGCGTGATAATCTGGGAATAAGTACACCTGAGACATGATGATGGACATGCACACACTGTACTGTCTCTGTTCCTGTCTCTCTTTCAGTCTTAAGTAGCAAATCTTGCCTAGCACGTGCTGCAGTAATTTGGCATTTCTGAGTTTTAGAGAGGTACCACGAATTCTGTAAATGGATTTATCCCGAAAACAGAGAGAAGGGCTTATTTTGAAACAGGCTTATATTAGAGACAGGCCTTTATATCTAATCTGATTTCACTCACTCAATATTCAATAACAGTCCATTCTACTTTGCCATTTTTTTGTTCGGTGTTAAGCTAATGTCAATCAGACTTGAACACACACAGCACTGATGTTTCACATTAAGAGCCATTAAAAGCATAATTGGCCTAATAGGCTTTTAATGTAAGACAAGAACAGGAAGTGGTGAGTTTTACTGACAGTAGCTTAACACAGTACACAATTTATTGAAATTAATTAGTGATAACATTAGTGAAAACAGTATTTCTGCTGTTATTGTAACTCTTTCTCCATGTTGACATGTTGTCTTGAGACATGTAAATTCAGGATAATGTACATTAATACAGCATTGTTATACAACAACACTCACCACTGTGTTGCTTTGAGTGTCCATTTTCAACAGCAATGCTGCAATCACTAAATAACAGTTGTTCTTCTTTGCCTATTTTTGGTTTAGTGTCAAGCTACCGTTAAGGAAACTCAACACTTCCTGCACTTATGTTTCATTTTAAAACCATTCCAACATCGAACATCGTCTCCTGTCCTGGTAGGTGTTTAATGTGAAGAATCTGAAGGAAGTGTACAGTTGAGCTGAGCCTAGCACAACACAAAAAAACTGAAGAATAGAATCAGTTTAAATTAATCAGTGAATGGAAACATTTCTTCTGCTTTTCTTGTACTGATGGAATTGGTGCTGTGGAAATGTACATGAGGCTGAATTAACTATGTAAGTACAAGTAATTCCACCTCCACACCACCCTCAACCCCCAGCCACTGCTCCCCCCTTGACTGGTGACTGGCAAATTTACACTTTTCCTTGTTGGAAACAACAAGACATTAGCATTGAAAGGTCTACGAGATGTATTTTTCTTAATCACTCTTATCTCAGCTGCTTAACCTGGAGGTTTCTCTTGGACGAGAGAGAGGAAGGAAACGCACTTGGACATCTTTCACACTGTGAGTTTATGATACTGCGAAAACAAACAGTGATGATTAGTTTCGTCAGTCCATCATTCAGAGGCCTTGGAAAAGCCACCTCTGGTGTGGTCCTCCAAACACCAGTTAATCCATCTATATCTGTGGTTTTCCTGGTCAAAAACACTGTTTATTCAATGATTTGAATAAACAGATGATTCGGTTGTGCTTTCTGTATTTGCAGCGCATTTCTCTATTTGCAGCGTGTTTCATAAATGCTGTGCATGTGTTGTCAAATTGATGAAAATCTTTTCTTAATTTGCTTGTGCTTTGCATGTGTTTTCTTAAGCTGCAGTGTGTTGAGCTCTCAGGGCCACCATAGTTTATAAACCTAGCAGAATAAATGCACTTTTGTTACATTATAACACTTCTAAGTATTCTAAGTATTCAGTCAAATATGTTGGATATTGTGTTTATCATTACAGTGATTAATCACTCACAGTAGGCTCATGACTCACATTGCATAATTAGTACAATTACAGTGAAAGAGCTACCAAATGAGCCTGGCAATTTAAAAATCCTTAATGTTTGCATTCAAAGTTGATTTTTATATTTGTGCATTTTGGTGATGAAATGTTTTCAGTCGTGCATTAACAACTAATGATATAATGATTAAAATAAATGTAAAAATAAATACATTTAAAAAATAACTTAATACCTAATATCAAAAAAGAGAGGGCAGTACCCTCTACAATATGAAATCTCCATAATCCTTTTACACTAAAGACCTCTCCAATGTATTTAATCCATAAGCGTAAGCATTTACTTCCAGAAAAAAGTCTATAAAATGTTATATATACCCCTCCAGGGCCACACGCCCTTACTACATCCCCACCCCCCTCAGGAAATTTTAACCTGACACTAAAAAGAAGGTGTCTAAATTGTTGTCTTTTAGCTGTGCTGTTGATGGACACTATTGTCCCACAAGGCATTGCTTTGTGGGAAATGGAATAGCTGCTTAGAATCTTTGGGAAAACAACTGGTGGTAAAGTTTATTTGGCAGTGTACAACACCTGAAGTGCTCTGATTTCTTATATACCAACAGCAAAAACATCTAACTATGAAAATTAGTATAGTACATACTGTACATAGTTGGTAAATGGGATAGAATTTGGACAGTTATTACACATATATATACTTCCTGTATCAAAATGCCATTTTCTGTGAATAAGGTGACTGTGCTGTTGCTAATTGTAGGTAAAGTGATCTTATGTATCTGTGGTTAGCAGGCCTCCTATCTTTACAGGTCAGAGGTCAGACCTGTTGCTGGCTCACCCCCGGGCTGTGTGTTTGTGTGTGAAGGCATATGATGACACCATGCGTCTGTTAAATGAGAGAGCGCTGTGTACTAGTGGGGGGGGGACATTTGGTTTGCTCATCTAGCTGTTAACCAGCCGTTTGATGTTCCTAACATAAACAAGGTTATTTACAGTGCAGGAGGAGGCAGTGACGAGGTGGAGGTGACAGACACTTTCTCGCTCTCAACTGAACAACCCCCCGTCAGTGAGTCGTCAGGCAAATGTGTGTTTTAGTTGTTTGGGAGTGTGTTAACTCAGGGAAAGTTCATGGTGCACCCTGCCGTTTTTCTGCAGCAACGTGCTTCACATTCACATGGACAGCTATATGTTATACTTTGGGTGCACATGTATATGCTCTTGTGTGAGTCTTTTCTTCAATGTTTTAACCAGTTTAAATTGTTATTGTCTTTAGAGAAAGAAGAGAACAGGAGAAATACTTTGCACAGGATAGAATTCACACCAAATCCTTGTAATTTTAGGACATGAAAGTGGCCCACAGTCAGATATTAGCTGTCATAAACTAATACCAATTAAACCCTCCTTCAAGTCACCTGGTCACAAGCATATTAAAGAAGTACAATTTAATATCAGCATCAAAAACAAAGACAAATCAGAAAAACGGCAAGGCAAGGAAACAACCTAGAAGAAAATAATATAATATATAATATACAGTATAATAATATAAAGCAACAAACAATTACAGAAAGGCAAAAGCCTTTTTCTGTGTGCAAACATTTGGGGTTGAAACACACAGCACAATGCAGGTCAGAGCTTCAGCCGTCATTGACTCCCATTTGAAACTAAAACAAAACAAACAAACCAAAATCAAACTTAATTTTTTTCCTTCTGTGTTGCATTGCAGCAGTGCAGCTACCAATCATGGCCCACCGCTTAAACTGAACTGAAATTCAGTGACAATTGAACGCTTTTACTTGCAGTCTGTGGTGCATTTTCATGTAGGGTCAGCTCCTCAGACAGGTTGATTCAGTTGATGGTAAAGACCTGACCTACTTCGGTTTTTAGTTAGGACTTTGAAACGGTCAATTGGAGTCTGACTTATATATAGATATACTCCAACGTGAATGTTTTGTAAAGAGAGGTCAGGGGGTCACTGATGATAGAGCACAGGCTGCCAGAGGTGAGACTCTAGTGAAAATGACAATCTTTACCAGCCTTACTTTCACCTCCCCCACCTGTGTGCATGACATGCATGACGTGTCAACCAGAATGGCTCTCTATGGATGAGAAGTCTCCCCCCAGACCCTTTTGGTGTTCTGGTGCCAGGACCTGGGAGCCCAAGGCTCATATGTAAAGGTTGTGCAGAAAGAAATATCTGACATCCTGTGCCTCACATTGTAGCAACCAAAACCTGATATGATTATTTACCACTGGTGTATGAGTGTACGACTGTGTGTGTGTGAGGTTGAGGGGGCTCAAGGTCCTTGCATAACAAAACTGTTCCATTTGTTGTTTGTGTGACATTATGCTTTTCTTGGTTGTATTCTGCTGCGCTCAGTAGGATGCACTGAATGTACTATTAATAACACATATTTTGCACCTCATGCTTATATAGTTTTGACATAAAATGGGGCATACATTTTTCAATGCTGGTTCAAAGGACATAATAATAAGTACTTAATTGTCTCCTTGGGGAAATTCATTTTTATCACTCTGTTGTTTTTTTTTGTTTTTTTTACACACACAGAGGCCTGAAATACACACATGCTCACAAGTAGTTAGGGGTTCAGTGCCTTGCTCAAGGGCACATCAACAGTGCCCAGGAGGTGAGCTGCTACCAGTCTACACTCTGTACCGTCTGGTCCAAGCTGGACCGGCTACTCTCCGGTTCCCAAGCCAAGTCCCCACGGACTGAGCTATTACCGCCCCTTGTCAAGACATCTCTCCCATTCCTGGTAGGAAAGAGAGATTAACTTACTTTTTAAACTTTTACTGTGTGAACTATTATTATTTTATCTATTTTAGTTTTTATTTGATTTATTTGTAAATTCATTTTCTATTCTATTGTTAGATTCATTTTATTTTATTTATATACAGTATATAGTATGTTGTGCTGTGTGTGATTGTGATGTGACGATGAAACAGATAATTCCAACCCTCCTCAATGTTTTCATCCAACATTTATTAGCTCCTTTATTTGTTCGTGCTGGCCATATGCCCGGATATTATTTGAATACTGGCTTGTATTTGAGAATTTATATTGAACAGAAATATTATAAACATTTGAGAATCTACTCGACCAGCCTTAAAAAAACATGACCTTTGCATTTCTATCATGTTGAAGTAATAACAAAAACTCTATTGCCCACAATGCCTTGCAGGGTAATCAAGGAACACAGTGCATTCTTTATCACACTATGAAAACTTCTTGTAACATCATCAGAGATCACAGGTTACATTGTCCTGTCCTAACCTAAAATTGTTGCACATTTGGTTCAAACTGAAATTCAGATGCAAAATTTAAAAAAAAACTCGTCACATCATTCAACGCAAACAGATTTCATCAGTCACATGCTCCTTTCAGCAGAAATGTAATAAGAAACAGCAAAACTCCTACGGTTTCATCGCACAAAAGAATATCTTCGGTGAGCAAGAAGCAATACAAGCACAAGCATTTATTTACCTGCTTTGTTTGTGGCCATTGTCATCGTCATTTGTGGAAATACTTTTAGGCTGCAGCCCACTGTTGGGTCACTGAATGGACAGATATTCAAGAGAAAATGATGACAACAACACACGTGCCTTGCTTCTATTCGATTCATGATTACGAAGTATATCTATCAGTTCCATTATTCAGTCTGTTCAAACTGTCATATTGGAAACAAATCTGCTGCATTTGGATTCATACAAACCCAGTACAACAAAGGGACACTCCACTCTGAAAAACAATTCCAAACAAACCTACAGACAGACACAACTTAGCAGTTAACTGGTGAGATCATAGACATGGACTTCTATGTGTCCCCAGCTGATCATTCACTGAAGTGGCCCAGGATGCTGTCATCAAGCATAAGCTCAGGAGGTCAGTCAGAGGATGATCCAGGTTCCCAGTCCAACATCTCCTCACATCCTGAATTACACATTCCACACTCTGTCTGTTTTTCAAGGTTGCCTGAGTTCTGGCAGTCAAAAAGCAACTCACACCCTGCCCATGATACCATATTTGCTGGTTTATTATTATTGGTTTATTGTGACCTCCTGACCTACTTTGTAGCTGCAATTCTTTGCAAGCCTTTGTGAATAGCAAATTCATCAGTATGTGGCTGAATACCAATGCCCGGACTTTCCCGCATTTAAGACTTCCAGACGTTGCTGATGTTCACAAGTGCCAAGAGCTGTGCAACTCTACAGTTAGTAAGTCCCCAAAGGTGACTTGCAGATTTCACCAGACTTGCAGACTTCACCAGACTATGCTCAGAAGATTACCCATAATTCAGAGAAATATGGATGTAAGGATGTCAAAGAAAGTATCGGAGAACGTGACTTGACATGATAATGGTGAACACAAACATAGATGTATGACCAAAGTCAGCAAGGGCTCAGTCCGCAAGTTCAGGAGGCTATTAGTCTTGTTGCTTTATTAGTGGCTTGTTGCCTCAAGTTGAACAGTGTATTTCAGCCACCTTTTTTATTTTCATTGCGTCACCGGACACACACATACACATATAGGGGCAAGGGCCTTCCTCTGGAGCACTTGAAATATTAAGATCCCTGTCTGAGTTAAAATCAGTAACCTCAAAGCAGATGTCAATCACACACCTTTATCCTCCACTGCACCTTTAAGTTATGTGTATGAGAGCTTTAAAAATGGTCTTCTCATTTGCGGTGGGCCCAGTATTTGCTGTCACGGTTGACCCTCTTGTGCTCGTTCACGCGTGGTGACATGGATATCCCAGATTATGAGGCCTGATGTCACTGACAACCAGTGTGTCGCCACAGTGGCTCGGTCTCGCTCCAGTGAGCCAAAATGGACACCACAGCTCCCCTGCCTGCAGTGCTGTGTCAGCGGTCCCACAGGGCGACTAGAGGCATGCTTGCTCAGTGGTTCTACTCTGCTGATCTGAGACATAGAGACAAACAGTGGCCTCCAGTTTTTGTTCTTCAGGTAACAATTGAATAGCAGATGGTTGATCTGAACTAACATGATCAGCACCGAGCAGAGGCCCAGTGCTCATGTCTGAGCTTCCCCTGCCTGGAAATCCTGGAGTTGTTTTTTTTTCTCTTTGTTGTTGTTTTTTTGGGATTGATTAATCAGATTTATCAGCTTTAGACTATTTTGTTATCAGTTTTGTTCTTTTGTGGACAGTAGAGGGGTAGGAAACAAGAAACTGCAGAAGGGGTCGCTGGTGGTGGTGAGATGAAGGAATGCCAGAATGTCTTGTCAGTCATAACTCTGCCAAGCTGGAAGTAAACTGCAGTTTTTGTGGCCAGGCCTGTTTTTCTCATTTGGGGCCGCTCTGTACGAAACCTGATCCCATCGTGTGATTGAGCTTTTCATTTTACTATACCTCATTTAATATATGCTGCTGGTGATACAGCTCTATAGACATCAGTATAGGCCTAATTAATGATCTGTTTGTTTTGTAATTTCAGTTTTGTAGCTGCCTTCATTTCATTTTATCATCTTCCCTCATTTGTGCTCCATAAATAAATGGTAGCACAATGTAACTTATAAAGCAGAATGTGTATGATCACAACAAGGTATACTGTACATGTCATTATTGATCAATCTATTGTTTTCTAACTTATTTCTAATTTATTGATTGATCATTTGGTGTGTAAAATGTCAGAAAATAATAAGAAATACTCATTCCAATACCGATCAATTTCCCAGAGCCTAAGGTGATGTCTTCAGATGTCTGGTTTTGTCCAACCAACAGCCCGAACCAGTTTTTCTGACTCCCTCTGTGTTGAGTGTTTTGTCAGAGTGGTTGTTATTTGGGGTGTTAAACTTTGCGCTGTCCCTCACTCTCTGCACAGCTGATTTCTTGTTTCTCTCCTACTCTGCTCTGTGCTGGACTGTTACCANCTGTAACCATCGTCTCCGCCTCTCTCTGGTAAAGTTTTGCCACCACAGCGAAAATAAAATCACATAAGAGAACAAAACATTCCACTATCAATCATCTGATCCACTTCATCAATACATACATGGTTGTTGTTGCTTTGCAACGGGTGTGTTACTCTAACGTTAACGTTACCGAAGCCTGACTCTGTGATTAACTGTGATTAGGAGACCTCTGGTTTTATTTTAATTGACTTCAGCCTGGCCCGATGCTGGTGACTAGACGCTGTAGAACAGAGACTTTTTATTTCTCTTCTGTAGCAGCGAACACAACACACGGCCTTTCAGTAACTATGATGCTGCAGTCTGAGCTCATCCAGACACTTTATGGCTGACTAAAGTAACTTAACTACCATTAATAGCAGGTACTTTTCTGTGGCTGCAGCACTGTGCAGGTACTTCTCTCACACACCTGGAGAGACTTGCCTCCCTCACAAACTATATTTAATTATTTTGGGATTTCCAGCTTGAGAAATACAAGGTGTGAACTGGTTGATATGCGTGAGTCTCACGGTCAAAGTGTGAGACTCAGCAGCTCTGTTATATTTTATGGGAATTTCTGATATGCACTGCCGTCACGCCGCTGCCGGTAGACGTTCCTTCTGTGCACTCGCCTTAATGACACTGCCGTTCTCTCGTCTGCAGTCCCAATCAATCCCATTCAAAACTCCACATGGTATGGCGGTGACGGAAGGGTAGACTGCTCCTTCCCCTTCTCCTTGTAATCCTTAAATTGGCACTATCCACCAATAATACTAGCGGTAGCTTTAGAGGGCGGCGCAAAGTGTACGTAGCTATATAACTAACATTCGTGTAACTTCATCACTCACTCACTCACTCACTCACTCAGTGACAGCTTTTGAGTTTGTAGGGCTGGCCCTCTGCGGTTCACCCAAAATAGGTTAAAATTGGTGACAATAGCTGTGTCCCAGGTATGACCAGATTAACCTGCCTGCGGGCCCCAGGGCAAAACTGAGCTGCTGGACCCCCATTGACTACATGTACTTCCTCTTCTCTGTGTAGTATTCCTGGCCCAAGGTTTCCTGTGTGGTAATTACATTAAACTCAAATTCTTTTAGGAATATTCTGCATGGCAGCACAGTATCAGCTGAAATATTGGCGGTGTTAACAAACAGTAGCAATACATCAACGTAAAAATACTCTGTTTAATCTAAAAATCCTGCATTTAAAATTTTACTTAATTAAAGTACAAACGTTTTATCAACAAAATATACAATGTATTATATTTTATCTGCTCTGTTTTTAAAATATTAATCTCAACAACTGTCAAATAAATAGCAGTAGTAAAAACTCAAATATTTCCCTCTGAAATGTCGTGGAGTAGAAGTATAAGGTAACGTGTAGGAATATTTATGTACAAGCATCTCAGAATTGTATGTACTTGACACTTACTTTGTCCTTCAGAAGACCCAAAGACCAGGCTAAACTGGGTTCTTTCAGATCACATTTCATGTCACATTAAGAGACTTCATGTGTGACACAAGTATATCTGTCTTATCAACTATCAGTTTTCTGACCACAGAGTAATCATTTAGTGTAACTACTGAACAGTCCTGTCGTCTGACTGAAGCCTAACCGACCTCCTGGCTCCAGAGGACCACGCATCTGTCTAACTATGTGAAAATGTTGCATTTCCTGTTCACCATAAACATTTTCTGTTCATTTATGTTTACACTGACATTATATACAGAGTAAATATGGGTTTCACTTTTCACCTGATGTAGAGTTGCTGTGTGCTATTTTGAAGTGATTATTGACACCCCTCACATCTCTATGTGTGCTTGATTCATTTGTTTTGGACGGGGGAGTCCAGCTGACTAATGTTACTGATGACAGCTCCCATTCTGAGCCTGGCCTTGTGACATTCAAGTGTCCCTGCTAATGGCAAACAGCACACTTAGATATGATGATGGAGGCTGTTTCTCTCTGGAGGACCAAAACTGCCAAAATCAAAAATAAAATAAATAAATAAATAAATGAATTAATATACCATTAAATGAACCAAAAATTTAATGCAGGCATTAATGAATTTATGAAATGTGACATAAATTGATATCTGTATCTGCTTCTGTATTTATTTACTTTTGTGTTAATTCCCCTATTTATTTACTTTCCTATTAATTTTGCATTTTATTTATTAATTTATTAATTTTTAAATTTATTGATTTCTGTATTGTTTTCCCTTTGCATTTTCCCCCTATTTATTTCCCCAAACTTAATTATGTATATTATTTTTACATTTCTTTATACATTCCTGCTTCATTATGCAAATGAGGGGGGCTGTCGTTCAAAGTGTGTCATGGGGTCAACTTTTTGCCTATAGGATATCTCTAGAGAACTGAGACGCTTAGCCAATCTAGCTGAAAATACTGTCAGTCAGGATGTTCAGCGAGCTAACCCAGTAGCACACTACACACCCCCTGAGCTGAAGAACGGCTAAACGGTGCTGCTCAGTGACAGACTGTCGTTCGCAAGCTAACCCAATAGCACATGGAAAAGGGAAAGGCAAAGGCAATTAGGCTAACAGTTAGGCTTTTAACAAGGCTTCTAACACAACAGACTCACTCTTCAACTCACTCGTGTGTGAAGCGGCGTACTGTTTTTTCCGGTCTCTGCTAGCGTTGCAAGTAAACCCAAAATACACAAGGACTGTGCAGACATACAATGGGCAAATCAGGAAATGAATGTCCATCATGTGGATGCAGAAAGTATAGTTTGGGATTTATTTGAAAATATTAATTGTTGACAGTCGTATTGATTTTTGGCAATTTTTAACACAGTTTTTGGTTCGGTAACATTTGTTCTGTTAGTTTATAACATTAGTATTCTTTCTATTCTATGTATATAAGATTGGTTTTGGCTTCCAAAAAGTGTTTCATTTGAGTGTTTTTAAATATCTCACAGTCCAATGCTTTTTCAGAATCTTTTCCAACCCGACAGGAATGCAGTTCTCTGAAAAACAAAGAATGTAAACCATATTCTACTGGCTTAGCTCCAAACATATTGTCCACCACATCGGCCTTTAGAAACCCAGAGTGCTGCTTTGTGTAAGGTGTTAGAATGGAATCAGATAGTGGGTAGAAGGTGATGTGGGGTGGGCTGCATGGTTTCTTGCATGGGTGTTCAGAGAAGCTGAAATCCAAGCTTTGCTATGGTCCCACCATCAGACTGCACAAGGGGGATGTAGGTTGAATCTTGAGCTCACCTTCCTGCTTTGTGGAGCCACAGACACATTTTAAAGACTTGGGTGTACATTGGTGGCCAATTGTTAATGAAATGCAAGGCTTGGAGAGGGGCTGGGGCCTCAGATTTCCTCTCAGTTTATAAATTCAGGCCCAAATCTAATCTTTTCCATTCACATATCAAAGGATTTCATTATAGCATCTAGAAATGGTCAAATAATTGGAGGAAGTATTTTTTCCATATTTTATTTTACTTCCTTCTTCACAGTTTTGTTTAACCCACTCTGATTAGAGCCAGACCCTTTTGGTCCCCTCTAACACGTAAGACTTGTGATGTTTATGTTGGTGGTTCTGCTTTTGTTATTAGCCTAACAGGCGAGAGCTATTAGACCGAGAGCCTTCTTTTTAACACTAAGAGTTGTGTGTAGTGTGAAGCTGGACACATGCCAAACTCCTACAGCACACATGGTAAAAGCATTGACTTTACCTCCATTTTCTTCAGCAATCTCTCTCCCTCCCTCCCTCTCTCTGTCTGAGCTTCTGTTTTAATAGCTTTCATAGCGTTGTGTGTCGGCTACCATTTCTCCTGCCTGGTAACTCGATTTAAGAATGAATCGCCTCTTTAAATCCTCACAGCACCTCATTCTTAAACTTGGCAGAAGACTGACTTATGAAGTCACATGGGGAACTGAGGTTCCAGCCCCGCTGGTCCTCAGGGAGATCTGACATATGTGATATTTCACATTAGCGATGTGACAAAGCTGGACTAAAAGTATTTGCCTCACTCACCTCAGTAAGATGACAGAACAGAGTACACATAGGGGAACCTGAGGAGACCAAACCAGTGTGCTTTGTTTGTTTTAAGACCACAGGGTGTCAGGAAAGCGACTAATTGCCATTTGAAATCCATGCTGTGATTACATTCCTCAGAAAATTATGATGGATGTCAATGGCCCTGTAATGAAAACACAGAGAAATTGACTCACAAGTTGAAAAATGTCAGCTCATAAAAATTCATACAGCTCTAAACTACTCTAACAACTGAATTTGTTGGAGGTCCATTAAAATCCATTATGTAAAGTCAACAAATAAGATCCTGCTCCCTTTTGATATCATGGACAAACAGACCACAGACAGTTCGGGTTGGTGGTCATATGTCTGCTCTTGTGCTGAACACCGGAGACCCCCAGGGCTGTGTGCTCAGCCCCTTCTTGTTCTCGCTGTACACCCATGACTGCAATCCCTGACATGGAGAGAACTTTGAAGTTTGCAGATGACACTGCCATCATCAGTCAGATTTCAAACAATGATGAGACTTAATATCACAAGGAAATCAACAATCTTGCAGAGTGGTGCACAGAGAACAACGTACTGCTCAATGTCAGCAAAACCAAGGAGCTGATCGTTGATTTTAGAAAAAAGAAGGCAAAGACACTGACTTAATATGAGGATACACTTTAATCAAATCGTAAATTCTATTTGATCAAATTACGTGATGAATCATATGTTGCTACATACCCCCTGGCAACTGCAGATGTACGCCCTGGGACACAAGTTGGTTGGGAAACTAAACTCCTTTGGAATTGACTGAATATTGTACATGCATTTTAAGATTTTCATTTATTTACTGGTTTACATCCCTTAGCATAAAGCATAAGAATCAGTTGCAAAGTGTTGTTAAACCACTGCTCTGAAGTTATTGGCACAACACAAAGATCTCTTGCACAGCTGAACAAGTCCCTAAAAAGGGATTATCAGTGACCCCACACATGCTCTATGACATCTTGAAGAAGGAAGGTTTTATTCTGGCAGTCATAAGACTTGTGAACAGTTGAGATAAAAGAGCCATTGCCATTAACTCAAGTTGTCTTTGCTCAAATTATTTTGTTAAATCCTTACACTATCATATTTATGTATGTGAATGAAAAGTTTTGTGTTTATGCCGTGATTTTATGTTTGCAAACCAATTTGTCACAAATTGTTTAAATCAATTTTACTTGATTCAAACATTGCTACAAAATTGTCCGATGGGGCAAAAACCTTCAGTAACCAGAAGATTTGACAGGTTGTAAACAAGCCAACAGTTTAACAACATTATCTAAACTGCTTTATTTGAAGATAAACTGAGAGTGAGCGCACCTGAAATGTTGGTAATAATTATAACAGGATAGGCTATAGTCTAAGATGAAACAGAAGTGGGTCTGTAAACTGTGATGGATGTCTACAACAGACAGTTCGGGTAATAGTTTTTCCGTTTGCCTTAGTGATCTCTTCCAAATAAGTTGGACTAACCTGGGGGCTTCTTAAAAACCTGTCTCATTGTCTAACAGTTGTTTATGTAATTTACTGGCTTCACTTCTTCTTGTTTGTTTTCATAGAGCTGTTTAGGTAAGACTTCACTGATAATTCATTTATCAGGCTCTGAAAACAATAACATTATTTAGATAATGTCTCTGAAGACTCTCTTAATGAAGAACATAGATATACATATGCACATTAAGAATGAAAAGATGTGCAACCTGCACAATGTGCATACTGTTGCCTTAACCCATAAATAAAACACTCTGTGGATTTACCTTGGTGAATTTGTTGTTTTAACCTTTGCTAGGATTCCATTTGCCAGATAATATGCTGGAGGGTCAGACAGAGGTGGTTTCCCTCGCATGATGGCCACAGTCTCTTTTGTTAATGTGTGGCTGAGAGGAAGAGAGTGGCGCCTGGATACTGCTTACATTAGAACTGCCATGTGCTCAGCCTATTATTAGAAACTGCTTTCAATAGATGATTGAGAATAATGTTATCATGTGCTTAAGATAGATTGATATGTTTCAAGGGCAGGATTCCTGCAAGTAAAAGTCTGGAAATATATGATGAAATTTGACAATAAGTTTGGAAAAGTAGGGAAAAACAATGTTTTACCCGTTTCATTTCATATTATCCAAGATGTGTGGATGTGATATGAGTCAGTAGGGATTAGATGACTGTGAGGATCAATCATTCTAAATACAGTAAAAATCTAGAAATAAGTCTCAGAAATGAATGTGTAACGGATACTGCAGGAACCCTGCAAGGATTTGTGAATGACTTCCTCCAGCATGTTTGGTCGAATGGAAATTTGCATTTGTTAAATGTATATAGACATAGTCAAACATTTTGGGAAATTTCACTTTCTTGCCAAGAGTGAGATGAAAAGATTGATACCACTTCTATGTTGCTACATTATTTACGGAGCAATAACCAGGAAACTATTAGTGTAGTTGAGATTAGCATAAAGACTAGAAGCAGGGGAAAAGGCTAGCCTGGCTCGGTCCAAAGTTCAAAGATATACCTACCAACACCTCTAAAGCTCACTAATTTACATGATGTATCTTGCTTGATTAAGCTGTACACAAACAGAAATGCAAAAGTGACCCTTTGGTTTAGGGGAATTTCCTCCATGCTTGATGCACAGACATGAAAGTGCTTTCGTTCTTCTTCTCTAGCTCTCAGAAATAAAGCAAACAAGCATATTTCCCAAAATTTCCAGCGATTCATTTACTAGATTTATTAAATGCGTTCATTCTTTAATTTGACTTTTTCTGTTGTGGGAAAAAGGTCATCAGAGCATCAGGTGAAGTATCCATGTAGAGAAGGACGCATTTCCAATAATCCAAACATATTAATCATAGCGGACAATAGAAAATGAAGACAGACACTTGGAATCATTTTCCTAATCATCGCAAGTCTGTTTACATTTTGCTGGCCTTACTTTGCAGTGACTTTGCATGCTACTGTATAGCATCTGAATCAAATCTCCGTCCCTTTAGTAGATCTTCCTTTGGCACTGCTTTCTGTCTGTTGAAGTCTCTCCACCCATCGAGCTTTTCACTTCAGTTCCCACCTCAGACATCCACCCCC
>NTHP01000214.1:290999-309003 GCA_003416845.1 Oplegnathus fasciatus
CCCCCCACAGCTTCTGAGCTTCTGGAATGGCTTCAAAACCCACAGGAATACGTTTGAATCAATCTTGATGATTTTAAAACCCCAAAGCAGATGAATTGCAGCTGCTATCTCTCTGTTTCCACACACCCCTCTGTCACTCTCTGACTTCCCATAGCCCTGCTGCTTCCTTTAGCTGGTGACATCGAGCAAAGGAAGTGCGAGCTGGATGACATATTGGTTTTCATGACAGGGGCCGGTGGATTTTTGAAGGTTATTTAACAGCAAAGGGGCCCCTCTTGGGTTACACTGTGGGAGGTGGGTGCATCCTAGCAGTCTCTTTGGCAAGTCTCAATGTCTTCCTCTTCTTGCTTATTTGTTCACCTGAATTATCCATCAGCAGCCCATATTTTTTCTTTTCTGCTTGAAGGTGAGGTTTTGCTGGAAATCAGCTAATCTCTGCCAGTTTCCTAAACCACTGACCTCTCTACTTGGAAAGTCAAACTCCTCTCTTCTCCTTCCACAGATCTTTCGTGTCCTGCTAATTCCTGCCCTAAGGTTTAACAACAGTGCACAAAAGCAAAACTTGAACAAACCCTCAGTGTGCTTGAATGCAACCCCACCATTAAGTTAATGAAAGAGGAGCTGGGGCTAGAGGCTCATTAAAAGGCCATGACTGTGCATTTCTAGTGGTTAGATGAATTAGAGTGCCATGGAAATGTAACCTTGTATCCTGGGGCACTGATGTTTAGCCTAATTTCTTAATGACAGACCCTGGACTTTGTTAACTTCCCAAGCTCTAAATAAAATTTTCGCATGGAAACGTGGAACTAATGCAGTCAAACATGGTTTAAAGGACATATCTATATGTAATAAATATAGTATGTCTTTCATCACTCAAAAGGCTAATCCACAGAGCCTGATCTTGTATATTTGGCTTTACTACCTTTCAATCACAGAGTGGCCAAAATAATCTATTAATGCAGCTTTAATTTAAGATTTCAGTTGAGGAAAGAAAAGTGAAAGGGTAAATAAAGGTATAATTTATGTGCCTCTACTTCAGTCCCAATCATTACCATGAATTGCATTAGGAAGCTTGTCTTCTGTCCAGACTGGACATTTTTTAATACATGCCTTTTCCTCCTCCTGAGAGCAATTTCAGAGAATAATCGTTGAGTCAGGTTAATAGTGGCTTGTTTGGCAAAGATACATGTTGATGTCGTCATTGTGGTGATCTGCTGTAAGAGCTGCTGTGTAATTATTTAATCTCAGGCTTGTTTTCTTTGTGGTCTAAGGCCTGTTGGAAAATATTCCAGTCTCCCAACAAAAGAATTTGATATTGAGAGCAAAATAGCTTCACTCATTAATTTTTTTGAAGAATGGTACGACATGAAACAACCAGGGAGGGTATAATGAAATTTGAGGCTGTTTCTATAACACAGGGCAGGTTATTTGGCCTCTGATTGATTTCAAGGGTTCAAGGGTTCAAGTATTAATTTAACTGTTATTTTACAACACAAGGTCGTATAAACGAAATTTAAGTTGTAGTCCCTTTATGCTACACACACAAAACAACAAGATAGAACAAACAAAAAACTATTAATATTGGTGGAGTGTGTAGGATGAATTTAGAAGTCTCACTGCCTGAGGAAAGAAGCTGCTCTGGAGTCTGGTGTTATGGCAGCGGATACTTCTGTATCGCTTGCCAGATGGAAGCAGGGAGAACAGGCTGTGGCTGGAGTGGGTATTGTCTTTTAGTATCCTTTGGGCTCTACGCAGGCACCTCACCTCAGTGATATCACTAACGCTCAGTAGTGGTACCAATGATGTTCTGGACGGTTTTAGTCACCTGCTGCAGAGACCTCCTGTCCTGGCCCATGCAATAACCATGCCAATTTGTAATGTTTCCTGTCAGGATGCTTTCTGTTGACAAGAACTTGACATGGGAAATTTCTGCTCTCTTAAGTTTCCTTAAGAAATACAACCGTTTCTGAGCTTTCTTAA
The DNA here is from genome assembly GCA_003416845.1 of Oplegnathus fasciatus. Lineage (NCBI taxonomy): Eukaryota > Metazoa > Chordata > Actinopteri > Centrarchiformes > Oplegnathidae > Oplegnathus > Oplegnathus fasciatus. Next base: position 292,980 of record NTHP01000214.1, read on the forward strand.
ACAGGGTGGAGATGTGTGATGACCATGACAGGTTCTTTGTGATGCTGATTCCCAGGAACCTGAAATTTGATGCTTTAGGCATCCAGCAGAACTTTCAGTGGTAATAAACAGTATTTTTTCAGTCTGCACATGGATATTTCATCAGCGTGAACGGCATGTTGTTTCCAACCCTAAAGCACATTGGCTTCACAGTCTGGGCTATGAAGGTGTCACATCCCAAAGAGGCTATACATGTAGAAGAAAAATTCTTCCCCGTATGAGACCTTTTGGCCATGAACCTCCCTCCTCAAAATAAATGACATGCAGGGAATTAGACTGCTTGTGCAGGCTCACCCTCTGTCTGACAGCCAAAGCAATATCACCCCTGGAGTTTACAAGTGGCCTTTCAGCAGTTTTAGAAAGCATCTTTTCACTTTGCTCCCTTTTTCTTCACATTTGACATTTTCTCATAGTATGACATCAGGTTAGCATGGAGCCAGAGAAATCACAGGCAGCTTCATAACTATAACTTCATGTTTTACAAGGCAACAAAGCTATAAGGGCTATGTGGAAGTGGCTGAGCTGTCTTGTATATAGCTAATATGCAGAGGATGAGGATGAAGAATGGGACCTTTGTCCTGACTCCATCTGCTGAGCTGTTTGCTGTTCGGGATATTTCATCTTTTTACTGGGCCTCTGTTTTCACTGGACAGGCTGGAGATAGACATTGGGAAATGATGTTTGATAAAATGTAGTTGTCTCAATGAGATTTTTTTGTGGAGGACTCTGAACCCAATATCGATGCCGTTAGGGTTTATTAATTCCCCTGTGGCTGCAGCAAAGAGAGGTCAGTGTGAGTCAACTAACCTCACTCACCTCCCTTAGACAGCTGTCTATCCAAGTTTTTCATTTGGAAACTGAAGGCCTTCATGTGTGATCGGGGATATTTGTAACAAATGGTGAAAAGGCATGAAATTTGACAAATGATTTTTCCAGGTCTCAGTAAGAGGTGGAGGCGTTCTTCCTCCCCATAGAAGTGCAAAAGTTCACTTAGTTTTATCCTTTGATAGATACACACCCCTCAGCTGTTTGCACAGCTACAGTGTAGTGTTCTTTTCCCCTAAAAATCTGCAAATTTAAAAGATTTTGGCTTAAGAGCCAAGTGATTAATGCATGGCTGTGATGGTGAATGGACATGCTCTGCTGACAATGTAAACAGGCTTTTCACTTTCCTGTCACCATATCTTTAAATGAAACCTTTGACGTCAGGGTAGATTGAGTATTTGCATAACGTGGACTAAGATTTCAAATACACCTCTCACTATATGCAAAACTCATAATGTATTGGTCCAAGCTGTCTCATTTACAATAAAAAAAATCTCACTAAATCCAAATTATAAAGGTGTTGCAGACCAGCACGGCTTATACAGTATCTGCACTGGGGCTTTATGAAGGTTTATTGGTCTTGCAAAAAACCATGTAACACCAAATGTATACTCTCAGTTTGTCAGAGTCGTCTATTAAAGGCTTCCACTTGGTTAATAGCTTTGTAACTCTAAACACAGACACAGAACCCTTTTATTTGTTAGATTAAAGACACGGATAGATCATTGTTTTTTATGCAGGCTTAAGGGTCTCAGTATGCCTCAAACAAAGTGGTTGTCGGACTGTTTACAACTACAAAGACACACAAAAAACACAAAATTATTTGAGAGAGACTGGGGACGCAGTTGGATGCAGTCAGTTGGAGGCTCTGACGGCAGGGATTTTGCCCCACCTTTAATTGTGGACATTCAGAACAAGTGTAAACACTTTTGCCGTTAGATGTCGTACATCTAGTTAATTTGAAGTATTGTGAGGCCTTCACTATGTGATGGTGATGATGCCTACAGGACAGAGGTCGGAGGCATGTCTGACTGACCCAACATACAGTGGGGGATTATACAGTATATCCGATCTGGCCCTGGGATCCCTAAGGAAAAGAGCTAGCGAGAATGTGGCTGGGTGAAGGACTGGGCTATCGTGCTATCTACTTGGCAATCTTCCCCTAACCATAACCTAGTAGTTTTGATTGTCTAAACTTGACCATGCCTTAACCATACTATACACTAACCATAGGGGCACCAGATCTGAAAGCACATGAGTCATTTTTGGAGCACTCATATCAACAATCTGTTCAACACTCTGTCCTCAGTCCTTGAAGCAGGGCATAGGGACGCGCTCCTGTGGACCATGACATGCTCACCAGGCCTTCATGTTTATCTTCCAGGACTAAAACTGGCTTTGATATGTTTCTGCCTATGTCTGCTTTCTGATGTCCTATCTTTCAATCATCTTCCAGTGTAGTCTGATATATTTCTTTGAATCTCTCTGTGGTGCTCACCAAACGGAAGCCTGACAGCCAAAACATTTGCACCGGCTGCTGCTGTGTGTTTACAAGGGCAATTGGAGAAGCAGGGAATCTGAGAGAGCAGGGGGCGATGAGGAGGCTGTGGTGGGTTTTTGGATCTGGATATTTTCAGAACAGAAATTCCACAGGTTATTCCTGGATCCATATGCTGGGACAGAGATAATCTCAAGATGGCAGTCCACCTGCCCACCAATTTACTCTTTGTAACACAAAAGGTCAAATAAGCTGAGAATAAAGAGGACATTACTAGGGTTGATTTGAAGGTTTAGAATTATTGCACATGTGCACATTGCAGATGTGAAAATCATTATGTTGCAGTATTCTAGTAGAACATTGGGGCAGTTAGAGTTGTTAGCATACTCTCTGTTTATAGTATATTATTTGCTATCATAGCAAAGTGTCCCAGACATTTGATTGCATAATTGCTTTAAAAACATGCAGAAGTCATTGTTAAGTAAATGACTGACTTTAATGGGATCAGGAAAGGGGGAACACCCATGTTTCATGTTGGCATGCAATATAAGATCTTAATTTCCGGCCACATCTAACCATTGCCCTTACATTAGCAGAAATAACAGGTGTTTGCAGTAGCATTAAGCCCAGTAGAGGAGACGGCTTGGAATACATGATATCAATGCAGTGAAGCAAATTCCCTTTTAGTGTGTGTGTGTGTTTATGAGTGTAAAGTTTGTTTCATGTTGTGCCCACTGCTTGTTGCACATAAAGCTGTTGCTTCAGCGGCCCCTTGTCAGGCGCCACTTCATGCGCTATATTTAAACCCCCTCCCCCATACCTCCCAAAGTGCCTTTGGATCAAGGTGCTCACAGTATGTCCCTTGGGTGAGTGACTCCAGCCAACAGGATGTGATGGCAGGCCCAGAATGCAACAGGAATCTTGCTTCCATGTTTGCTTTCCCCACACTTGCATGAAGAGAAGGTTTAAGCTTACCCTTTAGGGAGTGGATCACAACTGCAGGAATGACTGGAACAGCCATGCCCTGCTGTAACAGAAACTTCATTATGCGGATCCCATCTCATAACAGAACCCTCACAAATTATATAATTTTGGGTGTTTACAGTGTGTATCAAGTAAGGTAGCACTTGTTGGTTTAAAGCTATAGTCCCTAAGATTTCAGTACCTGTGGTGCGATTAAATAATAGCCTACAGGCTTCACAGTTCTGCCTGAAATTTGACATGTATTAACCACTGGGAGTGGCAGACATGCCTTGTCAGAAATGCAACAGATACGTTGTACTTCTGACATCTGTTTACAGCGGGTGGGTCGGAGGGGAGGTGCAGAGAGAGAGACGAGAGGCAAAGATAGCCTACTGCGTGAGGTGAAAGGGACAGGTGCATACCAGTGTTGTAAAAACAACAGGAAGTTATTGTATTATTGTCATTGTATTGTGTTACATGGTCAATAGTTGCATTAGCTGTAACACACAGCCTTTGCGCCCAATTGCTGCAATTTGCGTCAAAATCGTAGTCCGTCTCGAAGTCTTAGTCAAATCTGAACACACAGACATGATAAACATATTTTTGGATTCAATGACTGACACTTTCTGATGTTATCATGTATCGTCGAATGTCCATCATAAATGTTATGTAAAACATTTTTTCATGTTACAGTATAAATATTTACTGAAGTTGAGAATGTCTTGTTTTTATCCCAGAGTGTCAGACTTTGAAAAGGAAAGGTCATTGAAAATTATTGAAACATATCCACAGCAACTGTATTTGTTTTTTAAATTCATTGTCACAGAGTGGAAATCATAGGACCCATCTTCCGAGAACCATTTGCTAATATCCACACCAAATTTCATGGCAATCTGACCAGAAGGAAAGATATTTTGTCCTGGACCAAAGTTTTAGGTGAACACACCAATCAACAAACGCTCCTTCTTTGTCATACTTTCAGGTCCAGTGGCGAGGGTTAAAACTTAAGCATGGTTATACTGGTTAAACATGGTTAAAGCAGCAGTGGCAGAAAAGGGGGGAAATCTGTATCTGTTAAAGTAGGCCACTGCTGCAAGGCTGGGCAGCAAAACTACCACCAGGCTTTTTATTGAAATGAATAGAGGTAGCAACTTGCCTCTTCCATTCCATGAGGTCCTTTTGGCCAGGTCACTAGCAAAAAATGATTATGGAGATGACTAAAAAATGTATACAAGTTAGAGGACGAATATAAAATTAGGTTGAAATTAAATGTTGTCCTGACAAGAATTTATGAAACACCAATAAAATAACAAAGACCAAGAAAAGTCTGAGATACTGAGGATAGAGTCTGCAGTCTTTTCCATTTATAGTAAAATAGATCATATTAGTTTTAGATTCTGTCAAGTGAAAGTTAAAAAGTGCCAGCATAATACAGGTCACCCACCTGTATTATACTGCAAAAATGCAATGAAACACCACCTGTAGTTTCCAAGTTGCACTTTTGTTTTGACGTTTGTTTGCCCCCAGGTCTGTGTGATGAAAACAGCATTTGCCCAGTCAGCAAACAACACAAAATGAACAAAATGACTGCTCAAATTACTACAAGAACCACACCTAAAAAATAACAGGAAAAGAGAGAATAATGTTTAGGTGCAGAGGGGGGACATTTACACCGTGACTTCTGCTACTATGTCTTACTCCTGGATGTTTACTCATGTCAAACCAGTCCTTTGGGCTGGAGGAGTGACCAAATATTATGCACTCCCTGTGGTCAGTTTTATTAAATAATTCATACTGAGCCTCTCTTAAAACTGCATAAGACTGAAGTAAAATTTATGACGCATCTGTCAATGCAAAAACGACAGAGTCATAACCTCTGATAGGGGGTCACAAGGGGTCATTACTTAATTTTAGGGGTATTGAATGAAAAATTTCGGTAACCACTGATTTGGACCATAATGGGACACCAAAACTCCACAGACACATATCAAGATAAAACTTATAAAATATGAAATCATTTAGTCTTAGTAGAATCAAGTTAATATAAATTACAATGTTGTACTGGTGGATTCTATAAAGAATATCTAATCGTTACATCCATATGCAGCGACTGACAATGATTTATTATATCCAATTTCTTATAAAAGGACAATATGAGCAGCAGCCAGGCACAGACAAAGTGACTTAATGGTTTAACCCTGGTTCTTACTCTGAGTTGGACTGTATGCCTGAATGAAAAGGGTCTTGCTGCTTGGGCCAAGTGTCTTGCATTCATTTGGACGGGACATGGTGGAAATTCTTCAATGGACAATACTGCTCCTCTGTTTGTTCCCAGCCCAGGCCACAGATGATAATGTATCATCTGGCATCTGCCTCGCTCTCTCTTTCCCTCCATCAATCCCAGGATACTGAAATGTTTTCAAATTTCAGCTCACTGTGGCAGTCCCAGGGGCCACACATGGAGCTTTTCAGATGCAAGATCATCAAGACCCCTGAAATTGACACTGTGATTTATGCTTCAATGATTGAACATGACATGTCTTAGGCCTGGGTGTGTCTGGGGAATAATTCCTTGTGTCTTGTTGTTGTTGGAGGAAATAGATTAAACACATCAGTTAGTAATGACCTGTCTTTGAAATGTATTTTTTGATGTGGAAGCACTGCTCTTCAAAGTGGACATTTCTTCTTGCTGCAGAGTATTTCTGAAACATGTTTAGTTTGTTTCAGCTTCACAATAACAGCTGGTTCACCAAACGATCAATTGACCCGTGGCCCCAGACCCTTGCGGTGCGGAATAGGGGGCCACAGCTAATTTTTGCTTGAGGTTAATCTGGCCCTGTTCACTGTATTTAATACACTATGAATCAATCATAAGCAGGACATTTGAGTTATTCAGACTGTATGCATGTAATGTATGTTGTCATAAACTATAAATCTAAATATTTTCTCTCTCTTGTTGTCTTACAGGACCTCCAGTAAGTACACCAGACGCCTTGTGTGACCTGCATGTGGTAAAGTAGACTGTAGTTTGGTGTGAAGTAGATGAAGTCCGCTCGAACATATCTGATGCCAATATACTGCCTTGTCTAGATGCGGTGATAATCTTCCCACTGCTTTATTATATGGCTCTTATTTCTGTCATGAACTTAAATGTTTTGTATATATTTTATGGTTCTAATCTTTGCTTCGAATTGTCCACACAGTTCTGATTCTTACAAATCATTTAAGTATTTCAGTTTTTAGAATTCATTGTGTGAATTAACATTTTAAGTTCCTGGCCTCTAATAGTACTCAGTATGTGGTTGTTAGCGGTAGTTAGAACTTTAACCTTCCCAGCAAGGTTCTGGGTTTGAATCTGCTGGCCAGCTGGGGATTTTTCTGTGTGGATTTTGCATGCTCTCCCCATGTCTGCTTGGGTTTCCTCCTAAATTAGTGAGTCTAAATTGCCTGTAGGTGTGAATGTGACTGTGAATGGTTGTCTGTCAGTCCTGTGACACACCAGTAACCTGTCCAAGATCTCTCACCCACTGAGTGCTGGGATAGGCTTTAGCCCCATGCAACTCTGCACAGAATAAGTGGATCAGTCTTTGGTTGAATGCATGCAAATAGTTGGAATCAAACCTTTGGATAAAAAGAAAACCTTCTGACTCCTGTGCCTCAATGGCACGAGGTTTAGGAACACTGCTCCAAACATCTGGCCACTATGAGTTTAACTTTTGTAGAGCAGTGTCAGTTTGCCAAATATCCCTCCCTGGAAAATTTGAGGGAGAGTTCCTACAGAGGAAGGGACATGAGGTCAGACAGCGAGGCAGATTTTCCACTCTCACTACACTTCTATCTCCACAGGATCTGAGCATTTTAGACTCCAAGACATGGTTAGATTCCACATATCTCTTACATTTTTCTTGACATACATTATGCCAAACGCCTATACCTGATAAGGCTCCATCTTTTAGGTTTTTACCAATTTTCACTCAAAAACACCAATAATTTTTTAAATGGAAGACTGGTTTAAGCTGATTTTCATCTGTAAAATGTAGAAAAGAAAGAAAATGCAAATTAGCTGCCGATTATGCCTCAGAGTTCCTCAAAGTAAAAAAACAAAAAAAACAAAACAAAGATGGTTAAACCACAAAGTATTTCAGGTGTAAATATAAATATTTTTTAAGTTTTGTATCTGATTTTGTAAAATATACAAATAATGTTGTCTTGATATCACTGTTATTTCACAGTGAAAATCCTGCAAAAGGAGCATTCATCCAGAAAACTAGCGGGTAAGCCTACCAGAGTAAAGGATGTCCAGAACGCCTTGAGCAGTATGCATCAATTGGGCACAGTTTTAACAGATGGGTCCTGATGCTAAAGACACATAAAGGTTGTGGTCGAAGGCCTTTATGATGATTTCACAGATGGGTCGACTATATTCAGTCAGAAAGACACAAACCACTCTGGCTTATTTTGTGTTAGCAGCTCCCATAAGAGATTACTTTGGATATTTCATGGACAGTGAATGGAGTTAAAGCTATGTCAAGATCATGTTAAATTTAAGCAAGAACAGAGTCAAAGTATCTTTTGTGCCCAGTCACACCAGAAAATGGCACAGCAAAATTGATTCAGATGTCCTGGTGAAATGGTGCTTAAAGCTTGATGATGTACTGATTGCCGCTAACCTGGAGAGCAAGTTAACACAGCTAATTTAAGAAGTTTCTTTTGAGGGGCAATTTATACTTTGACAGAGCATGGCTGTATAAAACTGGATCAACACAGTTGATAGTAATATGGTACTGTTCTGTTCAAAGGTCAGCACTGTCAAGGCGGTTTGCAATTAGTCAACAGTACAAATTCTCGAGTCAACTGACTTTCTGGCCTTCTTTGGAAAACAAAATAGATCATGGCCGTTCACAGGTCACATCACAGGTGCTTGGCCCCATTGGCCCTTGCATGGGCCTTGTACATGTAACACATTTTAAAATAATTAAAATAATCAGAGATGATGGGAAACACCATCTGACTCTGATAAAGCTTAACAGGATGCCAATCAGGGTCCTTCACAAGCTCTCAGTCAAAAGCTCAAAACATTCTAAAAGCTAAAAACATCCATTTGAAACAAATATTCAATCTAGCTACACAAAAGGAAATGGCCTCATTCCATGATGATTAATTACTAATGCTTTCTTTTGTGTGTGTGTTCAAGTTCAGTCTTAGTCAGCTTCTGGGTAAAATAACACCAATAAGAATGGAGTAAATCAAACCTCTCTCCTATACATCCAACTCACTTCTTATTGAGCAGAGGACTACCCAAGGGACCATACATCCCACGTAAGATGGCCAAATATACCCCTCTCCCACCACCCCCTCCCGGCTTTCCCATTCATTCAGCAGCACTTTGCCAAATGGGAGCCACATGTTGGAGGGTTACTGTGTAATTCAAGTGAAGGGTTCCTTCCGGCAGTGGGCGACCTTTACCCCCTGCAAACAGCCCCTGAAGACCCTGTAACTAACGGGTAGGCACCCATGTGCAGCATGTTCCCACTCAGCACCTGGCTATGAACCTTCATGCATTGCCCTCTGACTAGCCAGCCTGATTTAGTAGAAATACTACTTATCTAACTAGCCAAGCGCCAGCCACACTGACCCAAAACCCTCAAGACTAAAGTGCAAGTAAATCACATGGATGAGAGTACAGTATAACATCAAGGGCCTACAAAGGGGTCACCAACACATTGGCACCCTTTTTCAATTGTCCCAACTGGCTGCTATATTGGGTCTAAAGGGATTGGCTATGAGCCTGCAAGACAAAAAAATAAGAAAAGTCATTATCAAACAGGCTCCTAAATGGCTGGAAGAGTGGAAGAGTATACCTGTCCAGCTCTGTCCCAATTCCTTTCTTTGCGTTCTCTCTGTGAAGTTTAATTGACAGTGCCATCCCAAAGTCACAGTTTAATTTGCATCCTTCATTTATTTCCTGTTACAAAACTGTACTCTGATTTCTTATGACAATGTGTATATAGCACCTAGTGCATTTTTATGTAGAATAGAACTTAGACTCAGCTTCTGTTTCTCTACTATCCATCCACAACATAGTGACATCAAACACATAAAAAGGGTGACATTGATCTGTAGTGCAATGACTTCTACGTAGCAAAAAAAAGATGGAAATGTCACAACAAAATAAAGGTACAACTCAGTCGGAATATACCACAGAATGTATTAAAGGAGTACTCCACTGAAAATCTTTTGACCATCAAATATTCACCACCTGAGCTGGTGGCTTGAAAGGTGGCTGGATTACCAACCAGGCAAAGTGGTCAAATGCCCCAAGGCCCCAGACCCCAAGGAACTGTGTGTCAGTTTGTTTTTAATAATTTAATTATTTGCACTTTTTTTCTAATTCTAAAAGTGCTACACTAAAACCCAATATCAGTTGACATATTATTATTATTATTATTATTATTATTGTTATAAAGAGTATGGTCTAGACTGCTCTATATGTAAAGTTTCATGAGATAGCTTTTGTTGTGATTTGGCGCTATATAAATAAAATTGACTTGACTTGAAATGCTAAGGGAATTAAGACAAGTTTTCATAACCTTATAATGAGGCCGTCTTGTGGAGTGGCTATGAGGGAAATTGTAGTTTCAAAGATGTTTAGTTCATATACCATAAATTCTCATATAAAAGCTGGGGAAGTAAAAAATGACAACAAGAACACACTGAGGGGGGTTAACAGAAATAATGTTTTCATACTGTAATTAATGCCAGTCTTTGTCCTTTGCCGTACTCCTGATTGATGTGAAGCTACCGTCAATGACACTCAAAACTTTTTTTTTCACATTAAACACCCAAGTGTTGAGTTTCATTCATAGACATGCAGCAAACCTTGGAAGGGTAGTATTGTTTGTTTATTAGGTTTCACTTGGAGTCCAAAAGCTAATTTTTGCACCAGGGCCCCATAGTAGCGACATTTTTGCCTCCTCGTAGCTATACCGAAAGTAGCGTATTTGGTTATTTATTGGCAAAGTGGAACTTTGCTGCCTACAGAGTGGATTATATTGTAGGAGTGATATGCGAAGTTTTGATGGACATTTTGATATGACAATAATATTACTGCAGCTGCTGTCCCCCATAAAGAAGCAAGCTACCAACTTTTCAGAGCCACGTTTTGATACTCACAAGAGATTTTTGGTGGACTATCCTCTAACTTAGATAACATTTGTCACAATGCACTATCAAGCCACACCACAAAATAAATTTAATAGACATTTATATTCAGTCATCAAAGCCAATAATCAAGAGCTCAGATGAATGCTTGACATTCCTTCCATCCAGGATTACAGATGTGAAAGGAATGACTTCTAGCACTTGCCCACGCACACATACACACACACACACACACACACACACACACACACACACACACACACACTCTCTCTCTCTCTCTTTCTCTGGTAAGTGCTGCACTCTCAGTGGACTCTTCATGGAGGAATATTGATGACATGCTAGCATTTAAGAGCAGGCAGTTATCATTCTCCTCAGTGAAGTGTCAATGCCTCAACAGCTTTGAGGAAAATGTCAATAGTTCCTGTTTTGACTTCCAACCAATTAGCGTTCCATCTTTTACTTAAGAGCTGCTCACACTAGAAGCATTGTTTTGTGTTCCACTTGCTCAGTGAAACAAAACATACTTGACTTTTGACAATGTGCCCGTTCTTGTTCTTAGAACATGGACTTAACTAAACACCAGTGTATTCTAGCTTCTTGTGATTTGTTTTTGATGGAGGCCACCACATGTTGTCATATCCGCATTAGCAAAGTATTCAGGTTTGGTGGGGTCAGTCAGGAGTTTTGAATAGGGTTTGTCCACCAGAAACGTCAGGACTTTCAGCATGCGTTCTCTCATAACCTCTTTGTTCTTTTATGTTAAGCTTGTGTTGTGTTAAAATATGATTCACAGAATGCCTGTTGACCAGAATTTTAAGAGGGATGTTATTGCATCAATAGTCTTCTTTCTGTGTCTGCAGTTATATGTGGACTGTAAAATTTACTCTTTCCTTTTTGTACCAATTTTATTTTACCCCTTTTTCAGGGTCCTCCTGGACGAGCAGGCTTTCCGGTAACTGTCTTTTTAACTTGTGTCTTGTGTCTTGTGTATTTGCATGTGTAAATACTGATCACTGCAGTATTGATATCTCCGCCTGCCTTGGATTTTTGAGCACGCTTTTATAATTATAGATATAATTAAATTAGATAAAGCCAGCTATTGTTATTACATGATAACCATAGCTGTCTACAGGACATTTGTTTAACCAGTGTACAAGGATCTTAAACAACTCTGTCTCCAAAGTCAAGTCGAAGTCAAGGTATCTTTATTGTCCCTAACAGGGAAATTGGTTTGCAGCCAGGATCATACAAGACACACAAAAACGTCTGAACACAACAAACAACAGGACATAGTGGTAGGAGGCCATTCAGCGTCCAGGTTGGAGTACAAAATAAACAGGATAAAAACAATCTGTGCCAGTGCAATATACAACAACAATTTAAAACTATCTACTGTTTAACATGTAAATGGCAGCAGGGACAAAGGAAACCTTGTTTCTCTTGGTCCTCATAACAGGCACCTTAAAACGACCTGAGGGTAACAGTTTCAACTCTATCTGAATGGGGTGATCTTGGTATTTCAGAAGGGTAGTAGCCTTCCTAAACACCTGCTTGTTATAAATGTCTGTAAGCTGGGCTTGACTCCTCCCTGAGATCTTACTAGCCACTTTAATGAGGCTACCAACAAAATACATCTATATTCTACTAATTTGCTTTGCTAAATTTGTTTTGCAGGAAACATACTCGCTGCATTGATTAAAGCCAGGCTGTGCAACTTTTGAAAGAAGAAATAACACAAACTCTCTCTTTGAAATGAAAGGTTCAATTCATAAGCAACACCTGGTCTTACTTGATCTGGAATGATAGCTAAAGATTGCTAATGTTAGGAAATGGTTTCTTCCTGCTCGTGGTTCCATTCTACTCACTCTCAGTACCCAATGACATCTTTTACAGTGTTGGGGAGTAGCGAGCCACCACCTAGCTATTTTCAAAATCATGTAATGTTTCAAATGGCTACTTTTCCCCCCTTTAAGCAGCCAGGCATTTGGTCATTGTGTAATGTAAGTGTATGTTAATGCGCTGCATATGCGAGTCATTGACAACCACATTAATTTGTATTGTAGTTTAATAAATTAAGTTATAATAATAATTAATGCATTTGTTATATTATATTGTGTTATACTGTATATCTTGATTTAAAAGCTGCAGTGTGTTAAGCTATGCTTTCTGAGCAGCTTGTAGCGTAGCTTGCTTCTTTCAATAAAATATCATGTTGCTGTTGCTTATTTACTTCCAATGAAAGCTAGCTTCTTTTTTTATTGACACAAATAATTTCACAAATACAAAGGACAGAAGTTCCTGATTGAAAGTCAACAAATGTAACAAACAAACAGTTACAGCAACAATTGCAACAAAGTCAGGTAAATTGTATATATGTACATACTGTACAACATATACATACTGTACATACTGTATGTATAAGCATATATATATGTGTATATGCACATGCACAATATGTATATACATACATATATGTGCCTGAGTTAAATCAGAGTGTGTAGCGAGATAGGTGAACAAGGCTAAAAGGCAAACAAGCACCACATAGACCCATCCTTGGCCCGTACACCCCACAGCCATTCACAGCATAACATATATACATATATATATACATACATGCAATATTAGGATATATTAGTGGGTTCCAAGGCTGGATGGCAAAAAAAGCTAAGAAGCTACACCATCCTGCTTTAAATAACAGGATATTGTCACCAAAGACCGGGGTTTGCATCAAGTTTAGACAACTGAAACACTTGGTAGTTAGGAAAAGATAGCAATTTGGTTAAATATTGAAAAGTGAATATTTATATGTTAACAGGAGAATGTTCCTCGTTATGTAAGAAAATGTAATCTAGGCAGGATTACACATTTGAAACACATTTTCTAATGAAAATTAGTTTTGTATGACTGTGTTTTTAAGAAAACAGGGTTGCAACATATATATATATATATATATATATATATATATACACACACACACATATATATATATATATATATATATACAACCAGGCTGGGTTATGTATATATATATACACACACACACACAGTATATATATATAATTTATAGAACTCAAATGTGTCCAGATACTTTCAACGTGGAATTAAAATTAGCATTTTAATTAACAATCTGATTCTATATGATTTCTAGATCACTTCTCAGTCCAGAAACCTCAGAGATATCAGTACAGCAGTAGAACTGAGTGCTTATAGCTTTAAAACCTTAACACTATTGTGCCGTGGCCTCTTGGTTGTTCTAATTAAAATTCTGTCCCTATTTTTGCTACTCCTTGAATGTAATGCTTATATGATCTGCTTCATCTCTACCCGTTTTCTCTTCATTCTAACACTCTCCTTCTCTTTCTGCTGAACTAGAGGTCTCAACATGTCAAACCCACATGGTTCTTATCATGACAACAGGTGGCCATCTAGTATCTGACCTTTGCCCTGGGTTGTCAGTTACAACCAGCAAACCCCCCATTTTGTTCTGACAAGCTCACTTGTGAAACAGGTCCATAAAACAGTCTCAAGCAGAGACCGGCTCCATGTTTAGTTCCTTTGCCGGAGCTCTGCCAACAGTTTGTGTCAACGTGAGGATGAAATTCCTTCCAGGATTTGTGATTGATTACACCCATCAAGCAGCGGGAAATTAAATCACAAGCAGTCTTTGACTGAATGAGGGCTGGAGGATGTGGTTTTTGGACAGGAGACCTTTAAAAAAATGAAAATCACGGATCAGCGTTTCCATAGAATGTGGTTATTTCTCGAATGTGACATTGTAGTTCTTAATAACCAAATGGGGTAGAACACACCATATGATGGATGGATCATAAACACATTGTTCCCTCCTCACCTTACATACACACACGCACACATATATTTCTCTCAAACATTATATTTCTCCACATGCAGGTGGACCAAGCTCACAGTCTGGAGTATTCGCATAATTCCTGCTGACCCCTTGGCTACTGACTTGCATTTACTAATTCACTCATAATTAATTAAAGCTAACATCAGATATCTGCCTTCATCTGCTCTGCTGCAAAACTATATCACAACAAATTTGGTCTCATTGGTGGGTATTTCACAAGTAATACTTACTATACTGGTTATACGTACAATAGAAGTGTGTGTGTGTGTGTGTGTGTGTGTGTGTGTGTGCGTTTGGCCTGAGTCTAGGGTACAGCTGAGGCTCATTAAGGCTGTAAATATGCCTCAGACACCTCAACACTGCACCGCTAAGGACCTGCATAAATCTTTTTGACTGCAGTGTGTTTGTCAGCCCAAGCCCAAGCCCAAGTGTGTGTGTGTGTGTGTGTGTGCGTGGTGAGAAACCAGTGAATGGGAGACTACCAAGGCCCTAATAAATCTGAAAACCACATGAGAGAGTGACAGGTGCTACAAGGGAAAGATGGACACTAATGTGCATGTGTGTACACCTGTATATGTCGGTACAGGAAATACCTGACTGTTATCTTTTCAGGCAGGAAAAATATTTGTATTAACATGTTTTGGATACACAGCAGGAGGAATAGTGCAGCAGCAATCTGGTTTCTGTCTGTGGAATGTAGTGTAACTCATGAACTGAATGAGGTTTTTCAAAACACTCTTTCACTTTGTCTCATGGCTACCAGACCTACTTTAGTGAAGGTTGTATTTTGTGGTAAGAGCAAATAATCACCTTAGACACTGTGTAAAGCCCCCAGTTCTGGATTAAAACCATTTTTGGTGGTGCCAGATTCTCCCCAAGGCCTTGGTTTATATCAGGACCTTGGACAGGGCTTCAAAGAGCTCAGCCGTAGCCTGATACTATTTAAGGCTTTACAAAATATGTCACATACTAATGACAGAGATACCAGCACATCTAATGTACCATAACCGAAAACAGCTGAATCTAAGTCCAGATTCAGTCTACATAGATGAGATGAGGGGTGGTATTAGTTTAATTAAAATGTGACAGGCAGGCACCATATCTTCATTTAAGCTGATGGTTATATTCCCATTCTGTGACATCTCCTGTCTGCCAGGCAACACCAGCCCTTATTTTGGTATATTGCTTGGGAAGAAGATTGGCAGTGCATGTTTTACTCAGTCATCAACATGAATCATTCCAACATCTGATTGGACAAATGCAGCACTCACTGGACAGTCATTGGTCTTTGTTTTAAACAGGACCATTCTTCCTTCACTAAATTAAATCAGTTCATGAGCATGCAGTTTCAAAATCCAGCTATAAAACCTGTAATGGCCCTATGGCACAGTCAGAACAGAGGTTGGATGTGCAGGAGTCTCTTCCCGCACAGATAAAAAACAGTTAGTGGTTGGACCTCCCATGAAAACTCATTAGCTGGACATTTTTTCAGGAAAGAGACGTTACTGTTGAGTTAATTAGTTTCTGAGGCCCATGTATCTAGAAGTCATTTGCTCTGGCTTCGACATTGAGTGATGGGGTTTCCATTACATCTGAACAGAGACAGACAATAGTCGATAAGAGCTTAGCCCCACAGAGTAAAACATGCCATGGTTTTGTGCTTTAGTAGT
>NTHP01000214.1:312839-338272 GCA_003416845.1 Oplegnathus fasciatus
TTCTGCTAGCGTTGTGAGTAAACAGTTTTTATGGCCGAACAAACAAAGAAAAGGTCGATGACTACAGATGAGGAAAGTGAAACTGAAACTTAAGTGAGGTCCGAAAACACACCTTCAATTAGTGATTATTGCCATAGGTGCTGTGAAAGACAACGAAATGAAAATCTTTGAGATGATAACTTTAAGTTACGTATGTAACTTAAATTACATTATGTGTGTGACGTAAGTTAAATACATTATGTATATTAACTTATGTACGTAAGTTAAAATAAGTCAACAATGACTTTTGGTTTCACACGGGAAACAAACAGCTCCAGTCTCCTAGGTGAAAGTCCTGTGTTTGTTTGACCTATCCATCCACCAGGCTCCTCTGTTGCAACTCTGTCACTCTTAATACGATGTCACCGGACATTTTTTTCTCTATGACATTTGCACGTTAAATAACATGCCATCTCTGCACAATATAAGTCAGTACAGACTAAATGGTGTGAAATGACAGCCGACAAGCAAAAAATCAGTTCTGATAACATGAAATGACTTAAGACATTGCCATTTTATTCATATGCCATTTGGTGAGACCAGGCTGTCTACTCAGGTCTGAGTGGGTGTGTGCAGACTGTTTGATTGACATCTCCCTCACCTGTTAGGGTGGGAGAAATTACACTACTCTATTTAGTTCAAGGAATTCTGTGACCTCATGCACACCCCAGCATAATTTTGCCCACCCTCAACCTGAGCAGAGGTCTAAATCAACCAAAATAACTGAAAACACATGTAGGGGTGTTTGGGGCCTTTATCATTGGTTATATGAATATTTTAAGTGCAGCATTATAATTGTTGACCATTTTTCATGGGTCAGCTTTAAGTGAGCATGGAATTTCTGATAATGTAACATCATTAACAAAAACTTGTAAAATGTAATTAGTTAATTGCGGTATTGCTATACGAATATGAAATACAACTATTACCACTACTACAGATACTCTAACAGTATGTTATGTCATGTACAGTGGTAGTTTAATTTAGCCCCGCCTTGTCAGTCTTGTCTCTGCCAGCACTGCCTGGCACTGCCTGGCAGTGCTGGCCTTACCACATAGTTTCTTCTGTTTCATCTGTACAGAGATAACAAAGTCAACAAACCAAGGCTTTCCCAAAGCCAGTTTTCTAGCCTTTTACAATTACAAATTACAGACCATTAATTACACTGTGATATCAGAAAATACCCAAATACCCAACTAACATTTCATTAAGTCAATGTAATTACCAATAATAGCATTAGTAATCACAATAATCAATAATAATATGGTTTTACCTGTAACTGCTATGTTGTTTCAACACACTTTCCCTCATTTTGCTGCAGCAACCAACAATCTCCAAATTGTCTCTCAGTTTATTGTTGAACTTTTGAGGCTCAGCTGTGGAGAGTTTGATATTAATTGAGCTAAATATCAACGTTAGCTGGAAGAAAATCTTTGGAATTGTTGAACTCCATAGGGTGTTACAGCAAAATGAGAGAGTGTATTGTTAATGACCAGCCCTACTGTGATCTACTGCACATGACTTAGAATGGTGACAGAGGTGTTTTACTATGTAATCTGTTTTACTTTGGTATTACTTCCAGTCATCACTGTGCAGTTAACAGCCTGTAATTTACAGGGTTAGCACACAATTCATTTGGTTATTTTTGAACATTTCTTATATTATACTATTAATATTTCATAGTCATAACAATTTCAGCCCTGCCATATGTGAATAATATTTAACATCGGAAATATGTTTTAGGCACATGACACTGTGGTCTCCAAGCTCACAGGCCTCTCACCTAGCTAAGCACTTTTCTCAGCATGAAAACAATTCAGAGTGCTCAATTTTCACTAGGATTTGGATTTTTAATGCCAATAGTGATTGAATGAGGTTGTTCATATCAGATATCCTATATTTACATTCACGATTCAAGAGCCAAGAAGGCCTCTGACACAGCTTTTAGACTGTGGATACTATGAATTGGCAGCATCAAAGGTGTCCAATATTGAACTGTTTTTGTCTCATTTTGAATGAAGAGCTAGTATTGGTGAACTAACATGTTAAGTCTAACTCTACCCCCAGAACAGAGCTGTGTTTCCATCATGCCCCTTCTCAAAGGAGGTGAAGTGTTTAGTCCTTACTCAAATTTGTGTTATCACGGTCTTTGTTAGAAAAGTCCATCTTGATGCTGCACTTACTGTATCCCTCCTCAGGTTCTGCATAGCTATTCACCACACAGCAATCCTAAAGGTCTCAGTATGCTTTAAGCGAACATGGAAATGCCTGTATAGCTGTATGAATAATGAAAAACGCTGCATAAATTATCTGTTTTGAAAAAAGCTTCAAAAATTGATGGATGAATAGTTGGACCCCTGATTCCACCATCAGAAAGGATGTTTCAGACACTGTTGGACAATCTGACAAGCATTCTGTCTGAAGCACACTGAGGCCTTTAGCTTCCACTTAGGTCCACTTAACTTACACATACAGTAACTTCCCTTAGCTCTTTCACCATCTCCCCATCACTAGTCCTGAGGATGCTGCATGCCCCAAACCCTCTCCATGTCTCTAACACTGAATCCTCTCTCTCTTATGTCTCTCTCCTCTTTACACCTTTTTGCATGCGACTGTGTCTGCTGTGACTGATCCCAGGGCTTAAAAGGACAAGCAGGGGAGAAGGTAAGTTTAGGAGCATGTGCCATTAGCAGGACTACATAAAACAATGTAGCAATTTAGGGCCAGTCAAAAACAAACTGCAACTGTGTCCCGTAATTTTCTGGCTTTGGTTTGGTGTCCTTTGTTATTTTGGTCATCTATGGTCAACCCAGCCTGCTTGCATCAATGCAAATAGGATGAGTCGGAGAAAAAAAGTGAAATATGAATGTCATTTGAGACATTGCTAAAATGTGACTTCGTGGGTGGTGGTATTGGTAGTTTGAAGTGCAGAGCTGTGCAGTGTATTGTGTGTACAGGTAGCATGTGATTTATATCAGAGACTCAGGTCTGTATTTTCAAACACCATGAGGGTCACATTCTGTAAATGGTTTCCCACCCTGGTTGGATTACCTGGACTCTTTACACCATGAAACACAATAGTAACGATTTGTCACATAAGTGTCTCAGTTCTAATTTAAGACTCCCCAAAGAAAGTGGAGAGACATTTATAGAGGCCACAGCAGACTACATGATGAGATTCTCAAAGAGAACTTAGATTGAATAGCGTTATATATTGGGATAAATAAATGTTGTTACTGGAGCGTTGCACAACTGTTAAATCTTAGCTCTTTGTCATGTTGAAGTTACCATAAATATGAGCTGCCAGATGGGAGAAAAAAGATTGATATTGGCCTCAAGG
This sequence comes from Oplegnathus fasciatus, assembly GCA_003416845.1. Lineage (NCBI taxonomy): Eukaryota > Metazoa > Chordata > Actinopteri > Centrarchiformes > Oplegnathidae > Oplegnathus > Oplegnathus fasciatus. The sequence goes on from NTHP01000214.1 coordinate 316,219, forward strand.
TGGAAATTACATGTAAGACAAATTTGACCATAGGCTCTGTGGGATCTCCCACTTGGCTTCATGAATTGCAAAAGTGTGTCAACAGAGACGGTAAACTTGCAGTAAATCTGCCAATGTCAGCAGTACAGGAACATAAAAATCAAAATGATCTCTTTTATTCACATCAATGTAATGAACTCTACCCGCAAAGAGTATGTGATGTCTGCTGCAGTTGAGGGTTGATTTTAAGTTCATCAATGAAAATGAGCTCAGATGTGGGGGTTACATCAAGTTAAATGCATAGCTACTTACAAGTAAAACTGCAAGGGACCCAGTGGAGTTTTTGATCACTTTTAGCACTATGGAGCAATATCTTTAAGAGTTTTGTTTTGTTTGTTCTTGTGCAAACAAAGATGCAGATGCATTTGCATGATGCATACTAATAGTTTCACACTATTCTACTGAGGTAGCAGTATCATGCCAAGAAATGCAGCAATACTCCAAAATGGCATTGAAGAAGAAGATTGCTAGCTAATAAACGTGGATGTAAACAATGCAAGTTTCAAAATCGGCTTTACAAATGTCAACACACTTGCTGGGCCTCAAGGATACTCACAGTGCATTTGGTGAGAAACACTGAATGTAAACAGAAGCTTTGTTTGTTTAGAAGAAAAGTCCACAGGGCACCTTTAAAGTGACAGTTAAATACACTTGGTCAGCTTCTTTCTCCCTTGTGCTCACTGACCATATTTCCCAAAATGTTGAGCAATTTGTTTTCAGTTGCACCAATGAATATTTTTCCTATTAACACTGACTAAATTGATCATGTATGTTACTTATTGTGTAACTCTGCAGCCCCTCTCAGCTCTACAGACCTTTTAAGCCTCTTTTACCTCAAAGTTTAGTTTTTCCAGTCAGCAAATTTCTTTCTTATCAGCTTTATTCCCAGCAGTAGCACCTGCTAAGCACCAAACAGCAGACAGACAAAGTTAGCAACTAGCTGGTGAAGAAAGCATAACATTCAAAAACAAACAAACAAAACAAACAAAAACAGAGGTAAAAGGAGAACAAATATTGGACTTACATTCATGTACTGGCCAGAAACACCACTCCAATAGGGAGATAATGTTGGTCTGTGTCTGGACAATGTGTAAAGTGGCAACTATTTACTAATACGCTTGCCATAACAAAATATTTTGTCCTCACTGTGCTCCCCTGCCCCCAGGTGGGTAAAAAAAAATAAATAAATGAATGCAGCTTTAATAAGGTTTCTCCCGTTTCACCTCAACATAGTGCATATAAAAATGCCTTTTGGATTTGAACACTCTTCAAAACTGGTTCTCCATGTTGGTCAAGCAAATCTATCCCCATCTATCAGCTATATTAAAGCCAGAAACATAGATAGAACATAATAGATTTGTTCTCATCAAATACATGATTTGTGATGTGTAGGACTGAATTTGCAACAAAAGGGGAAATATTCTGCACATTCTTGACAGCCATACAATGACAAGTGTGGTTGTTAGCCAAGCATCTTTAATATGGTCAGTCAGTCTAAAAAAAAGTATTTTCAGCCTTGGCAGGACAGAAATAGTAACCTGACCACCAAGACGGTAAGCGGAGAAGCAGACAATGTAGTGGCGGCTTTTTGGATCGCTCTACAGATTCCTTTTTATTTCTGGGCAAGGAACATATTGTAATAGTGTGATCGGGATTTGTCCCATGTGTGGTTAGTCTCTTACGGTAGCTGCCAGGACAGAGACGATGAAGAAATGCAGGAATTATACACAGTAGACTTGGCTGAACTCTTGAAAGGAAGCATATTCCCCAGGAAAGGAAGAGTGAGGCAGGCACAAAGAGAATAAGTGAAGACAAGCTTTTCTGAACACTGCACTCTTCAAACATATGGCTTCTGTGAGATTTATGGGAGGGTGTTTGGGGCAAGTGACTGGCAAACTGAGCCAGGCTGAGAGTAAAAACAGAAAGACATGATGGATTGGTTTTGCAAAAAAAAAAAAAGAACAAAAGAACCACTCTGCTCTGCTCTAGAAAATTTAATTTAGAAGGAAATGAGATCTACAGTTTTGTCTGCTTGTGATTACACAGCATTTGGTTTTATGTGCGTGTATTTGGTTTTCTAACTTTGCCTTGTTACCTTGACCTCTCACAACCAAAGTAATCCAATCTCTCCACAAGTATATCTGTAGATTTTCACTCGTCTAATGTACTAAAGCTGTAGAAAACCAAGGAAGTAACTGAAGACTCCTCAGATGACATGAGCCCTCTTTTTTCATCATTACCTTTGCCCCCTGGTCCCTGAGTGATACATCTGCCATCAAACCAAGAATGAGAAAACAAATGTTTAGCTTCCTAAAGTAGACATTTGTTCAGAAATATTTAGAATCAGCTTTGTCTTTGATGGATGACTGGGACTATCAGATATGTCCTTGCGATGGGGTTTCCCTTCAGGGGGAGAGAAGCTTCTAAGTGAAAGTGCTGGAAACCTAAGTTGGGCCAGTGCGGCCTTAGTGGTTTGTGGGGTTGTGCAGGGACCAGAAGGGCTGCACAGACTGCCCCTGTCACAGTGCAAATCAACAATTTTGTGTCAAATCCAGAGCCCAGAGACACTACACTGTTTGTACAGCAGCGCAGCAGAACTTTTTTTTTCGAGTCACACAAGTTATGAAGTATGATCCTGAAATCAGATCCTGTTTGTTTGGGATTAAAGTGAGTGTTAATTTCAACACGTAAGGCCAGATCATACAAACATTTAAAACAGCAAAAATTCTGGCAAAATTCCAGACTGAAATCCAGTATGAAAAGGTTGGTATTGCTGCAATCAGAGATTTCACTCCCAGGAGCAATGTAAATCCATGCAAATCTTTTGTGTTGAGTTAAACTTTGGTTGAACTTTGGCACATGCATTTGTGCCTTTGATCAATAGCAAAAGCCTGTAGCTGTGTCATACTACTTTTATATAGCCTTGCTCTGCTGGAGTGCAGCCTGCCAGAAACGAGATGAGACGAGGAGTCGATAGTACAAATTTAATCCCTGTTATGGGTTAAGCGCCAAAAAATCAGGATCCTACATTTCCCATAATGCAACTTATAGCATCTTTTGTTAGACTTTCTGTGCCTAGCAAATGCCTACAGCTTTCGAACTAAATAACCTCCAGTTTACAAATTTATAGTATATATATAAACCCAAGCTGAGATGACCTGATGACATCACTCTGACATCATCATCACCATTTTCCAAGACTTTGGAGCTACAGAAGACATTATACAACAGTTTTCACAGGCTGAAGACAAACTAACTTTGATGTGTAAAATTGGTGGAGTGCCTCTTTAACTTATTGTTCAGTTAGCGACCAGGCAAATAATGTACTTGCTAACTGACAATGACAAGTCAGTTATTTGAAGAGCCATTGTGACAGAATAGCTGCATTTTCCCAGCTGGCTAACATGTTCGCAGATAACTCACTAGCTACAGTTCACCAACTAACCCTACAAACAGTCATGTCACCAAGGTTCTATCACCACCAATTTCAGAACACGCAGATAACTTCACTGTGGAAGTTTCTAGTGTGTCCAGAGCTTTACATTTCTATGCATGTCCACCATGGCTGTCTGAGAGGAAGAATTTATGTGTTGGAATTAGACAAAGTGTATGTCGAACAGGTGCTAGTGGATGGATTTGTCTCCACTATAGCTATTTACATCCAGAAGAAGGCATCAATGTGCTGTACTTCTCTAATAATATCTGTAGAGGTGACTGGGAAAGCGAGTGGAATCCCCTCGCTATCTTATCTTTTTGTTATGTTGTTATGCTTCCTGTCTTTTTATCTGTCTATAGGGAGCACCAGGCGAGCCAGGTCTGTCTATCATTGGACCAAGAGGACCTCCTGTAAGTGTCTTTACCTCCCCTTGCACCTAATAAACCTCTTACCTTAAATCAGTGCTGCCTGCCTGCACGCCAAGCTTTTTTATTAGCTACCATTTTAGTAGACCTCTGCTTAACACATCAGGTTCTTAGACACCAACTGACTTTTCAGTTCTGATGATTCAACTAGACAATTGGAGAGACTTGTTCTTTCCAGGCTTGTGGGGTACTGGGCTCAGGTTAATGTTAGCCCAGTCAAACCCTCTTTAATCAAGACTGGGTGAATGCACCACAAATGATAGAATAATGCTATATAATTACAGACTATGTGGAAACAGCAGCATTGTTCAAGAGGGCTGGAACTTTGATTTGACCATAAATTGGATCATTAGTCATGCTTGTTTTATCAGGAAGCAAAGTGAGAAACTTCATCCTGGTCCAACTGGGGTCATGGTTAGTTATCCAGACGCTGAGTCTTAATGGATCCTCTTGTTATGACCCAAATTCTTGGGAGGCCAAATGAGTTTAGTGTTTCTTTTTCTTCTCCTTTTTGTTTTTCAGAAGGACAATGTGCCCTCATAAGTTGCATAATATTTATAGATAAATAACAAAGAGTCTAGCCAACTTAAGTGGAGCACACATCTGTTTTTCTAATTGATGGTTATTATAATCTATACCTGTGTGCGCCCACTCTTCCTGGATAGTAATAGGCATTTCTGATGAATAACAGGCTACGAAGGAAGCTCCCTGCAGTGGGAGCCAAGTCCTGAACTTAGAGGACCAGTCAGCCAGAAATACTTAAAGCTAGTTTACCACAGCAGGTGAGATTGACATGAGAGACTCCAGTCGTGACCTTATATGGAACAAGGGAGTTAATTCAACAGAGAACGAAAGGAAATGACAGCTTAGACGAGCCGAGTGCCTCGACTTCTTTGCCACATTGTCATTTCATCAGGTTAGATGGATAAGTGTGAAGATATTTTCCACTACAAAAAATGTTTTCAAGGTCAAGTTCAAGTTCAAGCTTTATTTGTCAGATATAGCCAGGAACACAATGTCCTCCCCATGGTTGAATGGCACTGTCCAGTATTCCAGAATTTAGCCAAGTTTTGGTGAAACAAAGGACATTACAGTTCCTGATATCCCATTGGACACTGTTGCGTGCACGGAGGCCGTCCAGTTTATTATCGCCTGCACACTGGCTAGCAGGATGCTTGGCAGAGAAGATCCACGCGGCTGGGATCACAGCCCATGTTTAATCCCTCCATGTTCCTCCAATGTTGAGAGGGATGCATAGATGGAAGCAGAGATGGTCTTGCTTGTCTATGTGGTCGGGGTCGTAGCTGGTGTTTGTCCTCCCCTATAATGATGATTATAGCACATGCACAGTGACTTCTCAATTAATGCAGGAACCCATTTTAAGGGAAATAAAGCTTATTTGCAATGCATAATTTATATGAAAAATGCATTTCCATGCCAGTTTGAAAGTTAGTGAGTGTGGCTATAGTATATAGCAAAAAACATTATGAATCCTTTGCATTTTAGTGAGCTTTCCTTTTAGAACTCATAAATGTGAGCTTGAAATCTGAGCTGGAAATAAATAACTCTTGACCTCAGGATTTTGCCAAAACAAAAAAAAACTTACTTCAAGGAGCACTTACGTACTTTTTGAAGCGCTTTCAGCTGCATCTCACAGTGTTCATCAGCGCAGGGATCTCAGCACTTTTTGTTTGTGTAAATGCTGGGCATGGAAGTTCATTTTTGACTTTGGAAATTGTAGTTTGACAAAAACTATAAAAATAGTAACTCACTAGTGTGACAAAAAAAAAAATGCAAGTCAATGTCCACTCACTACCTTTTTTTTAGAACCTTCAACCACAGGGTTGTTGAAGTTTGCTCAGACTATGAGAAGCTTGAAATTAGCCTTGGACATTGAGTTAAGATATTTTTTTGTCAAATTATAAAATGTTGTATAAAAAAACATGAAGCCATGTCTGGCTTTTTTTCAAAAAGGCCAAACACCCCTGGGGACAGAAAACATTCAAAGCTCCCTGTAACTACCTCTGCTTCCAATCACTTTCACCACTTCCTTGTAATTGTCTTTCCCTACATCTTTATTTTCCCTTCACTCCTTTTCCCGGGGATATTGAATGTCTTGTACCAGTCCGAGCAGCAGAGTAGAAAAGTTCAAATGGGCCACCATCAGAGTATGCTGGCTAATTGTTATTGACATGCACTCATTGAGCTTGTTCAACCCTTCTCTCCCTAGTTGAACATGAGATTAAAACTCTTTGTTCTTTTCTTTTCAGTGTTCCATTTCAGAGTCTAATTTCCTCCTGTGCAGAGAGAACACACTCACACATACTGAATGTATTCCCCAGGGTCTTCAGTAACACTCCTGGCATCAAAATCAATTTCAGTACTCGCCAAATGCCTCAGTGCAATGGAGGGATTGGGGGAGAAAACTGTATCTTCTTTCACTGACCTGCTTCAAGCAGATTTTATGTCAGACTTCCAAAATTACAACAAACATGTTGATTGTTTTTCTGTTTCTCTTAGGGACAACCTGGAACAAGAGGATTTCCAGGTTTTCCAGTAAGTCAAGACCATACTGTCTTTCAGGTTGATACTGTAAATGATGATTTGTGTAAAAGCTGGAAATTTTTGATTTTGCTTTACGAAAGATAGCAAAGTGTACACAATTACAGTTCTCAAAATAATTATTAGTTACCAAGGAACAAATCCTGACCTAACTGCTAATTAATAAATATTTAACTAGTTGTTAGTAAAATAGAAAATAGTTACTTAAAGCAGCTCAATAGAACTTTTCATTTTGTGTTGATTTTGGCGGTCCCTGTGGACAAAGGCGGTAGTATTTCATCTAACGTTAGGTTACATGTTCCGTCCACTTCACTCCTCACTGCAAGGAGACTACTTCCCGGGGAGGAGAGCGGGTGGAAGCTCTGGAGACGGATCTTCAGTTAGAAGCAACTAGAATTCAGTCAGAGCAAACCCCAAATCCGACCTGGTGGCAGGCATTAAGAATAACTATTAGATACCATTATAAATAGCCAATCTTCTCGCTGTTGGTCTCGTTTTCTTATGTAGGTCATATAGAGGCATCAATATTAAATTGAGTTTCATAAACAGTTAAAAACTCCATAGAATGCTTTTAATTCAAAGTAAATTTTTGTGTTCCTTCAAGTTAAGTGGTATGGTAATGCACCACTCAATTGTTGAATTGAATTGGAAAGTGTGACTGAATTGTTATTTTGTTATTTTACATGTCTTTTTTTTTCACCTTAAAAGTCACTAAGAAGTATTTTCAACACTCCTCCTTTAACTACATTTATGAGGTCCTGAGCGACTGATATTCCCGAGTACTGTGAGAGGCCAAGGCCCATGGTACACAGTATGACAATTCTGAATCAAGGCTAATCGTAACCTAAATTTCACTTTACTGCCAACATTATTTAATTTATCTACACTGACACCATCTCTACATTTTACCTTAATTATTCTGTATTTAGCCAGTATTTACAAACAGACAGTTTTCAACTGAAGTTGTAATGTGGCCAGCTGTTGGTACAGAAATTTGTGATGCAATTGCTGATCTCCATATGTGCTTAAACATCACCTTCTCTTATTCTATCCTAGGGTCCAATTGGGTTGGATGGCAAATCTGTGAGTTCCCCCAAGTTCCTGTCAAAAAGTGAAATAACTGAATAATTGAGTGCTCCTTCAGTGCCCAGAAATGTGATTACCTGTGCTGATAATGAGCACAATTAAGCTAAGAATGATTATGGTCATTATTGTAATAAAATCTCCATTAGTGTCATTACTGTTATTATAGGGTGGGGTTAAACGTTCTATGGATATTACTAAGAAATGTTTCCAAGGAAATCAAGTGGAGGTATCTGTTTAGATTGATTCAATTATTTTACTACCTGCACTCAGTGTTTTAATGTTCACACAGGGACAGAATGGACCGAAGGGTGATATGGTAAGCATTTCTTACATTTTTCATAGTTGCACTATAATACCATTACCACCAATCAAGCACTCATTTGAGCCCATAAAACCTTGGATATATATTGTGGGCATGTTACATGAAATTTACCAACAATTCACCAACAAGCCAAAGAAAATATTAAATAATTGTATTGGACCTTGTTTTGCTGTTAAGGTCACTTTTCCTGCCTGTTTATTTTGTTCCCACAAAGTTATAAGGAAAACAGAGTAGTGGCATGATATATGCAACACAGCAATGGGTTAACAGTGGTTTGCATGCAGTAGGGAAAATGTCAAGACAGATAGTAGCTGTTAGCCACACTCTGGCTTTCAGTCAAAGTTTGCAGGGAAAACTCTTACTAACTGATATGGGCTTTAAAGGATTTTAGACTGTGCGTACTGAGGCTTGAGAACATTTAATGCCTCAAGCATTCGCTTCAACATTAACATTACATATTCTCAAATCATTTGATTGTTTACTAACCATGCGGTAGAATGAACATCATGTTGCAGGTGAAGCAGGAATAGGTTTAATGAAATCATTGATTTCAGTATGTTGTTCATAATTGTTCATGATCTGAAGACGACTTACTCTGGCTGACTCTCAGCCATTACAGAGCCAAAGGAAGTATGCAGATTTCCAGCTTCCACAGGCTATTTAAGTTTATGTTTAATGTTCAGTTTCAGTGCAGAAAGCAGTGTGTCCTTGGAAAATGGTGGAAAACGAAGTTGTGGAGGTCGGGGTGATGGATGGGCGTGTAGCATGTTTGATGTTCATGCTGGAGACTGGAGTTTATGTTCTGTCACAGACCTTTAACGTTTGCCTTTTTATTCAACTAAACCACAGTCTCTCCCTAAACTTCAGTATTTTGCCAGCCTAACCTTAACATTCATACCTTAACCAAAGTTTATTTGCCATAACCATGATATTTCTGTACCCTTTACTATAACATAGATTCCATGCACAGGTATTATAAAGAATTTAAAAAAAACATTGGCATTGAACATAAGAGAAATATCGTTATTGTACATATTCTAAGGTTTTGCAGAATCATCCAATATGAATGTTCCCGCCAAGTGACAAGAACTGACTGTTGAGTTTCTTCAACTGGTAATTTTTCCCACCAATTTGGATCATCCTCTGGAATTATTTCTAGCTTCAATACAGATTTGGAGGGTGAAAGAGCTCTGTTTGTCCTGAATAATGTTGTTGATGGTGTAGGTAGTTTCATTGTTGTTGTTGTCCAGCTAAGGTTGATGCTCTGGTTTTATCACACCCACTGCTGATTTCAGCAGCTTGAAAACCATTAGTCCTGCACCTTCTGCATTCAGCTCGAGTAAACTTCATCCTAGTAAAAAATTACAATATTTCCAGAAGGCCGAGTGGGGTTGAATACTGTTGAAATAATGTTTAATGCTGATTAATGGCCCCTACGAATGTCAGGGAGTACTGAAAAGGGCTTTGAGGGGTTTTTTGGTAAAGGTGTATAGAGATGTTGTTGCCTTCACAAAGTGGCTTTGGAGCTGCTGAGCCTGTGGGGTCACCGGCATGGGGTACACTGGATGCATCCTACTGGACCCTCTCCCTGAGTTCATTAATCAATCAGTCCCTGAGCCCAGGGCCTAATGGGAAGTCAAATTTGACAATTTGACTGGACTCTTTCAACAGCTAATTCATCAGTTTGATTGATACTCATTTCACCCATGTTAATTGAGGAATTTGTGTTCAGTCATGTTGAATTATTTGTTAAGCTGCAAATCAATGCAAATCTCATTCAAGATTGACTGTGTTGCTGTTGTCTTTCAGGGTCAGCGTGGTCCTAAAGGACTCTCAGTAAGTGTGAAGTCTGATATCAGTCCTGAGATACTGGTCTGCTAATCTGCTAAAATAACTGCTTAACCACTCACCTATCTCATTCACCTGTGTTGTTTTGCTTTCTAGGGGGAACCTGGACCCAAAGGAGAGAAGGTGAGATTTAAGTTGCAGAAGTTTGCATATTCTTTAGTTTACCAGCCAGCAGTGATGGAAGAAGTACTGATAGATATTTTACTTATTGGAATGTTAAAGGGGTACTCCAGCAAATTAGCATTGCGCTTCCATAAAGTTGGGGGACAAGAGAGGGATTACAAAAAAAGTAAGAGTCAAAGTAGTTAAAAAAAAGATAACTTTTAGTCCCTAGTAGGGGTCTAACTTCAAAACACTGGATCCTACATTTCCCATAATGCAATATGATAGCCTCTTTTCATTAAACCCTCCCTGCCTGGTAAACATCCAAGGCTTTTAAGATAAGATAAGATAAACCTTTATTGGTCCTCAGCGGTGAAATTCGGTTGTTGCAGCCGCAAAATGACAGATATAAGTACAGTACAGTATAGTACTAAAAGAAATAAGTAAAAAAGTTAAAAGTTAAAAGTAAAAGAAATAAATAACAGAGGTATATAAAACTATATAAGAAAAGAATACAAAATATAAACTATACTATAAAAGAGCATTTGGAGACAAAAATTACAAGGTAAAGTGACAGTGGTGTGATTAATAGCAGCGGAGTCATGTAATATGATGTAATAGATGTAATAGAAGTATACTATATAATATATTGCAGGTCAATCTAGCAATAACATGGCACAGTATAATATAATGATATAGTATGGGATATGAAATATAGTATATGGTGAAATGAAGTGATATAGTATAATATATAATATATAGTACAGTACAGCAATATGACATAGTATAGTATAAGTATGTAGTATAGCAATATAACATACAGTATACTGTGTAACATAACATAGTGTATAATAAACATAATATAAGATTTAGTACAGCAATACAATATAAAATAGACTATCAATACAATATAGTATAGTATAGTGTAATATATCACAAATATATCTACAAATATTGCAAAGTATATAATCAGTCCAACAGTATATAATCAGTCCAACAGTCCAACAGAGAGACAATGGAGAGGGAGAGGTGAGATGAGTGTCTTGAGTGTACCAGACATTGTGGAGAAATGGGTCTGTGTGTGTTAATCCAGGGTTCATTGTTTGGGAAGCAGCAGACCTTTTTGAATGGTAAAATGCTGTCCTCACAGAAAGTGATGTAGTCCATTATGTAATGAGAGAGCCCCTCAATGTTATCCTCATAGGCTTCCAGGAACAGTTCCCAGTCTGTGACACGGAAACACGGAGGGTCTCCTCTGTGTCCTTAGACCAGACCTTCACAGCCCTCGTGCTGGCCACCAGTTACTTCACCAGTGGCTTGTAGGTGGCTTCCAGGTGTATCAGGTTGTGGTCTGATTCTCCAAGTGAGGGCAGGATAGAGGAGCCTTTTCATAGACATACAGGAGGTCCAGGATTTTATTCTCTCTCGTGGCACAGTCCACATATTGGTTGAAGCTGGTCAGGACAGGAGAGAGGGACACATGATCACTACTGATTATTATGAGAGCTCTGAGATGTTGCGTTTGAAGTCCAGAGATGACTGGGTGGATGACGTCACTTGCGCTCGCCGCTGCAGCAGATGTTGGGATGTAAACAATCACAGCAATGGCGTGTGAGAACTCCCATGGCAGATAGTATATGGTCTCAATCCTACTGCCATCAGTTCAATATCAGGAGTACAAATACATTCCTTCACAGTAACATGTCCAGGATTACACCACTTAGAGTTAACAAAGACAGCAAGACCTCCTCCTCTCTTCTGTCCGCTCTGTTTTCCTCTGTCCGCTCGTACTGTGAAGCCGGCTAGTTCAAGCAGGCTGTCCCATATATTCCCATTCAGCCATGTCTCTGTGAAGCAGAGTAAACTGCACTTCCTGTAGGCATGCTGTTAGTTCATCCGTCTTGTTGGCAAGTGACCTCACGTTCCCTATAATGACTGATGGAAGTAAAGGTTTAAATTTCCTGTCCCTTTCGATCCACTCTCTGACCTTCACACTGGCTCTCTTGCCGCGGCGATAGTGTCTCCATATTTCCTCCAGTATGTGTGCTGAAGGAACTCCAGCTCCACGCCGGTATTCCAGGGCCTCGTCGCAGGTGTGAGCAACCATTGTCTCCAGGTATTACTGTATATACAAAATGAAAAGGAGAAAACATCCAAAAACAACACAACTAAAACATTGCAATGGTGCAAACAAGCTTACAAGAAAGTAGACAAAAGTAGATAAGAAAGTAGATAAAAAACAAGACATTGCGACTAAAGAGCTGCTGCAACAGGATGCCTACCACTCTGCGTCGCGGAAATACTGAACTTTAAACTTATTAAGCTTATTAAACTTAATGCCCCCAGTTTGTAACAGACTTTCTGAGTCTCCTAGCCCAAAGTTGAACAACCCTGACAACATCACTATGACATCATCAGGGTGTTTTCTCAGACTTTGCAAAGCTCTTCTGGAGCAACACAGAATTGCACAACACTGTGGAATTCCCCTTTCATTTCAAACTGATTATTACTAATTAGTGTGAAAATATGTGAAAACCTCTACTGTTTGTGGTCTTCTTATTTCTGACTGAAGTTTTTCCTGTTTTTTCCAGGGCATATGTGGAGACTACACACACCGGGTAAGAAAACACTATAGTGAAACTAATTCTTTTTCATTACTGTTTCACAAAAAGTTACCATATCCTCATCAATGTGTATGCAAAAATTCAGAAATGATTTGAATCTACCTACCGTAATATAAATGTTATTATTATGACACAAACTGAACCTGTACTGTTGTCCATCCTACAGCATATAACATTATCTCCCACAGGTCCACATGTATGTATAGTTTTGTAATGTCAGAACAGAACAGAAAAATTAAGTTAGAGGAGGAGAAACTATTGCAGAAAAATGGTGGGCAGCACAATGATGGGTATCGCATGTGGAGCTCTGCACTTGTTTGGCCCGCAGTCTCTGGGGTTTGGCTAGTTGAGAGAAAACAAGACAATTACCGGCAGCCTGCTCGAGCACACAGTTGGACGTGATAAGAGCCTGTGTGTGGGGGCGCCAAGAATAAGAGCCTCCTGTGTAAAGGGGAATTTTTCAGATAGCTAAGTCCATTTCCAGTGTAATTCAACCTTTCAGTAATTAAATTGCTCCTGCTAAGATGATCACAGTTGGGTTCTCTTGTCAAAAACATTGGCTACATTTTTTAAAAGCCCCTCAAAATAACAGTACGATGCATGCTGAAATGGTTTTATGAATTGATATTGATAATGCATAATGTTTTGATACATATCTCTGAACAATAAATGCTTCAGGCTAGATACATTTCAGAATGGGGAGTTCAGAGGAAGAAAGACCCAGAGAGGATTTGGGGTTTGATGTTTTTAGTCCACAAGGGAGCCCAGCCCCATATTCTTCTAATAAGCTGTTTGCCTGTTGAATTTGTTTTTCAAACACTACTCAGGCCTCCCTGCAGCAGTCTGTATAGCTACGTTTCCACTGAATAGTACGGCTCGACTCGACTTGACTCGCTTTTGGTACCAGGTACTTTCTTGACTTCGTTTTCCACTGCAGATAGTACCCCCTCAATGTAGGCGGGATTCTAGCTGATTGTCATAGCAGTGTCCACGTGAAACAAACTACTGCAACACAATACAAAGCAACAACATAACGTAATGTAATGAACGTAAACAATAGCATATAGCGCAACACTTACTAATGTTATCTGCTTTTGTGTTGGCTTATTAGCTAGCTCCATAAAGCAGTCGTCATTTAATACATTTAATACGATTCCAGTGATGAGAAGACTGTCTGACCAATAAGTGGTCTGCAGTGTTTTATCGTCACCTTTGTATCAGCTCAGCTCGCTTGGAACCTCGATGGAGGTGATACCAAAAAAAGTACCAGATCCCAGGTACTATCCACAGTGGAAAACCAAAAAACACTGGTTCCAAGCGAATTGAGTTGAGTCGAGCCGAGCTGCACCATGCAATGGAAACATGGCATATGAGGTCCATTCCCAGTATCTGCTCACACTCCAGGTCTCAGTCCTTTAGAGGGTTTAGAGAGTTTGCCTTTCAGGACAAAGTCAGCAAGATCAGCAAATATACCCTTTGTTTTTGTGTAACGTGTATTTCAGCAGCAGCCCGATTGTTAAAATAAACATTAAACATTTTAGGAAATACACTTATTTGCTTTCTTTCTGAAAGTGAGATGAAAAGATTGATATCAGTCTCATATCTGTGCGTAAGCACAAAGATGGAGTCAGGACGTAGATAGCCTAGCTTAGCATAAAGACTAGAAGCAGTTGGAAACAGCTGGCCTGGATCTGTTCAAAGTGAAAAAATAAACCTACCAACAACTATAGACTATTTAACAGACTTTATCTATTTTGTTAAAGTTGTTGAGAAAAAAAAATGTAAAAATGACAATTTGTGGTTTTAGGGGTAGTTAAGTTGAAGTTGCAATCTTGAAGATTTTCATTTCGTTGTCTTTCATGGCACCTATGACGATAATCGGTAATTGCAGGTGTGTTTTTGGACCTCACTTCAGTTTCAGTTTCCTCATCTATAGTCAGCAACCTTTTCTTTGTTTGTTCGGCCATAATAACGTTTACTCACAACACTAGCAGAGACTGGAAAAAACAATACGCCGCTTCACACACAGGCGAGCTGAAGAGCGAGTCTGTTGCGTTAAAAGCCTTGTTAAAAGTCCAACTGTGCGCCGCTTGTGATTTTTCCAGGAAAGTTGCTGCAGATACCCGGGTCGTAATACTGCAAATGCTGCAGGCTTTCATCAGAGGGCCATAGGTTCAGTCACCATTGTGTTACCTCATTCGGCGATAGATAGTGACTTAAAAGAAATGTATTTAAATGAAAATCTTCGAGATTATATCTTTAAGTAACTATTTCTTGATGAACCATCATAGTTTACTACTCTCTATAGTGTGGTCTCATGAAGTAAACGCCCCAATACATCCAAATCATAAATTTATTTTACATTTCTGTTCACATAAAAGCTAAATCAAAAGAGACATTATGACATTAAGTAAGTGTTAGATGTGTTGGTAGGTTTTTTTGTCACTATGCAAAGAGCCAGGCTAGCTGTTTTTCCTTCCCTCCAGTCTTTATGCTAAGCTAGCCTAACCAAATCCTGACTCAAGCTCTGTACTTAAAGGTATAATGAGTAGATTTTCCTAAAAAAAAAACAATGTATAGACTCATACAAAAACAATCCCCCTCAATCATCACTTATGACCCACTAGAAGAGTGTGGCGGTGTCTGTATCTGCAGAGACCCTGCACCCCGCCTGTATTTTCTTATTTTGCTGTGTTTGGGACGTTTCGGGGTGTCAACCTTTGGGCAGTGGTGTGTAGCCCCCAGCCAATAACGGCACGCAAGCTGTGAGGTCCTCTCTGAGGACTCTATAAAAATGTAGCAACCAGGTGCCAGATCGTAAGCATGTGATCACCAAGTCTATCTGAACATCTCACTCTCTGAAAGAAAAGAAATAAACCTTTTGAGCTTTTCTTTTAAACTGAAATCATCTTAAAGTCACACTTCACAAGACATGACTCACTTTTTGTGTGGTTGGATAAAGGCTCGTTGTCACCATTACCAGCACTGACTGAAACCACCACTTCCCTGGTGTGTAGGGCCTCTTTGCGCAGGATCTCCCTCTGAAAACCCTGGCTGCCTTGCGTCCCAGTCAGGCTCTGATGTTGAAGGTTTGTGGGTGCCTCCAAACACCCCGATAGATAATGCTCAGCAGGGATGTCACCAAGTCGTGCTGCAAAGAGAGCCAGTGCCCTAGAGCGAAGACACTCCTTAACCGTCTGTTCTCCACCCAAAAGAAAAAGAAAAAAGATCAGTGTGATGAAGAGGTTGCTACTGGTTTGGTTCAACAGTTTTTCAAGTGACTTTTCCAGAAAAGATATATCTTTCAAAAAGTAGACAGAAAGAATGTCACAAAATATGCAGTTAGTATCTCTTTGAATTATTACTGGAATTAAGGTTAATTGTACTGTACATACTAGCAAAGCACAGGTTGCCAATATTGAAATTAAATCATTGAATTGAATTAAGAATTCCATTTCCCATGTGTGTGCACATGATGTATGACAAAATTAAGTTACTGACAGATTTCAATTGCACATTGTCTGCCATTTGGAAAATAAAACTGAAAAGTCAAAATCCATTTCACATTCCATTATAGTTGTAGCCGATGTTATGCCATTTGAAATTGAAATTTATTTTTGGTGTGTTTTTAATTGATTATATAAAGAATTTCTGATAAAAGAAAAAAAAAACAAGGCAAACCAAAAGTATGAAACTACAGGATATCCTGCTTACCTTTTCTATTCTACACAACGTATTTGAGGCAAAGGGTAACATCAGACACAATACTTAGGAGTACACAAAAAAGATTTAGTTTTCATTTTACTTTAATTATCACAAACAATATTTTTTTAATATAAAAATGAGAATTTGATTTTAATTTTGATAATCATTTTGTATACACTTATACACAACTGGAAAATACTTATACACAACTGGAAAACATTTATTTAATTAAATGATTTGATTTTAATATTGGCAGCCCCTGACTTCTATACATTTAAACCTATATCCAGTTGTGGTGCATAGCTGGAAATGGTGAGGGACAAAGCAGCACACTTGCCTACTTTTAGAACATACCCCTACTTATATGTACTCATAACATGCTGTATATATTTCCATAGAAATAGTACTATTGTTACTTTTGGCTTTCAACTGATCTATTTAAATAGTGTGACTAATCACACAATGGAAATAAATATGTTCCAAAACGGACTTAATGCTATAAATATGTATGTTAAAGAGGTAAATACCCGTGGATACTTCTTTTGGGTTTCAGGTATTGGGTGAAAGTAGTCTTTGTTTTAAAGATTGCTGCATAATAAAAATTGTGGAAATATGTACGCTATGTAAAAAGTAGGCAGGTTGCATGCAGCCGGTTCTACTAGGTTTCAGTGGGAAAATATAGCTAACAGCAGGATCATACCTGTACCGCCCTCTCCTAAACTTGTATCTGATCATGCTGGTCATCTCAACAGAAGCGACGTATTGTGCAGCCCTGTGTTGGACAGTTGGCCACAGTAAGTCTGGATGTGCACTGAAACTGTACTGCTGTACTCTCTTTGTGGCAAGACTCGCGCCCACCTCTGCTCCGCTGCAATCTAGGGGCCTGGCTTACTGTTTATGGGGACACTGATGGTTGCAAATCATCAAAACCCCTATTCATTCATTTATTCAGACTCTGACAGTATCTAAGAAATTTGAATGATCTCACATTCTTTCGAAATAAAGAAGCATCACAGTACATCAATCATCCCCTTTGCCACTCCAGGCCCATAGTTTGCTGTGCTGGTGCCTCTTTTTGTCTTTCCTTTCTTCAAACTTGTTTCCCGTTTTCTCTTTCCTCCTTCCCATTTCCTTGCTTTTCACTCTCACGTTCTATTTCTCTTTTTCCTCCATACCCCCNCCTGGTTCTACCCTGTTTCCTCTCCCTGGCCTCGTGGTGACCTTTGCCCTGTGACCTTTTTGCACCGCTGGCCACCTGTGCTTTGTGACTGCCCCCGGCAGATGTTGCCCATCACCGTGCGCAACATGCCCTCAATAAGCCCTCTAATTCTAAAACGACTCAAGGTACAATTCTCTCTACCCCATACTTGCCCCCTCCTCTCTGCCTGCCCTGTATATGCCAACCACTGCCATCCGTCGCCAAAACCTTCCCAACTCTCCTCCGTCATCATGCTGTAATTAATCACCTTTTGGCTGCTACTGCTTCTGAATGTTGACAGTGAATATTTTGCAGATTTGTTCAATATGAACAGTGCGACAAATACGCCCTATTGCCAGTCAAGAATGTTGATATTGATGACTCTCCAAAGTCCGGTTTACATCCAATACAATTGTTTTAAATTGTTTTTTCTATACTATCTAAGCATGGCAACTATGGTATCTTTAACCACAGAAAAACTAGGCTTAAGATTAAAAAACTTAAACACTTGGTTAAGGTTTTAGGGAAACAGTGAAAGGTCCTAGTTACTGCTAAAATAAAAACCCCAAAAACCCCAGAAACATTAATTGCTGGCCTGTGACGGCACACAAACTCCATTCTCTCACATGAGAGCTGTAAAACCAAACCCAGCCCAACCAACACCCTAACTTGCCACCTCGGGCACACTTCTCCAAGTATGGCACTTAATTTCAGCACTGTATGTAAATTGTCATCAATTTGTCACTAATTTGAACATAAATCCTAGGGATACTGGGCTGTGCAAAATAGGTGCATATGATGTCACAGAACATACTGTCTTACTGCTCTATAACCATAGCTGCTCATGTAGCAAATGATAATGTAAGAACTAAACTAAATTTAGGTAATAGATGATATTGATAGTAATAAACAAATATAGGAGAATATGCCTCTAAATGTGCTGATATGTAATGATATCCAAACTGTTAATAGATGCTGTAATGTTTAAATATTTTTTTTAATATAATGAAATCTATGAATATTCATTATAAGAAAATACAAAGTACAGTTTAATCTGCAGCTGATCAGATTACCAATTATTTACCATATATCTTGACTAATTCAAAGAGACATGTAAGGTCATTACATTGTCCTGCAGCCATTACTGTCCATCAGTTCACTATAAACAAAGACAAAGCTGTGCATGAAGGAGCCTCGATGTGCTGCTCTGTGGGTCATTTGGCACTCTGGCTCAGGTTGGCTTAGTTGGCATCTGCTCTGTCTTATTTATCCCAGGTGTGCAGTCTGCTTTGTGCCAGGACACAATACTTTGCTTGGAGATCAATGCTATTTGGTGTCATACACTGAAAACACAAGCTGGACTAACATACTGTACAGAGTTCATATTGCCTACCCATGATAAATCAGATATCAGCCAATCAATTTTGAGACTGATATAATGGGATTTTCATTGTGATGAGTAAAAAATTATGGCTGATTTTTGTGTTCTAGAATGTTCTGTCATGAATGTGGTCAAATTGTGTAGAACAGCACATTTTATTATTAGCTATTGGCAGCTGTAGTCTACCCATAACAGTGTGAGAAAAGTGTCCAGAAGCATAAATCATATCTGGACACATTCTGCAGTGCAGTGTAGAGGAGTAATGATAAAATATGGATCTAATATGGATGGACATGTTCTTCATTATCTCAGAATAGAAGCTTGGCAGCACTCTCTGGTCCTGAGCTACTGCACGTGTGTTCTCCTACAGTAACACAGTGATTGCTGAGTGACTGAAGTAAGGCCAGTGCTTTGTGTTAGGAACGTCTATAAGTCGGACCACATGTGCAAATAAATCATTTACTGTTGCATAATTCATTATATGTCATGCCATGCAAACGTGTTATCATAATGGATATTTCCATATGGAGGTGTCTTGTTTCATATGGAGGTGTCTCTTATAAAATATTGAACTTTAGCAATCAGGACATTGATTCCCAAAGATGAGTAGCGGAAATTAATTTAGCGTGAAACAAATGAGAAGCAGATTCAGGACATGAAGCATCCAGACAGATTTATTTCAGTCTTGGTTTGAGATAATTCCCAGAGCTCTGGCTGTCAGTGGACAGTTTTCACAATAACCACACACAGATTAGCTGTCTATCAAAAGAAGCTGCAGGAAAGATCAAAATTACATTCAGTAATTTCAAATATAAACAATAATGATTCATGCAGTTAAAAATCTTCTGTGATCTCTAATTGCAACTTCCCTTTGCCCAATGAGAATTTAAAGCTAAACTTAGAAAAGCTCGAGTGCCTTAGACAACAGGTCCTGGAAAAATGAGAGATCCAGGACCATTAACCTTCATTCTATGTGGCTTGTCAAAACTCTAACTAAAACTGTAACTAAAAAGACTACATCAGTGTCACTTATTTCCCAGTGCTTTGCTCTCCAAACAAAGGTAGTCACTGAGAAGAAACAACATTATAACTACATCTGTGATAAAATATTCCAAACTGAAGGTGCACTTTCTCTGGAACTTTTCGACTCCAGTGGCCTTTGTCAGTGGGATGGAATGGAATTTGCTCCAGTGTCATCATATGACCTAAGTACAAAACTTTGGTATAATAACAGAGGAAATCATAAACCCTGTCTCTGTACAAAGATTCTGGTGTCAGATGTGAACATCCTCCTTGATCTTTCTCCAGCCGTCCACTGACTCCTGATCACTTCCCAGTTGTTGCTGTGATTGGTTTTGGTCTCATGTTCATAGACATTCAGTTGGCCTTTATTGTTGACCGGTTTCCAGGCCCTTATCCAGGGTCCAGGGGTACGTTGGGTACTTCATCCCCAATTACAGAGAAGGGCTCAAAGTCAGCAAATGGCCGGAAAAAGCCCCCAAAAAGCTAATAAGTGAACCTTGAGTTTAGAATATTTCATCCCAGATGAGTGTTGCCAAGGTCAAAATGAATCTTGGTGCTCAAGCATTATAACCGCTTGCCTTGCTCCCCCAGCTAACCTTCCTCTCTGCAACCCCCCTGCTGCATTTATTTGCAGTGTAGTGTGAGGTTGTTGTGTTGGCATGGCCAGTGAGGCGAGGCTCGCTCCAGCAAGGCAGGTTGTAACTCAAGGTCTCTCAGCAGGGTGAGCCTGGAGCGCAGGGACCCCCAGGACCTCCAGGGCCCCCCGGATCCCCGGGCCTGAATGGAGCCAATGGCCCACCGGTGAGTTCCAGCCGGAAATTAAAATTCTACTTTTACACCTGTTAATTAGCCAGCTTACGAAACATTTCAGTTTTTGCACAAACAACAATAGTTGTTGGACAGAGGCTCAAAAACAGCATAAACTGTTAACTTTTCAATCAATCAACTCAGAACCAGCCCATTTGTTTGCATCAGTGGCCATTCAGTGTATGTCTGTCACTCAATACTTTCTTACAGTACTTCCTTACTTTGGCAACCACAAATCTTTACTCCCAGTGCAAAAATGTAACTGGTGCATTAGTAAAACAAGAGAGTATCAATCAAAAACAAAAAGGATATGAATGAGTTTCTGTCTTTTTTTAGTGATAAGGACCCTGATGACTATGATTCATGTCATACGGGAATTACCATAGTTACCAGTTCCCATCTTGTAAATAACAACATTCAAATCATAACTATGACTGGGAAACAACTACAGGCTACATCTGACTTGTCGCTTAATAATATGGAAGTGCCTGAAAAGCAAACACATGGATGCATCAGGTCAGCCAAAGTCTGTCGTTCCAAGTAATTGAACCCAAATTAATAAAAAATGTGTTAAACTGCATGCACAGTATTTTTAACTGTCCCATTAACATCATTCAACAGACCCATCATAAAAAGTCTTAAGCTGTCCAATGTCATAAACCCTTACAAGCTGAAAACAGGGGAGTCTTTCCCAACTTTACCATACATTCTACATGAAGTGAACACAACAGTATTTGTGCTTTATAAACTCAGACTGCTCCCAGAGAAGTGAAAACATACTAAGAATATTGCGAATATTAGCCTGGACTAGAAATGGGTAGAGTCACAAGTTCACATCAAATGGCATCATGGAACTGGTATTGTAGATAGTTTTGTAGGTTCTGTGTGAAGAATTTTTGGTCTTTTCATACAGGGTAAGCCTGGTGAACCGGGCAAACCAGGAAAAGACCCAAGGGTAAGCTTTGGTTCAGTGAGTCCTCCACCTTTATTTTCACAGAACTTCCTAAATAGTGAAAGTTTGTTGGTGTGACACTGACCTTGTGATTTCTACATTGTTTCTACAGCTTTTACCAGGACTGAAGGTAAACAAATTTCTCATGTCCAAACAGCAACATTACAATTCTGAAAAATGGCATCACTGTGGTCTTTCATGGTGACTCTAGAGTTATTACAAACACACTCAGGCCCACATAAAAGGACATACAGAGTCCCGTAAACACCTCTCACTATGGAAAACAAGCTCACAGAACGGGTTCTCACTTGTGATAGGCTTTAGCATGAGCAGTACTAGCTGAGCTGGGCTGCAGCACAACCAGAGAATCATCTGGGTGGAAAGCATGACTTTTAAGCCGTTCAAGTCAAGCCTCAGCCACCTGCTTTTCCGTACATCTGTCCATATAAAATACAGAATTTGTTACTCTGGCTGGATATGCGATTTTATATGTACACACACTGTTTTATCTCTCCAGGGTGAGCCAGGTGTGCCAGGACAAAAG
>NTHP01000214.1:338368-354589 GCA_003416845.1 Oplegnathus fasciatus
AAGTTTTATCTTATTTGTTGTTGTTTTGCTTTGGCTGAAACACATACAGTTTTTTTGTTTTCAGAAGTAAAAGAATTTACTTATGCACAGTAAACTGGTATTTTAGAAAGAAAGTAGACATACAACAGAGAGAATCATAGTTGGACTTTTAGAACGACTCCAGAAAGGATGGTTTCAACAAATTATTTATCCCTTTGCTTGTGTTGCACTCATCACCTGTTTGCTGTAAGTCAACTTTCTGTGCATCAGTGTTAATATCTGTCTTTCTGTCTCTCCACAGGGTGATCAAGGTGATGTCGGCCCACCAGGTCCTGAAGGCCCGAAGGTATTTCACTTTCTACCTTTTATAACTTTTTTATGTTCAACTGTGGTGTTTTGTGTTTCACACAAAGGTTAATGACAAAAAGTGGTTTCCAGTTGAGTAATATAGTCTTCTTAGCTATTGTTAGGGCTATTAAAACAAAGGGGTTGAGCTGCTGTGTGGTTTGAGGTGTGGAAAGATCACCTAGAAGATGATGATAGATGAATGGACAGAGAGGGAAGCTGTGGCTGAGGATTTTTGATAGCCTGTTGATGACCTCATACCAATCCTCTGTCATCTGTGGGCATGGGCAGATGATGAAAAATGATCCATCACATGGACCCTTGAAGCTATGTGGAAGTAACATTTGACCTAATGTCAAATCGAGTGAGTACCTTCATATTGGTAGTCATGTGCAGGTTTTTTTTGTCTGTGTTTTGTCCTGGAAGCTCAGCAGGGAAACACTGTCCGTGGACAAAGAGGGTATTTCACACTAAAAAGATTGTAAGTTTGGAAAACATCCAGCATCTGACATTGCTGAAACTTTTGAAAGATTTTTTGCATGGAGTGAGGACTGTGGATTTTCAATTTTCATTTATATTATATGATAAAAAGGTATTAAATGAAGCTTGGAAGCTGTTTAGAACTGATATCGTGAAAATACCGAGGCCCTGACCTCACAAAATAATGTAGGTAGCATCTGCTGCCACATTTAAGGTTTTCCATTTATTCAATGGAAAGTGTTCGTTGGGTTATGGCATAATAGTCTCCTTAGTATTGGATAAACAGGGATGAATAAAGTACACCCACACACATTGACACAAACACTGTGTGGATGGCAGCTGAAAGGATCTAACCTCGACTTTGAACATGTGTGGGGGGCAAAGTGAGCTACGGCCACTACACTCTACACGTGCTTGTCCTTCTCCACTTTCCATGGCTTAACAGACTTCCTCTAGATGACAGACACACAGACACACACGTACATGTACACAGCAACTGTTCTACACTAATCCAAGCCATTATATGGCATTCCTAGAAAGTAGAGTTTTTGGGTATTCAATGCCAAAACTGTGAAAAGGGAGGGGGGGAACAAAAAAAGCAGGACAAAAGGAGCACATAGTTAAGATTAAGTTAGTATGAGGATTAAAAGATCTGTGGCAGGCCAGAGATGGGACGTCATGGTCAGAAAGTGTCTTACTCAAGGTTAAGGAACTATTTTACTAAGCTAAAATTTCACTTGAGTAAGAGTGAAATTATAGAAGGAGGGAAACTACATGAATTATTTGAAGATTTTTTAGATGTGTTTCTAGCCAACATATAAATGTAAGCCCAATATTCACTCTCCTGTTAGCTAGCTGGTTCTTCAGCTGCCAGGTGCTTCCTATGTTCACCAGCTAACTTTGTCTGTCTGCTGTTTGGTGCTGAGCAGTCAGTGCACAGTGGTTTTATCAATGCCTTTTCACAGAAAACAGATGTGGGCCATGAAAACAGTGAGCTAAAAGAGGCTAAAAAACGCCACAGAGCTAATGAGAAATGTAGTCCCATTTGTGACCTCAGTATAGTCACATAGTCACATAGCATTCCCTACGCAAAGCCTAGGGGGAAAAATTTAAATGTTGTCTGCTACCGTCTGCTAGGGACAATAAGTTAATGTTTGTTTGGGACTAAACCAACGTTTATATCCAATACTACCGATACTAACAGTGTGTGTTCAAACTCTATGTGACCAAATCACAAAATAATGTACAGAGTGCTTAGGTCACAACTGCAGAGTTGGTGATGATCCTCTGTGGTTTTGTCATCATATGAGTGACATAGTATTTTTGCATTACACAGTTATTTGATTTATTGTTAATGTTAAATAAAACATTAGTGGCGCTGTAAAGACTTTGCTATGATGCTAAAAAACGCCTTCAAACCTGATGTTTAATGTTTTGAAAACTCGACTGCAAGTTTCAAGACTAGAAGTAATTCATGAAGTGTAAAGATAACTTTTACTCTTCCCCTTTCACCTAACTCCAGTTTGGCTGCTGTCACAACAAAACCACAGTATATATCTATAACATGACTCTCTGTGAAAGTAATTTTGCCTGAAGACACTATGTTACTGTCTCTGTAAAGGTCACAGTGAAATCATAGTGTCCCTGCAGTTTATACTGCAGTCTGAGGCTGGGACAGCTGGAAGAACCTTGTTGCTGTGAGCTTCTGTGCAGATTATTGCCTTGTAAACCTCAACCATTCTTCCATCTGGCTTTGTTTTCTCATGAAATCAGCCCAGAATCCTGTTTCTGTTTTCTGCTATGAGCTTTATGAGCATATCAGGCTCAAAGTTGAAGGTCACTAAGAAGACAGAGAAGAGGCCTTTGCAGGCACTGTTAAATGGATTTTATTTTCAGAGGTTGCACAACAAGTATTAGATAACTTCTTAGATGAAACGCAAACTACTCTTTCAGTTTGCATTTCCATTCTGTGAGGCTTTAGACACAGTTCACAATGCTAATTATAATGCTTATAGAGGATCTTGTGCTCCATCTAGTGGACTGCTATGATTGTTATCAATTGTTACATCATTATTATTATTATTGTTGTTGTTGTTGTTGTTGTTGTTGTCATTATTATTATTATTATTATTATTATTATTATTATTATTATTATTATTATTATCATTATATAATATCTGCTTTGCTTCACAGGGAGTTAAGGGAGACCACGGAATTAAGGTAAGACTTTTTTACCTTTTCATTTTTTGGAAGTGTAAGCTTCAGCTGACAGCTGCCAACAAAGGCCAGCCCATTTACCATGTTCTGCTCAAGGCCCTAGCCAAGATTATAGAAATGCTGACATCCTGAGTCTAAGCCCCTCCTCTAAACCATCTAGCCTCACCCCAGCATAGACTATTTTGATCAGACACCAAAAGTCTGTTTTTGTCTGTTTATCTGTAAAACAGCTAACAAAAACTTGCTCCTGCCCTAAAAAGTCAAATTTCAAGAACAGACAACAATTTACATCTCAAGGTTCACTTACTAGCTGTTTCCAGAGCTTTTGACCATAACACACAGTCTGAACTCTGATTTTAGAACTATAATACAGTTTAAAGCTCCAAAAAAATCCAGTTAGTGGCCTTGAGTGGGAATTGTTTTGTCAAACTTTGAGGGCCTTTAAAAGGTAAAAATGTGTAACTATTAGCTATAGAAAGTAAACTGCGCTTTAGGGGACTAAAACCTCAAATTTTTCATCCAAAAATACTAACAACATGACCTTGGGGTTGTCAGTAGAAGCTACAACCCCGTTCTGTTTTAACTTTAGCTTCTGTTTTGGGCTCACATGGGTATAAGGGATTTTACATTGCTTGCTTCTGTATTACCTAGTCTGTCCATTCTTTGGAAAGAATAGACTGGATCTCAACACCCCAAGAACACAGTTTGCTCACACAAAATTCTCTTGCTAAATTAATCATGATCTAGGTTTGGGAGTTTTGCTCTATAGTTTAATGTAAAGACACACTTCATTCAGCAAAGAAGGGGTTCGGGTTATCACAACCCTAACACTAGAGCTGGGGTTATGGTTATTGTAACCCTAAACCTATCATTAGCAATTTTTTGTGAATGGCCAGTTTCATTCATAAATGATGAGCCTTTAACTGAAAGCATGATCATTAAGTCTGGATCTGTATCTGGAATCATCTTTATGTCTCCATGTTAATCAAAAGGGGTTAACACTGAGTCACCTTACTTACTCACTCAGTCTGGATGAGAAATCACCTCTCCACTGGCTACTGTTGAAAATTTTTTTCCAAGGCAACCACTTGCTGCTTCTGTCTAGGGACCAACAGAATAGGAAGTTCCTGATGTCATCTCTAAAGATTTACATCTCCTCCTGTCAGGTCCACGTCAAGAAGGAGCACTCCCTTTTTCCCCTGAGCCTTTGCTCGTCTTTTGATTTTCCCCTGATTGAAAGGGCGCGTCTGCTTTTACTGCCCCGCTGCTTCTCTGAGTTGATGTTTCCATCCACGCTGTGTAAATATATCTTTCCACTTATATGCAGACTAAACTCAGCTAACACGACTTCATACATACCCTATGAAACTTTTCATATCACGTTCTACTACAGGTATAGCCAGCCACATTTTTTGTAACAATACTACAAAATTCAGTTTTCATCGAATGAAGAAAAGTGCCACCACACCAATTTATGTTAAGATTCTGGTTCAGTATTCAGGGTCAAAAGGTTTGGATACATGTTCAAGTTAAGTTCTTCTGGTTAGTGCAAACCATGAAATTTCCTCTGAATTTATGTGTGACCTGCGATCTTTGATCTGTTCATCTGGGAGGACAGTTTGAAATGTACGAGTGCTATAATTATAAATTGCAGCATTATTTGACTTGCTGAACAATTTCGAGATGTTTGCAGTGATTCAGGGGTCTTGAACCAGACTTAATTACTTGAGCAAGCCTTGTCTGTCACAGGTCCTATGTCTCCACAGCAACAGTAACTCAACGGTGTCCTTGTCTCTAAATCAATTAGTGAACTTGTTTCTCTCATGTCTGTATTCCTTCTTTGACGGACTCCAGCATCTCAGGAGTCCCAGCTGACCTGCACATACAGCAGGTTTCCTTTGGCCACAGAAGCATGGCAGTAGCAGTCGCAGCCATGCGTATGTGTGTGTTTTCTTCATTAAGCCTCATAGAAGGACAGATGTGGGAAAGAGGATGTCAAAAGTGGAAAAAGTGCATATTCGTTGGTATCCACAGGAAACAGCAATCTGGAAAGTCATTAATTGTTTAATCTGATCTGGCAGAGAGCAATGGCAGGAGAAGCTGTTGAGGCAAGTGTGCAGGTGGGTGTGGAAGTTACAGTAGGTGCATTAAGGAAACACACTGAGGACAACTGCTGGACATCAATTGTTGGGTCTCTGTAAATAACATTATTAAGAGTACGGTCTAGACCTGCTCTATGAGATGACTTTTGTTGTGATTTGGCGCTATATAAATATTATTGAATTGAAATTGAATTGAATTGATGGGTTGCTGGAACAACGGGAGATAGCTGACTGGCAGACTGACAGGACAGAAGGTGTAAAAAAGTTATGAACTGGCTGTCTCTGTGACATTTAAGGTCTCATCTAGTAGCTTAGTAGCTTAGTAGTCACACAACTGCACATTTTTGCCTCCTATAGTGGCTTGTTTGAACATGAATCCAGCCTATTATGCCTGGCACTTGAAATAACTACATCATGTGTATTTAACATTCATTAGGAAGATTTGATTGGTACTGCATAATAAGTAGCGGTACTCATTGAAACATGTTCTTGTTTGCTTGTAAGAAATCAGATCAAAACATCTTTAACTGACCTTTACCAGTTAGGCAAAGGTGCTCGTCAACAAGAGTTCATTTGGTATGAATATATTTTACAATCAGTATTTTCAGTGAAATATTTCATTTCTATACATGGTGTCAGTGGCAGTGGCTTACTGATGTAGAACCTATAAGTGGTCTTAATTGCAGAGCTTTGTATCAGCACAAAGCTGATACACGTATATACATTGGTTTAAGCCTGATCCTGTCCATCTGTTACCAAGCACACAATTTCACTGTTTAGTGTACACATGGAAAGTGTACTTGTAAGTCTTTACAGAAACCCTGGCAGTAGTGTCTCCATGTCCTTCCTCTGAACCGAAGCATGACAAGACGACTTGGCTGCAGCACAAATAGAATGAAAACAAGTGATCCTGCAGCATCATTGGAAGATGGTTACAGTTCCTTTCAGTGTGAGGGTGACTGATTCGAACTCATCCCTCCTTGTACTTTTCCTCTGAAGTGGAAAGCCTGTGATAGCATGGCTTCGATAAAGGGATTAACACACTGATAAATCATGATATAGCACGCCAGTGTTACAGATCCATGTGGGTCTACACCCACTGTATGAAAGAGAGAGATGTTAAAATAGAAACATGATGGACGAAGGACAAACGTTTGAGGTGACTAGAAAAATGCTACAAGCTAATTGGAGCTGTCATAGATCAAAGGGAGATGCTGTTTCCTGTTTGGGGCAGTTGGTTGTTGGAGAGTGTCTCTAATGAACCCTTCTGTGCATTTAGAGCCATCACCATTCCTGTGTTTCAATTTTCAAGTTTATTTGTCACATAGATATAATCATAGGGAAATGTATGTCCGTTAGCTCCTTCAATTGTGCAATAAAAAATAAGTGTAAAACGGAATAAGAATAAAGAATAATAAGCAATAGATAATAATGTTAACTATAGTAGTAACTTTGAATAATAAGTCATTAAAAATAGGGCAACTCTTAAGCAGTGTCCTCAGGGTAGCAGGGATGATGGAGGTCCAGCAATGCTTTCATGCTGACAAGAAGACAATCACACAAAAATGTCTGAACGACACCGGTACACATTAGCTTGTGTGCCGCTCAGAGAAGCATGTTCCAGCCTGTAGCAGTATGGCTGTATTAGCATTAGTGCTACCCTTAGTACCCGTACAAGTAACTGTGGAAGTAGCTGTGGAAGTAGCAGTATCAGCGATTTTCAGCACTAATATTAGTAGTTTTGTTAGCAGCAGTGATAAATAGCAGCATTAGTCGCAGCATACTGTGGAGGTCAGTGAAATGTGCATTTCATTACATTCTGTAACAACAGAAATTGCTACTTTCTGCACAGTAATCATGGTTTAAGCAGGTCAGAGCTGTATGATAGCGTGAATAATCCATAGCAATTAATGATTTCTGGTACATTCTGTTCCCAGAAAATAGCCAAAGATAAAAGACAAAACCTGACATCTTGGCTTCTATGAATTACCAAAATAACCGCTAGCAATTGAAATGGAAGCATTACGACCTTGAACAGTGTTGTCCTGCTCTGCAGTGGCCTAAAAGGTGCACAGCACTATGAGAAAACCTAAAGAACTCAAACTTTTGATACATATGGGGATTTATACAATACCAAGTCAACAAAAGATTTGAACTTCCTAGCACTGGAACTAGGGATGCCAGTGAGACAAGGATGAAGGTTAATCAACAGAATTTAACTGAAGCACGCAAAATATTCACTACTTTGCATTTCTTATATAAGTCTCTTAGTTCTAATTTGAAGGAGCTTGTTGAAATGACTCCTGTATTCCTGTTTTCCTTTTACATGTTGCTATACAGAGCATTTCAGAGTCCTCTGAGGTAACACTTGCTATCTTAACTTGTTATCCTCTGTCTGCAACTATGAGAAATTATATTAAAGCATCATCAGACACACCAGTTGACAGCATACTGATTCCACTGGGCTATTCCACAGGATTGTAGAAACTCCCTCTACCAGCCAGCTATGTCCGTGCTTGTGTGGTCACAGCTGTGACTGTACATCATCTTTAAACCATCTACTCATTAATCTGAAAATAGGAGCAACAACACAGATTAACTAAATGACTCGTGTGTTTTCCTTTCTATTTTTGACAGCCAATTTCAGAGGGTTTGTCATGCTGTGGCTGGCACTGTGACAGACGCTTCTAAGTCACAGTTTTTAATTTCACTGTATACTTTTACATGGACGGATTATGAGACAATGGGCCCCTGGCCCCCCACCCCTCCTAAATAGGAAAAAGACACCCAGACTGAAAGAGACATGTTTTTTAGTCTGTGATTAGTAGCAGTTAGTTGCAATTTTGTATTTTGCAGTTACATTTTGGAGATGAACCAGTGCTCTCAACGCTCAGAGACTCAAACCGACTCAGAGATGTCATTTGTAGTAATTTTGCGTCTCTTTGTCGTTGTTTTGAATCTCTTTGTAGTCATTTCGTGTCTCTTTGTAGTCATTTTGTGTCTCTTTGTAGTCTTTTTATGTCTCTTTATAGTCCTTTTGCATCTTTGTAGTCATTTTGCATCTCTTTGTAGTCATTTTGTGTCTCTTTATAGTCCTTTTGCATCTCTTTGTAGTCATTTTGTGTCTCTTTGTAGGCATTTTATGTCTCTTTATAGTCCTTTTGCATCTCTTTGGTGGTTTTGCGTCTCTTTGTAGTAATTTGATTGACTTCCTAACAATAAATATTCATTGGTATGTCCATTCAGTAATCTATTTATGAAAATGCATCAATAATTCCTTTCTATTTGTGTTTGGATGGATTTTTCAACATTTTGAAGAAAAAACTCTACATCAACTGTTTTCCTTTTCTTCCTTTTCTGCCATCTTTCACCTTGCCATGCCATCTTGGCTATTGTAGGGAGAACCAGGTTTCCCAGGCCCTGCTGGGTTAAAGGTAAAGTCATTTTCTGAGCAGTGTGTGTGGCAGCTTTTATGTACCCAATCAGATCAGTGGGTCATAACTATTTTTTTCCAATGCAAAGGGCCAGGATGGCATCCCTGGTACCCCTGGCATACCTGGGAAGAGGGGCTACAGGGTAGGCCTGGAATGGAATGAGTATCCTAACTGTTTGGTTGTGCTTCTTTCAGTCATCCTTACTCCTCTAGTAACTGGATGTCTGTAAAGTCAGATATTGAACACATTAGTGTTTTGTGTTTGTGATCGGCCAAAGCTCCAATTAAGTGTTTTGTTTCATCTTCCCGTGCTGTTAGCTGTGCTTCATGTGGCATTTGTGCTGTGGTCTTTATAATGGATTGTATAATCAGCCAGCCTTAGAGACTGGTTCAGAAGTGTGCTAGCTAACTTTTTATAGTTGTACAAACCTTACCATACCATTTGTCATTCCTAACAACACTTCATTATTTGATTTATTCTGAATCAAAGGAGAATGTTTTGTGAGAAACCATTCATGGATGTACTGTGATCTGTGAGAATTTACATAAATGTTAACTGACAAAATAATCTTAACTCAAGTCTGCTTACTAGCTTACAAACAAGCTTTTTTCTAGAGCTTTCAACCATATATCACAGTCTCCATCAGCGGATTGAGTTTGCTCAGTTATGAAGATGACAAGATATCATCACTTGTCCATGGTGAGGACCCTTCTACACAGAGCAAAATTCCATACAAAGGTTACATGATGACAACTAAGCTATCTCCATGTCAACCGAGCAAACTTAATTCGCTGATGAAGACCGTTGAGGACATTGAGTCTTTAGTCAAACTACTATTTCCAGTGTCAAAATTAATTTGTATGCTCTAATCAAATGCTTTCTGCTGATGTAGATTCCTTGTTAATGTTTGCAAATAAAGCAACAATGTGTGTTCCATGTGAACCATTGTTGCTACATTCCATTTTGTGAACCAATTAAAAATATGTCTACAAGAAATGATTATTATGAGGGTTACTGATTTTATTATGCAGACATATGAGACACCTAGTGGTTGGATTATTCAGTAATTGTTGTCAGTAAATACCTGATTTAAAGGTAGTGCATTCATCAGAGTTTTACCTGGGCTGTCCCTTTGAGTGTCCCATAAAAGTTTTTGTCATAAAAATGAAAAATTTAGATATAAGGAATACTGATACAAAAAATATCACTGACTGGCAATTTTGAAAACATCAGTATCCAGTGCATGATTAACAGCATTACATTGGACATAAAATATATATATATATAGGATATTAGTCAAACCCTATTTGTCATTGGTCTTGTCTGGTTAATAGTAATAAGTTGTGCTCCATTCAGCTAAGACTTTGATCTGTATGTGCGGCAGGGTGAGAGGGGAGAGCCGAGCATTGCAGCCCAGGGAATTAAAGGAGAACCAGGTTCACAAGGACTGCCAGGCCTAATGGGAACCAAGGTAAAGGGAAATAGTTTGATTAGTAGATAGATACTTGCACATACAGCAATGCATCCATCATAGAATATTCAGTAACACTTCAATAAAAGCTAGTGCTCTTGGAAGTCATTGTGTGATATTCCTCTTACAGGGTGACAAAGGCGACCAGGGAGATAAGGTAAGACAGTATTATGAAAGGACTTAAAAAGATCATTTTAATGAGAAGACTACTTTCAAAAATACTAACACAAGTTGATAATGTTTATGGGGAATCTTATACTTCTATTTAACCTCTAGGGGGAAGCAGGTCCTGAAGGCCCAGCTGGACCAATAGTAAGTCATAACTGGCAGACTCAACAACATGTTGCAAATATTGACATATAGTACACAAAATGTCCAATTTATAATCATTATGTTCATGATGAGGTCTTTTTCACCTTATAGGGTCTTCCAGGCCCAACTGGGGAGCCAGGAAAGGCTGAACTCCACAACAATGAAAATGTATGTTACTCTCATGTAGTTGCATTTTTCTTAGATGTAGTAAAATGTAAGAATAAAATAAAAAGTATTTTTAACATTCCTCCACAGGATATTCGGAACATACCCCTGATGGTAAGTACCTTCTAGGGTTTATCATGACAAACACGGTTCTTTTTTAAAAATCATATTATATAAGGTGATCCCTTCTCCTAGGGCCCCCCTGGATTACCTGGACCTCCAGGGCACCCTGGACTCCCTGGTGCCAAGGTAGGAGACATTTTAGAATGGCAACTGACACAATTTCAAGATTTAAAAGATGAGCCACATTTCACACATTCAGAAATAAATATATAGTTTGTTTTTTTGTGTTGATGTTTTGTGTGTCCTATAGCCAGATTAACCTGGTAGGGGGCCTGGGGGCAAATGTATTTAGGATCATGCACCATATGAGTATAAAAACTGAAATAATATAGGTGTTAAAACTAGGTCTCGACATAGGGCCCCTTCTTAAGACATGGCCAAAGGATTAGATAATAATGTAGAACTGAACAAATGCAGGGTGCTCCCGCAAAAAAACTCAAAACTGGACTTCCTGAATCGTATTTCATGTCTCACTGGTACCTGAAGCAACAAGCCCCCACTAACGCAGCCCCTTGCAATGGTTTAACACAGGGATGATTTTTGTCTGAACACCTGCCACAAATTTGTAATTAATCTAATTACTAGAAACTGATTGACATACAGTGAATCAGGGACCCCTGATGGTCTTGGGCCATGGCGCAGTTTCCTGATTTGCCTAGTTGGTAATCCAGCCTTGGTGTGTCCTCAGGGTGAAGTTGGTCTACCGGGTGCTCCAGGACTGGACGGAGAGAAGGTAAAACTTATCAAGTTAAGTTATCAGTAATCCATATTGCTATCCAGGCAGTTTTAATAATTGTCACATATACAGTATATTGTGATAGAAGTATATTAATTGCAATGACAAATATTTACTGTAGGAGTGATTAAAGCTCCCCATTTTAGAGTTTAAATAAAATAAAAATATATATAAAAATAATATATTAACATACCTTCTTTCAGGTACAATTAAGTGAGGTGACACTAACCTCTCATGTTTTCAGGGACCCAGAGGGAAGCCTGGAGAGCCTGGTCCCACAGGCCCAGCTGGTCATGAAGGTCCTAGAGGGGAGGGTGGTGTCATGGGCTTTCCGGGACCCAAGGGAGACAAGGGAGACACGGGTCCATCTGGATCACCTGTGAGTGACTGTGTTAACCACACACCACACCACATCACATCACTGCCTGGGGTTCGCTGACCAAAGTCCCAGATCTGTCATTATCCAGAGGGAAGGCCTTGGTTTTTCCAACTTCCCTCTTATTATCTAATTAGAGACTCACTAGCTTGGAAGAGACCCCAGGAATGACACTGAGAACTTTTAATTCACTGTGTCTTGGATCCCAGATGTGCCCTCATACAAAAGGTTACTTCGAGAGCCTACAGTCAACACTGTTATCCTGTATATGTGTATGTTTGACAGTTAGCTATGACCTATTAAGGGAGACATTTATTTTGCTCTTGCTTACACCTCTTGTTTTGTTTGTTTGTTTTTGAGGTAGGATGGGCAGCATTGCGTCCCTGACTACAGCAGTTCGTAGAGCTAAGAAAATGAATATTGAGTTGTTGAAAAAGGATTGTCACAAAGTTGCATTGCTGAGCGCTATATAAGTGTGGTCAAATGTTTTATTCGTTTTTGTATTCAAAATTAAAAAACGCGAAACACAACAGGCAATTATCGAATGCAGAAGTACATCATGTGGACTATAAAATTAATCAAATACTCTTGAATAATCAGTTGGATGCCTAATTTCTATTCTAAAAAATGTCAAGGGGCCGATCCCATATTCCATCATGTAGTTGGATTGCGCAGTCCTTAAGTAAGGTTTGCAGACTGTATGAACATGTTAGCAAGTTTTATTACTTGCTTTTTAGTGTTTTATGAGCCTACGGGAGAATGGTCACTGATGGAAGTACTAGAGTAAAAGAACCAATACAACAATATAAAAATACTCCACTGAAACTAAAAGCCCTACTTTCAAAAGTTTTCTAAAATAAACCTATAGAAGGATTATCAGCAAAATGTAATGTCAAGTATCAGAAGTAGTTATTTATTATGCATATTAGTATGCATATTAGCATAAGTTATTTTATTATATATCATATAATATTGCACTATTATTACTGACATATTATTAATGTATAAGAAGCATTTTAATATTAATTTTAACCTTTATTTTAACCTCTTCTCCAGATATGGAATGTTGTAACGTCCACTTGGGTGAAGGTCAGAAAGGCTGAATCCAAGAGCCATTTGGGAAAATTGCCAATTGTCATCATTTGTTGTATATGCCCTTGCTATAGAAAAGCAAGGGCATGCTGGGACCATATAGCATGGGCAAAGTATGAAAAACTGATTTCAAGAGCATTTAATACATTTTTATAAACCATATTGTGCAGGTAAAAATTAAGGCATTTGCATAACATGGACTACATCACTAGCATTACAAATTTAGTTTTTAGTTGTCCCATTGCTGACACGAAAGCAAAAAGTATAACAATTTTTCATTTCAAATACAAAAAAGAAGAAATCAGTTGATGTAGATACACTGCCCCCAAGGCTGACTGTAACATTTTGGTAATTAATTCTATGATTGGATAAAATAAAACTTTCTCATTTGTCTTGACATGCAACATGATGATCAACTCATCAGTCCCTGAATTGAAATGCTCTGCCATTATTGTGATGTCTATCTCCCGTTCCTTGTAGGGTTTAGATGGCCCCACGGGTGAAAAGGGGGCTACAGGGGCCCTTGGCCCTATTGGATTACCTGGCGCAATGGTACGCAATGGTGCCCCTCAGGCTGCATCTTTCTGGATGCAGTGTTTGACCTGACAAAGGGGGGGCAGGGGAATACCCCTATTCACCCCAAGTGCTGTGTGAAAAAGAGTTGTGTTGCTTCATTTTTTATTCACTTAATAGTTTGTCTGACGAGGGAATATATTGTCAACTTGTCTTCCTCTGTGTCTTTGCTACCTATTGTCACAGGGTCCTAAAGGCGAACCTGGAGAAGGAGGAAGGTCAGAAATGGTAAGGGTCAGTCACTAACCCACAGGTCCGATTAATGCACTTCAAGGTAAATTAGAGCATGACATGTTTTATGAGCAATATTTTCTGAATTAAAACCTATTGCTTGTGTTTGTGTGTGTCTGTATTTAGATCTATGGTCCTCCAGGGCCCTCAGGACCTCCAGGACCAGTTGGCCCAGCAGTGAGTCTAATATGCCATTTAACCCCTAAATCTAGGCCTTGCACATCGACAAAGTCAGTTAATTTGGCTGATTATGCCTCAGCTCAGGTTGAAGTTGGGCAGAGTATGCTGAGAATTACATGACATCTCCAACCTTAATGAACCAATAAGAATGATTACAGTTGTAAGTCTCACACCTTAACAGGTACAATAGTGAGTGAAGGGGTTGTCAATCAAGCACAACCTGCCACCACAGTTCTGAGAAGAGTTCTAACCAGATAAAATAGTGAAAACACCTGTGGGGGAACCATGTGCAGTGCCTTTTATTCAGAAACGGATGCAACAAAATGTGTGCAATAAGAATAATACATCCAAAGTTCTGTGCTTGGGAATAGTACACAAGTTTTGCACACCACCTGAAATTTTAAATGTAGGCAACACAGACAGGCGAAAAAGACTCAAATAGAATGCACGTGGAATTTTCAGTATGTAATTTATCTCATAAGTACTTCCTGTCCACTACCTATTCAGGTTCTCTAATACAGACCTCAAGTTAAGTTTCTAATTATTATTATAATTATTTTTTAGTTCTTGAGTGTATGTGCTAATTTTGATGAGGTCCACTATATTTTACGACCCCTGACATCTTCTTTTTGGCAGCGTTCGTTGATTTCCAAAAATCTGAGATAATGATCATGCTACGTTCAACAAGTATAGTGTAATATTTTCTGCATTTAAGGAAATGATGTATTCTTTGTTATTAATATTATACCTTTTAACAAACGTGTTATAAAAGTGTCATATGGATAAATAAAATGAAGTTAAAATAAATGAAATAAAATAGACTAACATAAAAATAAAATACAATGGATATGGAGTTGTTCATGAACTGAAGCCCCACTAACAGATGTGGCTTAAACATGCCAAACTTGTATTTCTACTATTTATCTCTTGGCACTACTCAAGTAAACCAGTGGAATGCACTGGCAACAAATAGGCTACAGTAGAGATTGTGTCAGTAATCCCACTGTTTTTGTCCATCCAGGGATCTCAGGGACCTTCGGGGCCTAAGGTGAGATATCATTTCCATAAAATAATTTCCACCAGCTCCTAATCTTATTAAATCTGCTTCCATTTACAGTATATGCTGTCCATTCAGTTCATGAAAATGTATCTGAAAATGTTCTATCTTACCCTGTCTGTCAGGGAGAACCAGGCATAGGCATCAGAGGAGAAAAGGGAGCGACAGGCCAGAAGGGCGACAAGGGAGACAGAGGCCATCTTGGACTTCCTGTAAGTACACTGTCTGTCTGTTCAAAAGTTTCTGAATTCTTTGTCTTCTATCTTCTGTCTATTTGTGTCCTATCCTGCTGTTGAGTTTTCTTACTCAGTCTTAATTATTTTAGGGATCACATCACTGCTTCAATACAGAAGTGTAGCATTATACAGTATCAGCCTTAAAAACTCACATTGCTTTAACTGTAGTTGAGGCATTTGTTACTGACTGATGTTTGTTGTCATAATCCTGTTAAAATGTTGCATGGAAGGACAGATTGTGTCAAAGGAAGTAAATCATTAATATAACACACCAAATCTAAACATTTTACTTATTGTACATTTTTATTCAAATTTCATTCATTCAAATGATGTTTGGGCTGTTTTATATTTTCTTCTATACTCTTCCAAATGGTGTCTATCACTTTGGGTTTCTATTCTTTGTTCTTGGTTTACACTCATTTAAAAATCATTTATCTACACTGTATACAGTTGCTCTCAGGTGAAAAATCTTGTCTTCTATGAACATACTGTATATTCACAAGTTTGTCCCTTTCAATGGACCAAGGTCTGTAGAATTAGGTTGACTCGAAGGAATCACACAAGGTATTCACGTGATAGCGATATGTGTCATATCATAAATTGCACAATAACCCTCTTTCTATGTGAGACTCGTGGATCATGTTTAATGCTATATAGTATCGTTACAATGATACAATAATGTATTTTTATTAGATTGAGCAAGTATACTCTAACCAGCTGACCA
Source organism: Oplegnathus fasciatus (assembly GCA_003416845.1). Taxonomy (NCBI): domain Eukaryota; kingdom Metazoa; phylum Chordata; class Actinopteri; order Centrarchiformes; family Oplegnathidae; genus Oplegnathus; species Oplegnathus fasciatus. The sequence goes on from NTHP01000214.1 coordinate 354,202, forward strand.
GGGGTGGAAAGAGTATTAACTCAGTGAAATATACGGTGGCCAAGAGGACTCAGTGCATTGCAATTTTAAAAAATCATTCGCATAACCTTGATAGCGCATAGCCATCTAAAAAATACTGCAAATAAATAAGACAGAAGCAATTAAGAAACGCATTCACTCGTTTGACAACGCATATGGGGCATAAAGGCACGCTGCAGATACAAAACACAAAAAAACACAGAAATGCTATAAGAAGTACAGAAAAGTTTCGGGGGACACTTAAACATGGTTAAGCCTGTGAATATTCTCATTCATCCAGGTCATAATTATCTCAAGGAAATTGAATCGAACGCAACTGGATTTTTGGTTTTGTCTGTGAGGACGTTTCACCTCTCATCCAAGAGGCTTC
>NTHP01000214.1:355249-387136 GCA_003416845.1 Oplegnathus fasciatus
GCAGTGTTTCTGTATTTACATGTATTTTCCGTATTTGCAGCACACGTCTTTATTTAGTCTTAAAGCAAAATAAGAAACACACCTTTTTTCCTGTAATCAGGTATTTTTTTCCAGAGATTTTCAGTACATCTCATGGTCATCATCAGTGGATGGAGTTTGCTTAGTTGTCTAATTGATGAAGACTCTGAAATGTGAATGAAAGTTCCAGAAAACAAAAGACTGTGGGCTTTGATAACAGATGTTTTTCTAAGCTCTTGAGCAAATAATCGGTACTGTTGTGTTTTAGTGAGGAAAGTCTCAGTCTCAGCCTTAAAGTCCTTGAAGCATAAGTCTGGTAATATTCTTTATGTTTTTTATTGTCAACAAATCCAACAAAAAGACCAAAACCAACAATGAACTGATCCTATAAACAAGTATTGTGTGTGTNTCCTGCTTCCCCAAATACTCACTAGAGAACCAAATGTAGATAAATCTGCCGCTGAAAATAGCCCCAAACAAACTATATATTGGTGAACTGTTTTTAAAAATTAGCATCTTCAGTGGGAACCCAAAGAGACACAATGGACAATGTAGAATTTGATCATATTACCTCACCACCTTTGCAGCTGGTGCAGTATGCATAGTATGCCTACATCTACAAACATGATGTTATATCAGGACAATGAATGTGAAAACAGTCAGTTACAGAACATTGCTATGAGCAACGACATGACTGTAGACTTGATGTCATCATCCACCATGATCAGTAAAAGAAGTTACTCACAATCACTGTCACTCACTTTACCTCCACCTCCGCCACTTCCATCACTCTTCATTTGTCATCATCTGAATGTGTTTTTGAAGTCACTTGAGTCACAGCTTCATTCACCCCCCCCCATCCCAACCCCCCACCCACCTTCCTCCTTCATCTCTGCTCTCTAACTATGTACAACACTATACAGGGGGCTCATGGGTTAGACGGCAGACCGGGTCCAGTGGTGAGTGGCGTGTTCCGGTCCCCTCACCCTTCTCCTCCTCATCCTCCTCCTCCACCCCTCTGCTACAGCTTGCTTGATGTCTGCCATGTCTGCTTGTCCGCTTGCTTTCTTGCTTCCCTTGGTTGTCCTGTCTCTTTTCCTAAAGTAGCTGTGTAAGGACAGGACTGTTCAGGGTTGGGTTCTGAGGATGCACTGGCAAACATGGCAACTCTAAACAGTACATACCACCCTTATGCCCCCATGGTTTATAGTGGCTCATGTAAGGACCACAGTCCCTACAGCAATCATCAATCAGTGTGGCAAGAATAAATACAATAAATCAGCTTAAACAATGGAAGAAAAAAAACCCCCGTAAATTCTCAACTGCAGAAAGAACCAGATCTTGATTTGAAACAGGTTTATAATTGTGGCCTGCCTTTATTCCCTTTAGTTTCCCCAGTTTTCATGTCTAATATGTCTATCTGCCTTCTTTCAGGATAATATACATTTTACTCACTGATAAATTTTGGTCATCTCTACTTAGTCATTTTTTCTATCGCTTCCATAACCAATAAGGCCTACAACAAACAAAACATGTCCACATATCTAAGAATCAACAAGCACAAACCACAGAAATATAGGGTTAAAATCTAAATAGTGGGAACATTCAAATTAGGCAATGGATCCCCAAAATACAAAGGTGTTTAATGTGAAACATCTGCAGGAAGTGTTGAATTTTATTGACAGTAGAACAGATTTGACTTATTCAGCAAGTGTGTTTCCGTTAAAAAGAGAAACTCAACTAATGGAATTAGTGCTGTGGAAATGTACATTATGCATGTCCAATTCAATCAATTCGATGTTTTTTTTATTTTTCTGCCATTGCTTTTATAATGATGGAGATGTCCAGCTACTATTTAAATACAGGCTTTTATATGTGTTTACAATTTGAGCACCATAAAATTGTAATTTGTTATCTCAAGATATCAAGCATATGAAGATATTACAAAGGTTTCTCATAACCACAAATGAGAAACTATTATAATATCTTGATATTGGCTCAAACAATCATGAGCAACCATGGCTACTGTGGGTTTGTAGTTGTAAGCGTTGCATTACTTCAGGCTAAAAGTCTTTCAAGTTTACCTAAAATCTGTCCTTTATCTCCCACCACTACCTGGGGCCACTAAAGTGGAATGTTGTCTAGTGTTGCTTTGAATTTCCATCTTGTCTGACACTGGACACCATAACAGTGTAAATCCTCAGTCCTCAATCCTGCCTCAATGGTTTCCTACCTCATGACCCTGTATTAGCAGTTGCCATTGCTAAGAACTATCCAACAGGAGCATGCAGAGATGCCTGTGCTGCATGTTGACATGTCATACTGTACATTTGGACAGCTGTATTCCATACAGCACTGCACATACTGGATATGCCTGAGATGCAAGGCCTTCCTCTCCAATCATGACTGCTACTCAGACAGAGAACTGCAGCTGTCGACATTTTATTCATTTTCCCTCCTTTTTAACAGTTTGGACAGTAGTTCAACAAGCCTGGTGTGTAAATGCTACAGGTGTCAGGACAGAAAATTATGTCCTAACCATTTCCCGTCACCTCAGATTAGTAGGAAAAAAATGGTCTAAATGGGCCATGACATAATCTTTTGTGACATCTATTCATATCCACCAGAAAGCTTGTTGTTTTACTGATTTGAGGCATTTAATGATGATATTGTCTCTAGTATTAGTACTATTTACTAGTTTCCCCTTTCTGTTTTAAAGGGTCTAATAGGACCAGCAGGTGTGCCAGGGCCAGCAGGACCAAAGGGAGAGAGAGTGAGTATCTCTGTGTGTTTTTATTTTTGTTTTTATGCTAAAATAGATATATAGTTTTAGGAGAATATACGCTTTGTATTTTGTCTCGTCACTACAGGGTGAAAAGGGAGACGCAGGATTACCAGGACCAATTGGGCCTCAAGGCATCCCTGTAAGTCTGTAATTCCATTTTAAATATTAATCACAACAGGGAGCATCTTTTAACTAATTGAAAGCAGCATGTTTATTACAATAGGAAATATTTACCAGACTTCTGACAGAGCCTGACATGATGAAAGGCTGATACCAATATTAATGTAGTACCACTTGAGGCTGCAGAGTGGCCAAAATCCAGTATATTAACTTTAGGTCTAAATGAAATAAAAATGAAAACTGGAAGTATAAATTTTGACAATGGGATGGTAAAACTCTCTTTTGAAAACAAGAATAAGGACAACACATTCATTACCATGTATACTTGAATCAAAGTGTTACATTTGGAAACATTTACGTTAAGGGCTTCTAACAGAGACCTTGTGTATAATGACTACGCTGTCAGTCAAAATGCCTCAAATCCATCAGAGTTTTAAAGCCCTCCAACATTGTGAGAAATTATTATTTGCCCTCTTTCCCAGAGTCAGATGAAAACTGCATCATCACTTTCATTCCTGTGGCCATACAGAGAAAATTACAACTTGTTTTTAGTGTCTAGTAAATGTGTGTTTAGTAAATGATTTGTTGTTTGGTCTAGGGGTTTAATTACCATTTATCCTTCTGGTTGTACCAGCTACTAAGAGGCTATCACAGACACTGGATGGCTTCAGAATGATAACCCAATCACTGATTGAAAGGGTTATCATCCATTGTCCATCACAGCGGCACGCCACTCTCACACGTTCTTATATCGCTACTCTCTTCTGGCTTATCAAAACACAACTGACAACCTGTGACCATGACAGCCTAATCTCTTTTTGAGATTCTGCATGTAGTCATGGAATGAGCATTTCCCATTTATTGAATTTTTTTAGATTGCCTACCCAAATTGATTTACCCTTTTTAACTAACCCCTTCTATATTTTGGTATAGTTCTTCTTTTCATTCGTCGCCATGGAGTGAAAATGCAGATTGACTGAAAAGTCTGCGTGAACAATGCATTGATGCACAGTTGTCAGTTAGATCGTGAATTCTGTTCTGTTTTGCTACTGCTCAATGCCCAGCAAACGTTTTAACGTTTGACCACCACTAATAAAACATTTTTTTATATCTACATGTTTAAAAAACTTAACAATAATTTTATCCTCTATCTAGACAATCTATCTAATATGCACCTCCAATAATTAGTTATTTCTGATTTCTTTTTGCAGGGTTTAGTAGGACCACAAGGACTCAAAGGGAACCGGGTAAGATACTACCTGTAATGTTTTGCCAGTTATACAGTTAACAGAACCAAGGACAGGTTACTTCTATGCTTTTATTCATTAAATTCAGCAACTGAACTAAATATTTTCTTAATCTTTATGAGTCATATTACAATAGGCCAGGCTGGTATTTGCATCCACAGCATTATTTATACTCTATTTCTGTTGCAACTGCCTTGTGGGACCATAATAGGTCACCTAAGCAGAGTTGTGATGACTTCAAAGACGCTCTCAACGAGGAGATGAGAATTAAAGAGCTGAATATCAATAAATCGGACGCTCTCTTTGATATCATGCATGAAAAGAAAGATAGATGAGTCAGATAGTTTGCTTTGATTTCTTTTTAATGATCCTGAATAATTCACGTCAAGATGTCTTTTGCCTTTCTCAGGCAAATGTATCTTGAAACTGAGGGTCATGGATGCACTTCAGATTAAACTTTCACAGATGAAAAGACACAACTAATTGTTAATACTCCAGGCATGATTTTTTTTTTTTTTATCAANAAAAAAAGAAAAAAAAAAGATGTTAATATTGATAAGTGAGCTTGGAGACAGCTATGTTTGCTTACTTTATTGTCTTTTATGTGACATCATAATGTAGATTCAGTTTACACTTGAAATTGAGAGATGGATATCAGTCTCATGTCTGTGCGTTAAAACAGCTGTCATCAATATTTTTAATAAAAATGTGAGTGAAAAGTGTTGCTCCACAGAGAATTATTACCAATTCTACAGTTTCCCTCAGTTCTACAGAGCTTTATGTCGACTTTCAGCTCATTGTTGTTTACGGCCCACAACTTTACTGTTTTGGTTCACTCTCTCTGCTCTCATGCTCTCTGATAAAACCACTGTACACTACCTGTTAGTTTGTTAGTTAATGACTAGCTGGTGAACATAGTGGAGCATCTAGCAGCTAAAGAGCCAGATATTTTTCTCAGAAGTTGCTGGACACCAAAACAGAGCTAAAAGGAGATTGAATTATTAGACATTCATCAAATGACCAGAAACACAACTCCAGATGAAAGATAATGTTGTTCTGTGTCTGCTGGATATACAGTATAAATAGGACGCTAACACGTTCACCATATCAACTTAAAAGTTGATAATATGTCAGTATTGTGTATACAGCTTGTTTGCGCTGCCCCAATTGGCCACGTGTTCACTCCAGCTCTGTACTGAACACACAAAAATGAGATTGATATCCATCTTCTTACTCTCAGAAATAAAGCAAACAACAATATTCCCCATAATATTGAACAATTCCTTTAATTGTCACTGAATATCAAAACAGCTCTGCAAAATGATAGTGTGTTAAAACTGTATTTCATCTCCAGGTTACAGTGTATCAGAGAATCTGTTTGTAATGTCCACATACCCTTCTTCTAAGAGAATGTTTCTGTCTCCTTCCCATTAACCTGTGACTCTTTTAATATTTCCACTCCCATCTTTTAAGTCTTCACATTTCATAAGCTCTCTCAGCACATTCAACTGGCCTCAAGTCAAAAGAAACAATACTTTCAATGCACAGCTACAGAAACCTGAAGAATACACCTCTGATAAACAGACCTAAATATGACTGTCCAGTTGAAGGTGTTGAAGACAAAGCTATGGGATAGTGATGGTGTTTTTACTCTTTGTCCTGTCTTCCTTTGTTTCCGCAGGTCTTCCTATCCCCTTTTACTTCCCTCCACCTTGCTCTGTGGCCCATGGCTCTTTTTATTGCCGGGGTTGCCCTCTCTCCCTCTCACAAACCTTGGCCTCCTGCTCCTCCTCCTCCTCCTCCTGCATTCTAATGTAGTCCTGGGTTAATCCTCCTCCTCCTACTCCTACTCCTACTTAACAGTACCTCTTCCTTGCAAGCCTTCATGTACTCCCTCCAACCACTGACCCCTTGACCCATAACCTGAATTGGCAAGCAGTGCGCTCCCATCACTGTCAAATGTATGCTACAGTTAGATGCTAGTGCACCAGTGTTTGAGTTGCTAGTGCTAGATGCTAGTGTTTGAGTTAGGTGAGATTCCACAGAGCTATCAGACTGAACCTTTCCACATAACCAGTGCCTTTAAAAGAGGTGCCAATAATTCATTTGTCATATTTGCCATATACTACTGAAAGCTCATGCAGTGGGCTTCATAATTTCCCAACTGGTACAACAACTCTGTCAAAGAATAGCAAGACTGCCCAAGGGAACATTTCATGTCACTTACAGTGACTGCATGTCATCTCTGAATGTGAGCCTCTGCTACTAGCAACACTCAGCTGGGTTTTGTATTTTAGCCAAAAGCATTTGAGCTGTTTAAGACAGAAGCCATAAACCTGAAGAAAGTGTAAAATACGAGATCCCGGTTGTGCAGGTGATGCTAAGACAGCCCTGGGAGAACACTGTTGTCAGGCAGATTATTATTGTTCTTATCGTACCGTATTCTCTATAAATAATTTTGTATTCCTCTATCTGATCCCTCACAGCCTTTGATCTTGGTGAGCAGGTGTTCTGTTAATACTATGATCAAGCAATGGTCTAGTTTTTTCCCCCCTGTAATCTGCATACAGAAGGAATGAAGTCCTACCAAGTACTCCAAACTTAAAAAAGTACTCCACTGATTAAGCTTTGCACTTCTATAACGTTGTTGAAAAAAGGATTGATGCGGCAGAAGCAGAGATATAGTCTAGAGATATTGCATTTCACACCTTCTTCTTCCTTGTCATAACCTGGCACCTACATTACCCACAATGCAACTCGACCGCCGATAGTTCAGTCAGAGATTCGGGTGTGTTATGCTAGTAGAGCTAATGTAGCCTGGAGCCTCTAGCCTCAAGCACAGATGAGGAGCGGGCTACAGAGGTCTGGTTCACTTCTTCCTAACTCCACACCCCAGATTTTTTTCATTTTCAAACTTGTAGTCTTCTGCCCCAACCATCACTGACTCAAGTGACATAAGGCCATTTATTAGATTCACGCAACTCCCTCTCCACAAAAAATTTTATACCACATTTTTCACATATGCAGTAGTACTCCCCAACACCTGGAAACATACTTTGATGTGTAAAATCTCTCTTTAATGACAAAATAAGTAATTTTACATTGCCTTTAAAATTCACAATATTAACATTATTTAATGCCCCTATCAGCAGGACGACAGTGTGCCTTCCAAAACTGTTAAATCGTTGTTAAACATTATGGTTAAGGCTTGCTTAAGTTTAGGATCAAAATCTACTTGGTTAAGGTTCGGGAAAGATCATGGTTGGTTGGTTGGTTAAAGACAACTACTTTGTCCATGTTAGGGCACCTGCAACCTCATGATTCCAAGAGCTACTTAGTCAAGATTAGGGAAGGAACATGGTCATGATTGAAGAAACCGCCTCTGAATTTTGGTAGAAAACAAGAACATGAACAGCGGTCTTTCATGTCAAAATCCAACACATTATCAATCCACAATCCACTCCAAGCATTTTTAAATGTTTCTTTCCACAATTCTCAATGGGACTTATAGTTGACCATGCTCAGAAAGTTTCTATGTACACATTGAACCTACGACTTTTGTTCAATGAACCAAACTTTGTGTGCAGTTTGTAATGATGACTCATGGCAAACTCATTCTTACTCAGCATTCTCACTTCTCACTTGCAAGTCTTCCAAAACCTACTTTAACTGCAAAGTAGCTTGAAGGTAGTCCTTGGTAGGATGCTTGGATGAAACCTGCTCAACAATAGCACTGGCTTTAATCTCTCTTCTCTAACTCCCTTTACTTACCTTACTTACTTAAATTTACATTACAAAATTACATTGTCTTTTGAAAATAGCAAAAGGCACACCAAACACATTAGTGAATTAAAATAACTTATTTCTCATATTGACTAAATTACATATATGTAAGCATACCTGAACGATGAAATCGTACAAAAAACAAACATTTGCTTCATGTGTGGCTTGATGAGGAGGACTAAAGTTTGTCTTTTTTAATACGCTGTTGTTTGCAGGGAGAGAGGGGCAAGAAAGGCAACAGGGGGGCCAAAGGGGATAAGGGAGACCAAGGAGCACCTGGATTAGATGCCCCCTGTCCGTTGGTATGTCAGTAGTCCAATGTGTAACCAAGAGGCAAAGGGAAGGAGCACTATTTTAGAATACAACATAATCCCATAGAGCTTCAGTTTCTCTGAAGATTTATATTCAGTAGTCAGCTTCCTTTTGGCTCTGGTATTCAGTGGTTCCAATCAACCTCAGGGAGGGTTTGGTCCAAGTGTCCACTCCAGCCTGTCAGAGATACAGAATGGGGAGATATGTGACTGAATTCATGAGATCCTAAATTTGATGTTTTGATCCATTAAAAAGTTTCATGAGAGCAAATGAAAGGTTGTAATGTACAGATGAAGATAGACTTATCAAGTGAAAAATTACTTGGATGGACCACAGACCACAACTCTGCCTGAGGAACCTCTTTTTTCCAGGAATTAGACGGACAGGAACCAGACAGCCACTGCTGATGAGTATCAACAGCTACCAAAGCATTTTGTCTTGATTTTTAGCCTCCCTCCTGCAGCTCTGCAACCCTGCCCTTCACGTTAAGGGATTTGCACAGGCCGAACCCTGAGACCCGAACCCCGCCATAAACCATGCCTTTAATACCTGGCCCAAGCCAGAAACTCCAACCAGACCCATCAATTCATTTTCATCCATTTATCTTAGTCTGGGTCGCAGTGGCAGCAGGCTAAGCAAGGTAGCCCAGATGTCCTTCCACCCTGGTGGATTCCAAGGCCAGCTGGGATATGTAATCCCTACAGCGTGTTAGGATACTGCCCCACCTCAGCTGGCTCCTTTTGACCGAAAGGACCTATGACCCAAACCTAAAACTGAGTCAAAAACTACACAACAACATCACATTCTACACCTGAAAGCTTTATAAACCTGTCAAACTCATCTCAGTAAGCTTAGTTCCTGTCAGTCCCAGGTTGCCTGCATGTTTAGGAAACCTGCATCCAGTTACCCCGTGGACAGAAGTGGAGATCCTTCTGCCGTCAAGCAGGGGAGGACAAACACTCCTCTGCTACACATGAGCTGCAAAACTGGTTTTTAAATGGTTGATTTCATAAACAGGGTTTCCGAGGCTTTAAAGGGGAGAAAGGTGAACCGGGCTTGCCAGGCCTGGACGGGCTGGATGCCCCTTGCCCTGTGGTATGGTGTTCTTTCTTTCCCTTCATTTTTCCCAGCATGCCTCTAGCTATCCCTAATCACACCCTTGACTATGGTCACTTGCACTGCAGATTCACAAAAGTTTAAATCTTCTTATTGTAGTTGACTAACCTAGTACTAAGCCAGAACCTTTCAAACTGACCTCCTGTAGAACTAACATGAACAAGCCTTTCTTGCTGAAAACAAATACTCATTTAACTTAACCTATTCACCACAACTACTAAAACTTTCTATGTTAACTTCACATGCAGATCTATGATTGTGACTAATATCACCAATTACATAACCAGAAAATCTTAATATTAAAGCCTTGGAATTGTTTTGTTAAAGTATACTAGGACCTTTATAATCCCTTGTTTACTACACCGTCTCTTGCATGGAGCACCATTTTTTCCATCTTCAAGGCAACATAATACCACAGGTGGTGAGAAGCAGAAGGGACTAGATGAATTTATTTGGTCAAAGCAAGCCAGAGTCCTGGTATTAGCATGGAAAGCACAGTTCATTTTTTAGATTTCCTGTGTAGACTTTTAGCCTCACAAAGCCAGTCTGAAAATTTAGCTTTTCACTTCTTAGTTTGGTAAGGCAATCTATTGTCATGGTTTCTGCTTTTGTTTAGACTGTTCTCCACGTGCTTTGGAGATGAGCTTGTAGAATTAAATTTGGACACTGCTCAGAAGGTGGTACTAAATGCAAGTTCCAGGTACTATGAGGAGTTGCAGTTTCTGCTGTGGATTGTAATTGGTAAAGCAGATATGTCATCACATCACAAAAAGGACAACTAGAACAACAGTTTAAACAGTTGGTCACAGGTTGTGGGAGTTTCGGGGGGCAGTGCGTCATGTAATTTTCTACACACTCCCCCTAACCTGCTTATTGTTCCAAACTGCATCTTGTTATATACAGTCAATTCACAGAACATCTTCAAATTCATAGCAAGTATAGTATTGGAAGGTACCTTGATCATGGTTCTTAAATCTGGTAATGGAGAAAGGGATCTACAATATAGGTCTCTCTAATTTTTGAATTTCATCTTCACAGGTAAGGTAATGTCTTGCAATTTTGGCACACCGACATATCTTTGTAAATTTAAGTGTGAAACCTCTGCATAATTAGTGAAATAAATGAAATCATGTTGGAAAATATTGGTAGTATATATTCCACAAAATTGGCAGCCTGTATTTGACACTAGTGTATCTTAAAACATAATTTGAAGGCACCATTGGTCTTCAGTGACAAGGATAAACATTTTAAAAATGTTTTTCCAATTAGTTTATCATTCTGCCTTTCCCAGGGACTGTAAAGCTTCAGCTAGCACTGGAACAACAGTGCCATCCCCCCGCTGCGTGCCATAAAGCAGCACTGTTGTGTCATAAAGCAATCTCTCAGGCCAAATTTACTGCCTAATCCAACTAAAAAGATCTCTTAAAATAGAGGCTGCTAATCTTGTTGGTTATGGTCTCATTTGTTTATTGTATTAATACTCAAAATGATGAATTCTTATTTTAAAGTACGGTATAGAGTTGTCAAGTTGGGGGATCTGCTCGTTCTGGAAGTAATTTTAACCACTGCAAAGGTCTCTTTTAATTATATCCTTCATGTTCCTTAACAGAGAAACACAGTACTCACCTGGATGATTTGATAATCTGTGAAATCAAGTTTTTATTCTGTCTGTTATTCAGTTTGTTGTGGCAAATGGCTGCAAATACTACAGTACCCATGACTGTTGTCATGGTAAAGAGGCAGTGGCTCAAATTAGAGCTGTAGGAAATATCTTGCAATTGAGGACAAAACACAACATTATAGTCACCAAATTCATCCTAAATTGACCCAAAATCTGAAAGTGAACTGATTTAAACTGAGTGATGTGTTATGTGGTTTCTACAAACTGTATTTTGTATCCACTACCAGAGCATGCTACACAGTGTTAATTTTGTTGACGTTGTATTTGTTGACGTTGTATTTGTTGACGACCTTTTTTCATGATGAAAGCGAGACTGAAACTACATTAAAATAATCTAGGAAAACGAGAACTATGACGAAATGTATTACATTTTTTGTCAACAAATAAAAACCAAGTGATAATGTGAAAGACGGACAAATGAACTAATTACTGTTTTAATGCCGTCTTTGATGACCTACATGCCTCTGTGCACCTGATAAAACAATATCCTCAGCCACTCCAAAATATCTCTTGTTCAGCTGCTTGACCTGTTGCAGTAGTGTTAAATAGAAGCATTTTGCATTCAGTAACATTATCTGTCAGTTACCTGACACTACCAGATCTTGTAACAAACATATTTATGGATTAAATTCAATCAACAAACAGTCAACAACAAATTTTTTTCTTTATATAATTGTAAACTGCTTTTGTATGTATTGTTGCTTCACACTTGCATGATAGTATTGTTCATCTCAGCAGCGTACAGTATTTTCACTTCACATCTTGTTTTTCTTTTAACAGGGAGACGATGGCCTACCTGTACCAGGATGTTGGAATAAAGTAAGTTGGAGAGTTTGACGCAGTGTTGTTTCATTGCTCATCACTGTAGCAGCTCACATACTGTATGCTAACTTCAACATCAGCATTGTTTGAACTAACATTTGATATTTTGCCTTTTGCTTTCTCCTTGCAGTGACGATAACTTTGGAATGGCTTGTGTGATTGTACATAGGATATTTATTTTTTTACTTTTTTTCCTATACGTCAAAAAACAAAAAATTAAAATCCTAAAAAGATATGACAACATTTTTGTACAGATTGTTTATTTTAATATGTATGATAGTGTTTATGTATTGGTATATCTATGCATTATTTTAATAAGATTGGATAAGTAAAAATTATAATGTGGCTACATATGCATGATATTTGTGCATAATGTGAAGTGGATAATGCTTATTAACTTATTGTATTATGTTGTATTTTTCTGTTGACCATGACCATGCTGCACTGAGTTGTGGGGCTGGAAAGATTATGTGTTAGCATTTGGAAAGAGTTGAACTCCCCTCTTTGTGATAAAGTGTTAAAAAACAAACATGAACAAGCACTGCATATACACTAGTTTTAATTTTACTAGATGCTCACACAGTGACAGAAAGCTGTTTAAAGTCTGCACTTTGAATTTTTGGTCATGTGCTCATTTTGGAATGATGAACATGCTAACCTAAAAGATAGATTTAGGGCTGTCACAAGAGATTTGTTTGTCTTATTAATGGTAGTACCTAAGGGTAGCAATGTCAGTTCATCAATCCAGCCAAGCACTTTGGTCCAGAGCAAGATATCTCGATAAATAATGACCAGATTGACATGAAGTTTGGTATGGATCCTGTAGACACTTATAATGTTATAACTGTGCGTAACATGATAACTGCAGATAATTAAAAAGTGCTAGAAACTAATCATGTAAACCTGCTTCTAATGTAATAAAAATGCTGACCACATAACATAGTAACCTTTTGCGTACAATCTAATTAACTACTGTACATTACATTTTGTGATTTTTATTACTATGGACCCCCTGGTGACAAAAGCCAGTAAAAGGTTATCAGATGTGTCAAAATAAACTGTGTACATCAATTAATTAAACTATTAGCCAAATTAGAGTAAAATTAATAATTAATTAATAATTAATGATAATTATATTAATTAATAATTATATTTCTTTTTTTTCTTTTACTTCCTTTTGTCATTTTTGGGGCTTCATATGTTACATCATGATTTTAGTGGTTTAACAAAAAATTTAATAACATATCATATATTTTAAAAACAAGCTTCAATGAAAATGATCAAGTGCATTTAAAGTATGTCATGGATGATAAGCATTTTAGAATGCACTATAGCGAGGACAAACACCAACAAACATGGATTTGTACCAGAACTAGACCAGTAATTTGGCCAGGCTGATATCTGCCGATATTAGCTTATTGCTAATCATATTGGTGTATAGGTTGGCTTATAAGTAACAAGAAAATTGCAGTACAGAAATACCAAACTAGGACTGGGGTAATTTAGAAACAGTGTCAGCATTACAGTTTGTCCACCAGGTAGTGCAGACAAGTTTAGTTTTACACTGTAAAATGTCCCTCTCAGTGTCCTGGTCACAATTTTAGAAATAATCTAAGGGCTCAATATCGAGATTGTTTGTTTGCATTTTGTGTTTATGTTTAAAATATAAACATATATAATCTATAATTAATATATAAACACTGATACATGTTTAATGGCAATGTTAGTGGGTGGATGGGAAGCCAGCCAGGAATGATGTACAGGGAGTATACAGTACATAATTACACATTACACGCAACAAGTTATTACAGTGTGCACTCAACATCTTTTTACATTATGGACAGGTTTATTGTTATTGCTATTGTTTACTGCATTATTGTTTATTACCTCAGGGGACAAACTTTAACTGTAAATGCTTCATGAAAAAATATACATGTTGATTGTTCCATGTAACCGAAGTTGGGTGTAATGACCATTGCTGTCACTAGGGTCTGCTAGTCTTGTTATGCTACAGAAGTAATGCGAATTAGGTTTTGATTGGTATGGATTTTTTAATGGTGGTGCTCATAACAATGCTTCTGGACTCTCAACTTCCAGCAGGCATTATATCCAAACCACACCACACCAAGTGGTGTGTTAATCAATCATTAGGGGACAGTCTTAAATTTAGTCTCTGAGAGAATCAAGTATTCCAGACAATCTCTGTTTGCTGTTAGCGTCTCCAAACCCAACAATTGTGTCCTAGAGGTGTGTGTCAGCTAAGTCTCATAACCATTTGAAGCTTTAAAGTTCAGGCATGAAAGATCTGAAAACTAAATGTTTAGTTGTACAGCAGAAAAGCAACAGCTCTATGTTTTAGCTTCTCTGTAAATAGTTTTGTCAATTTTTATGGGCATCCACTTCCTGCTTTATGTCTGGCAGGCTCTGTGTGTTAGTAGTGGTTGTAGATTGTTTGTTAGTCTGTCTTCTAATCTGAGTCACAGTATACACCCCATATCGTTGGATGGAAATTTTGCTGCTCAGACTCAAGGCATGCTGGTCATCGTCACATTGTCTCATCCATTTAGAAAGAAAGCTGTAACCTGCTTGGACAATGGAGATTTTTTTTATCCAAAAGCATTTTTATGGAGTAGCTGTACTCATTAAGCTAACCTCATTAACTTTAGCAAGTGACTTAGTGTTGAAGAAATGGATGGACTGGCCGGAGTGGAGCTTGGTCCATAATATGTTGCTGCTCTTTGACAAAGCTCTGTTTGTGTTTTGCTCTGCTTGGATTTGATGTTGCCATGAGAGATTGTTGTTGGATTCTTGCCAGCAATAAAATATTAATTGTGTCTTGTTGCTGCACATTACCTCATATTCACTCATGCCTTGGTCACTAGCTGTCCTTCATTTTGCTGTCATATTGATCATAAATACTCTCCAGATATGTTCTGAAATGTTCAAAATGTTGATTGTGTTCAAAGTGGCAAAACTAATTAAATATACATTTCTGAAGATTTTTGGTTTTGTTCTCAAAAACTATTTAAAATCTACTCATTTAGGGAGGTTAGAGAGTGCCACTAAATGAATTATAGACCTTTTCTGAGACATAGCATTTTAGAAAACAATTTTTTTTAGCTCAGCTGCAGTTCAAGGTTTAGGATGGGTTCAAACGTGTTGTCTGGAACAGAACCATGTGGTCTCTTAAAGTCCCTTTCTGTGTCCTCAGAAGCTGCTGATTAAACTGCACCTGTGGCTTTGTCTAAACCAGCCACTGTGTCCTGTAGAAATAACACAAATGTCACCAGAGATCACTGTATCTGAAGTTGAAGTGAAACCTACTGCAAACATGGTTTAACTGAGGTTGAATGTCATAGAGTTTCATCTAAGGACAAATATCTGCAACTCTAAAAATTATTTCACCGTGTATGATCTCATGAAGACACCACTATTCTCAGTGTCAAACTGATGTAATTTTGCCATCATTCATTTGTTATTTACACCTGTGCTTTCCCTACTTTCACATGTCAAAATGTCTACTGCGTAGGTATATTACTGTATCTGACAAACTGAAGAGATGTATTAATTAATGCAGCGGTACAAGTCCAGTACCTGGGGGATGTAAAGAATGTTGACAGGTTTGCCACATGAATTATTCAGTCAACTAAGGATCATAACATCAATTTATACTGTAACTTTTATTGTCTCACATAGGAGACAATTGTCTTGAAAGAGAATTCCGGCATCAAAACCAAACATCACAATAAAACACATTAAATAAGAACACACGTGCAAACATTAGACTGAGATAAAACAGCCAAGCAAATTAGTCACAAAGCCATTCACTCTGTTAAAAACTATAAAAATTCGAAGGCACAACTCTCCAAGAATACGCGCCTTAGTACATAGATTACAAGCAAACAAACATGTTTCACTTTACATGCCTATAAGCAAACACATGATCAGTGAAAACCTGCAGTTCTTTGAATGCACTTCTGCCTATCTTCCAGGAGTTGTCCATTGATCAGTTTAACTGAGAGGGGGACAAATCAATGTTTGTAACTATTGAGTTTACACAAGGGGACCCTTTATCTCTTCTCAGAATTCATTCATTAGCACATACTTAGAGTTCAAGTTCAAGTTCTTTATTTGTCAACAATTACAAAGAAGCAGTCATAGGCAATTAAATTCTTAGTTGTCAGGCTCCCTCCAACACTGCTCAAAAATGAGGATCTAAGGCAAAAAATATTGCATAAGTTATGTTATTGCATGAGTTAATATATACATATATATATTATATATATGAATATTTGAACCTTAAGCTTGACCAAGCTGGTAATACCATAACGTAAAATGGGCTCTATAGTAGCTCTATAAAAAATTTGCATAATATTCCTACAGACACCAAAAACTCTGAGTCTCCAAAGGAAATGGAGGCCTAATTCTCATGCAGACACTAGCAACATGAGTGTGCCATCTAAGCTCAGTGACCTGTCTGATGTAATGGCCATGTATGGCAACAGAACTATGCTCTCCAATTGATCTGGGATCTAACACAGTTTCTTCAGTTTTCTTCAGTTTTGCATTTATGTACAAATGATGCTCATCACACCAGTTCACCATTCCAACCATTTCCTTAATTACCATTCCTGAGAGGTACAGTGTAATTCTGTGGGCATGCCTCTGATTCAACTATCTGCGGTGGAGCTTATAAGGTCACTTCATCATACATCCGGTTTGGCTGCAGTTCAGCTGAACCTGCCACAATTACTACTCAATATTATTACTCGGAACACAGCTGTGACACAGGAACAGCCCTCTTGATTTTTAATTATCGTCTAAGGCAAATAAATAAATATTGGTAAAAGGAACAGAACCAACAATAATTTGAGGGAATGCAGTTTAGATGGAACTGCTTTTACCTTTCTACTGGATGAAGTCCTAAATGTAAAATAACTGCTCACATGCTTGATTTTCTCCAGTAATGTTTACATTACCCGGCCCTCTGTGTACACCTAATCCTGTCCATGCAGGGGTTTGGTCACTTATATTGGTTTGCTGATTGTTGATTGAATGCTAACCCTCTTTGATTTCAAGTTCAATTTCTGTGTGCCTCACAGCATGGACTAATGCACTGAATGTTTTAAATCTAAAGGAAAGATCCCTCAACATATACTTTTATAAACACTTGTCATGATGTCCTGTGCAATCCAGAGTCCTGGACAAGGTTCAAGGTTGTAGCCCCCTCCACACAGGAAATGTATGAACAGATATTCAAATATTTAAATTAGAAAAGAATATAAACAATAAAATAGAATAAACTATATAAAAGTAGCCTGAAAGGAAGAAATAAAAAGGAAAATTAATTATATTTACAAGAAATATATACAGTTACGTATATACATGTACATATATACTGTATATGTATGTACATATATATATATAATATATGATATTATAATATGATGTTTTAAATTATAGTGTAAATAGAAAGATGTTATATGTATAAGAATGTTATAGAGGGAATGAGGGTACTGCAAAAGGTAATGTGCAAAAACTAGTTTAGTCTCTAATTTAAGGTGGAGGATGAGGTGGAGTTGAGGAGTCTTACAGCCTGAGGAAAGGAGCTGCCCTGTAGTCTGGTGGTACGGCAGCGGATACTTCTGTATCGCTTGCCAGATGGCATCAGGGTGAACAGGCTGTGGCTGTGACTGGAGATGGCATCCTCTCTGAATGCAAACTGGTGAGGCTGTGATGTGCTGGAGAACCAGTTTCTCAAAGCACTTCATCAGAATTGGGGTGTGTGCCACAGGGCATTAGTCGTTTAGACAAGACCCTGCAGATTTTTAGGTATAAAATATACAAAAAAATGTCAGTAATAACATCGACTAGCTGGTTGGCACATGCAAGTGTTGTTATCAGGCCCAGCAGCTTTACTCACATTCACTCTCAGCAGGGTTCTTCTCACATCTGCTGTAGATACTGACAGTGGCCAGTCCTCTGGAGGCAGAGTAGACTTGACAGCTGACTCTCCTCTTGTTGAGGAGATCAAAGCAAGCATAAAATTTGTTAAGTTCATCTTAACAATTAAAACAGTTCTGAGGTCTGTTTGATTATCCCTCTTCTTGGGGCGGTTGCACTAGTTGTGATGGCAATTTGGTCCAGTTGGCCTGGCTGGGTGGTCGAAAGATGTTGTGGATAGTGATCGTCTCAAGGTCTGTAGCAATCCCTGCGCTTGCTTTTCTGATCAGTGTTTTTCTGTCATAGGCAGGCACCGCCATCTTAGAATCAAAGCTAGACCAGGAAAAAATCGCAGAAAAATGGAATATCACCATGTAGGTACTGAAGGCTCTTCGGTTTGATATTCAATGAGTGTAATACAGCAGAAACATGTCAGGGTGGCAGTTCCATGGGAGCATAATAAATGTCAATCAGAGCTTCTTTGTAGACTCAACAATTGGCACTCATGTCTAGCAACATCTTTTACTGAGATTGTTTCGATCAAAGTAGTCCCTAGACCAGAAATCAGATACAAACATGATCAGTCCAGTTTACCATGACATGGACTTATTTTGTGTAATGTCCTGATGTTTATAAAACAACCAACAAATCAGTTGGTTAAACAATTATGAATCGCTAATTAGCTGACTGTGGACAATACATTTTTATTAATTCTGTCAGTATTGTCTAATATATGTATATATATATATATATATAATTTAAATTCAAATGGCATATTAAAAGGAAAATGGTGTTAATAACTTAATAACTTGCATGGTTTAATGTACTGTCACATTGAGAATTTAACTATCAGTGCTTTTGAAAAATGTTCATGAGAGAAACATCTGTCTACTGCTACAGCACAGTTTGTGTTTGAGCACAGTCAGTCAGCTAGTTGAAGATAACACCACAGGTAAATTAGTGCCTTAGTACCTGAGGCTATTTGAACCAATCTGAACCTATGACAATCACTGTCGGGATTGTTGTATACAGTAAGAGACAAAAACGAAAATGCAACCAACAAAAAAACAGGCAGGCCACATAAGGTCACTACTATCCTAACATTGCACTCGAGCTCTTTGAGGGTTAAGAGCTTCCTAATATCACCAGGTGACGGCTCAACACACACATCAAATATTTTCATTAAAATCTTCAAAGCAGACAATAGTGTGCAGGTGATTCTATACTTTGCCACCTGGGGGTGTGAGGTTGAAAGATGATTAGATGAATGAATGAGATTAGAAAGATGTAAGAAAACACAATGCAATACGGCATTTTAGAATTTTAGCTCAAATAACTGGAAATGCACTCGACATCAGAGACTGATGATAAATAACCTTTTATGCATTACAATTCTAATATCCCTGATTTATTTTGCTTGTGTTTCTGAAGTGATTAAACTGTATTCACACATATGTTTAAAGGGTCAACATCCTTTCCAACTGGCTAAGAAGTAGGGCTACCAGAGACTGTCTCCATGAAGCCACAGGAAGGAAACTTGAGGACATTTGGAGATATCTTTGAGTTTTTACCCAAACCTGGAGTTGGCATTTAAATGTTTTTCCAGGAGGCTGGACACAGGGCCGGTAACAATGAAGGCTGCAGTGGCAGCGGTGAGCACATTAACTTCAATAAGACTGGAAAGTAGAGGCGTTGCATCATCCTTTAGTTGGTCATTGAAGGCTCTATGGACAGGACAACCCTCACAGCCACAGCAAGACTGTACTGTACCTACTGATGTGTTTCTTTGACTGCATACACTTTAATCTATTGAACTCCCAGCGAAAGCGAGGCATGGACACTTTAGCACATGCTATTTGTTGTGTTTGATGTGACATCAATACTGCAACTGTGATAAAGAATTCAGAGCAGCTCACAGAGCAGATAGATGCCATGTGTTTCTATGAAAAACCAAAAAACAAAGGGAGACCCTCTTGATGATTCCTTCTTGATATTATCTGATCAATTGCCTTTTCAAAAATCCCTTTACCTGCAGCTATGACATTTTGTTTGAATGATTGTGCTGTATAGGAAATACTTTGAAACCAGCATTACACATCATGTCTGGTCACATATATGATATTCTTTACTTTTTGTATTGAGGTGTTAAAGGACACCGTGATTCAATGCTGTAATTGTAAGTATTGTACAATATAGAACAAAGGATTGTATGTATAAAAGTACTCAGTCATTGTAAATAGATTGCATTGGTGAAACATGATTTTACGTACAGAATAAGCATCGAAATTCTCAAAGAGCAGTATTCATATGCTGATTATGTACAGATGATTGGCAGTTGTTTCTTGATACATTTACTTTTTTTTGTTTAATATTGTGGCTTCTTGTTCACCAAAACTTTGTAAGGCTTTACTATTTTCACATTTAAATGCTCCATATATCCAGTCTCTATCACATGCAATAAGATATATGGCGCGCAATACAGTATTTTCATTTTTTGACTCAAAAAATGACAAAGGTATTTTTCCGATTATTTGCTTTGTCACTCTGAATAGAAATTTATATATAGTAAAAAAAAGAAAAAAGAAAAAAACAACCCACCAAAAACTCACAACAGCCAGAATATTTTAACAGCTGTGACTGTACATACCAATAATCTAGTCAAGTCTTGTCAATTTTATTTACATAGCCCAATATTACAGATCATAAATTTGCCTCAAGTGGCTTTACAATCTGTACAGACACTCGATTTGGATGAGGAAACCCCCCCCCGCCCCCAAAAAAAACCTTTAACGGGGAAAAAATGGAAGAAACCTCAGGAAGAGCAAAAAATGCCCTTTCAGTGTGCTACACAAAAAACCCTTTCCTGTTTTATTGAAAATCAAATGTACAGAAGCATTCCTTATGTCATGTTGACAGCTGCCTTGTAAGCAGACCTGGGTCAAAATGGTGTTTCATGGTGTTTTTATTTATTTGTTTTTTTTCCCCAGTTTTTGAGTTCAGCAGTTTGAAATTGAAAGAAATGTGATGTTTCACTGTTTCAACAGGTGCAAGTGTACCTGCAAAAAACTATTGAGTGGGAGAAATGTACCTTATTTTTTGTCGATTGTTAATTTGTTCATTTTTAAATTTAAGACAAAAGTTGTATGTGTGAGTGAAAGCAGCCTGAAATCACATGATCTAAAAAACAATTTATTATTGCAATCTTTTAATCAATTTTACTAAGAAAAGGACCCCTTCAATAGCAAAAGTACAGTGGCCTAGAGAGCTCAAAGCACCGCTACTTCTGACAACACAAACAAAAAGGCAAAACACAAGAAAAACATATGTATATATCATCACCATTTTCACTGTTTTGTCTGTTTGGTTGTGTTTTGTCTATTTAATTGCGTTTTGTCTATTAGATTGTGTTTTGTTTATTTAATTGTTTTTTTTGGTCTATTGGATGATTGTCTATCTGCTTGTTTTTTGTCTGTTTACTTGTGTGTTTTCTTAAGTTGCAGTGCCCTGAGCTCTCTCAGCCATCATACAAAAGGGATCATAACCACAATTCACAATTGGTAACATCTGATTCTATTAAACCATTTCAGTAGAATATAGTCATTTTTTGTGTTGTTTAAAGTTATCATTTCAATACCAACTTTCCTGTAAGGCAATGTAGCATTCACCAAATATTTTTTTAAGATACACTCCCTGATTTTTACAGACTTCAACATTTTATATCTATAGTTTCTGTGTAATTTCTGCTTTAAACTTCACATTTCTATTTTTCAGAAATATGGAACTAACTATTTTTTTTTTATGAAGACAGCAAGTTGTTCATTTGCTTTATTTATTAGGTTTGCTATGTCACAACCTTTCTATATCTTTAACCTATAGAGTTTAACAGTGTACTCTTTATGTAATACACTGCAAACAAAGCAGGAATCAGTAAATCTTTGTGCATGAATTTGGATTACAGAATGTAAGTTTTGATCAACCATCTGCAACGGGTTGTGATCGTCATCCAGAAAATGTGTTTTTAGCAGCACTGGATCCAAATAAAGTAATTATTTGACTCATTGTACATGAAGAGTACACATATGCTTATTGGTTCTCTATCTAAGCTGTAACGGTGCAACATGTGCTTGGTGTGACAGACTTGTTAATGCCAGTCTGTTCACTATGTGTTATTTACTTCACTTGATGAGCTCTTCAGGTAAGCCATAATGCGCTCAGATATTTAAAAAAGTAACAGATGAGGTGGAGGCTGTTAGCCTGATAATTAGACTGCCATTTTGTTTCACTTAATTAATTCGGTCTGACATCAAGTTTATATTAGCTGACTTCTGTTTGGGATTATTCTGTTTATACCATTGCCTCTGTGGAGGCACTGTGGAACTCATCTTCACTTTGTTTGTAGTTGGTTCAATTAGTTTCACTAGTGACTTAGAGGCATGAATCAGAGCTGGTGAAACTGACTGGCTTCTTCTCCATAGCAACGGTGGCTGAGGCTCATGGTTATCGTAGTATTTAGAGCCATCCACCGTGCCAAACTGACAGAAAAAGAAACCAAAATAATTCCAACTGGTGGCCATAACATAAACCTATGTGATTGTGGCATTATCAAGGACAGTCCTGTGTTTCTATGTAAGTAACATTGAAAAGATCATTAAAGGAAAAGTTTGAAATGGGAGAAAAACACTGGAAATAGCAGCTCCTCCCACTTCACAACTCTATATATCTTGAGCAGATCTGCAAGCCAATCAGAAACTATTATTTTCTGTGGCCATGGTATTGAAGGCATTATATGAACATTAAAAGAATGAAAGTGCACACAGGTGAATCACAGCAAGCTGTGACACTGTTTGCTATACATACTACGCAGCAAATATGTTCAGACAGAATAATTCTAAAGGCCTTTAGTTCTTCAATGCTGATAATGCCTCACAGTGCTCTTCAATTGAAGCGTTAACACACAGCAGCAGTTGCACAATCTTTTCTTTAGGTCTCACGGTTTGTCTGTAAATTTTGAACATACCGTAAGATTAAGGAGAAAAAAGAAATTGTTCATAAACACAGTTAACCTGTTTTATTTTGGTCAAAGTAGAAATCTTGATGTATAATTTGTTTTGGTTTGAAATTCTGTATTTGTCAGATTAGAACAATATCTGAGAATGGATAATACATTATATTATACAGAATTATACAGGGCATTATACAGAATTTACATGCTATTTAAGCTAAGTTAAGCCTGTATGAAGCATGATTTACATTTGTTTTCATTGTTTTTTCCTATATTGGTAATGGAATATTAGATATACTGTAAATTTGATGTTTTTTCTGCACATTCAAAAGAAATCAGCCTGCTGAGTGACCTTTGTGCAGATTTCTGTGCTGCCACAACATTGAATTGAGATTAGAGGTGTAACGGTACACAAAATTCACAGTTCAGTATGTACCTCGGTTTTAGGGTCACAGTTCAGTACAGCAGGGGAAAAAAGAACATTTTGGCATTTATTTTGAAAAATGTAAACATTCAATGCTCATTGACAATAATTCTTACTGTAACAGTTAAGGCACTCAAATACTGGCATATTTTCAATAAGAAATAAATAACACAAATGTCAGTAATGCTCCATCAAAAGACTCTGACCTGTTGATCATTCCTGAACAACTGTAGTTTGCACTCGTTTATACAGGGCAGCACAACAGACTGACTAACATGCATACATGAAGGCACACTGTAGTGGGGTTCAAGCACTTTGACCACATGCTTAAATTCTGCATTCTCAGTTTTTGTCTTGTTCCACTAATCGACACAATCGGGTGATGTCGTTGTAAATGACACGTTTGAAGTCTTTCCACAGACATACCTCACTTCAGCTGAACAATGTCGGCATACTAGTTGAAACTAATCATTGCCCATTTTCGCTGTAACTAACCAGGAAACTGTAATGCTCCCAAACAGTTGATCTAAATGTCATGGGAGGATCCTCCACCTCTCATCTGTGTTCACAATTCAGAGGCAGCGACACTACATGAGCTTGACTAACCTAGGTAACTGCGCTAAGCTGATTAGCATGCTGCAGCTGATCGACAACAACTGGTGCACTGACAAAACTTTCCGGTTAAAACTCTAGGATTTCTTTTCTGCCCGTGCAAGTAGTAGACATAAATAGACTATTGATAGTAATTGTTCGAGTCACAGGGCATACCGCATCGAGGAAGTCCTGTATCGAACGGTTCGGGACAATACACATACCGTTACACCCCTAAATCAGAAGTTTGTTTTCCAAGATTCAATGTGACTTCCAACCACAGGTGAGGTATTCACTGCAATCCACATGCTGAGTACCTGTTAGTTTATGAGGTAATGATATTGTTTTTATTTTCCAAAAGAATTTATTTTTATTTTTTATAATCCAAACAATGGCAGCTGTCGTCACTGATTGCCAAACAGATTCACTGCTCAGTACAAGTATAATTTTTAAGCAATTTGTCACTGACTCAGAATAAAGAAACCCATTTCCAATGGAATTCGTTTTTTGTGTGTTTGTGCGCATGTCTTTCGTTGTTGTTGGATTTTTTATTTTTGCTTTTATTTTTGCTTTTGACTATTATAACTGCAGTGAGGCATCTCTTTTCTTACTTAGAACACAATCCTATTGCCAGGAAAGAATGTCAGTATCTTTAATTGCAAAACGCTGGTTTAGTGACAGATTTTTTTACATCCAGTGCGAGAAGCAGGAGCATTTCCAAGATTTGAAAAGATCTGAGGATTATGTATTGGAAAACAACATCACTGAAAACAACATGAAAAAAATCTTGTAAGTATTTTGCATTGAAAGCAAAACAAAAAAATGTAACTTTACAGGACAGAGAAGAAAAAAATTGACCCTCCAAACGAAACGATGTTTGAACTTTTAGCTACTTAAAGTTAAAAATGTCCTGATAGACTTCCTGAGGGTCAGGGTACTAAAGTATAATCTGTTTTCCCATCAACAACCAAAAACCAAAAACGATAAAATCAATTCCGAACAGAGGCATTTTTCCTTTTTGCTAGTCAGAATGAAAAAACGAAAAATGAGAAAAACAAATTTAAAAAACAGTCCAATTTTGGTTTTTGCTAATTCCTTTTTTCATATTTCCATTATGAATTGAGGAATGAAGAGAGGCAGACAGGTGACACGGAAGTAAAAGTAAATCTATCAAAATAAAAGCCAAGAGGATAGAATGGTCATTCTATAAAAGTGTAACATTATGCAAGCACAGGATCTATACCAGGGTAACGTTAGAAGATAGATAGATAGATAAATAGATAGATAGATAGGCATATACTGTAGATGGGAGACAAATTAAAGAAGAACCTGAATAAAAGAGTGGAGAAAGATATTAAATGCACATGCTTTCGTGCACCAGTGCACTGAATGGTTTGATGAGTGAAAATGACGTGAATAAAATGCTATGGCTTTTACAGTCACCAGATCTCAACCCAGTTGAACAGCAATGGAATTTTGGACCAATATGTAAGACCATGCATTCCACCACCATCACCATAACATCAAATAATATAATAATAACTTTTATCTTCAGATCTATTTAATGATGTCTGTGACTGTCTCTGATGCTGAATGTTTTTTTGTTATGTCTGGCTATGTCTGCTGTACTCAGGTCTCTCTTGCAAAAGAGATCTTGATCTCAATGAGATTACCACATTAAAAAAAGGTTGTATATATAAATGACGGAATATCTTTTGGAGAAATGGTGTACATCCCTTCAATAGAGTTCCACAGACTTGGCAAGGAGAATTGAAGCTGTTCTGGAGGCTTTTGGTGGCCTGACTCCATACTAAGACACTTTATGTTGGTTTTTCCTTTAATTTGTCAAATTAAAGGAAAAACCTACATAAAGTAGGTTTGTACAATACAGGTATATAGTTGTAAACATTCATCAAATTACTCTGCAAATTGTAAATTTCATACTCGTGCATTCTCTCTCTCTCTCTCTCTCTCTCTCTCTCTCTCACTCAACATGTCAAACACAACAAGGCCACCAGGGGTTGCCAGATACACTTCTTGGTAACACAATTGGAAATGGTAGAAGAGCCCTCCCAACATAGATAATCTTCATTGTGCTTGTGGACTGCAACCAAATAAGACGCAGCTGAATTCTAGAGGGAGTATGAAATAGTGATCATATAGTGGGTGTTTCAGAGCATCAGGATTGTCATTTTAAACACATTCCTCAGCCACTCTGTAAGTAAGTAATTTAAGATTTCTGTTTCTTGATAAATAGATAAGGTTTTTGGGAGAATCTGAAAGCTGCATGGTACAAAAACCTGATTTGAGACTTGTTTAAGGATAACTGACAGATAGTACAGTGACAGATGTATACTATATTAGAAGGTTTTTGCACTTGGATAAATACAAGCTATAATGTGTGACATTTTATTTCATTTTTAGTAAGTAGTATGTGATGTATGTGTAAAGAATGATCCAAGGCAGCACTGTTTGTGGCAGGATTCTGCCAACCTGCAAGATATTTGACAAGTTTTCTTTAAATATTAGGAATCATAATTGACTTACTGGCATACATCATCAGTCAGGCAAACAATCTAACACCTAGATGAATAATGCTTGTCATTTTCATTTCTATAGAACATTTTAGCAATTAAGAAAGGAGGCATTAAAGAAGAAAGAACACCTTGCCCAGTTGCAGAGATTCCTCTCAGACAGTCATCAGGGTGAGTTTGACCTGAGGGCCATTCCTATGGTGGCCAGCCAATGCCTGGCCATGGGCAACGGTTCGATAAAAGCCCCACAGGCTGAGGAGAACAGCTGCCTGGCCTCTGTCCACACAGACCCCCCTGGCCTGGATACAGACGTCCTCAGGTTAGAAATCTCATGAATATACAGTATGTACTTTATTATGACAACCTATTGTTAGATTAGGACAGTATGACCTGCGAATTCTATATGTTGTACAGCTTATCTTACCTGTCTGAAATTATTAGGAGGTTGCTATGCACTCTGTTAATATGCACTTCATACATTAATAGTTTTTAGCATATTAACTACTGTATTATTTTATCCTATGTGTTATATTAAGATATATGTGTTTGTGCGTGTATATGTGTGCTCTGCTGCATATGCCTTTTAATTGCCCCACTGGGGATGAATAAAGTTCTTTAATTTAATTGAATAGGATGAAAACTACTTGGTATATCAGTACTTGTAAGTATATCAGGACTTGTGTATTTAAAGGGCTAATCTAATTGAATTATTGATGTAAGAAATGTATTAACGTACATCTGTGACCAGTAGGAAAAATTGTCCCTAAAAAGTCCCTAGCACAGTTTGTGGTGGCTAGTACAAATAATGAATTCCATTTTCACAATGAAGAGAATGAAATTGCTAAATATATCAAAGATCCAGCTTCTCCTTTGGTTTATTGGATTCAAGTTGTTGTTTATTTATTATATGCACAACAATTACAGTGTAGTAGTCGTTGGCAATTCTTGCTCTCTCTCTCTGTTCCTGCAACAATGCTCAAACAATATGTACAAAAGAAAATCACACAAGTAAAATGAGAAATAAGAAAAAGAGAATCTAAGGCAGACATGAATAGTGCAAAATTAAAATATAGGGATAAAATATAACAAAATAAAATATAATATTAAACATAAAATATTATACCGAGATAAAATATAGTATGAAATATAATACTGAGAGATGAATAACTGTAATGTAGACGGTTATGTACATGTAGGAATAGAATGTACACAGGTATGCACATAAATATATATACTGTGATGGTTTAAGCACTTAAGCACTTAAGCACTACACATACATACATACACACAGAGATGTAAATAGGTTAACCTAAGTACTATATTGGTAAGGTGTTACAGTGCGATGCAAGTTAAGTGGCATAGTGGCGAGTTCAGGAGCTCAAGAGTTCAGCAGTCTTATGGCCTGAGGGATGAAGCTGTCCCTGGTGGTGTGGGACCGTATGCTGGATGGCAGCAGGCAGAACAGTTTGTGGCTGGGGTGATTGGGGCTTTAAGGATCCTGTTGGCCTTCTTCCTACAACGCTGGGTGTAGAGGTCCTCCATGGATGGCAGCTTCGTCCTGGTGATGTGCTATCCAGTTTTCACCACCCTCTGTAGAGCCTTAAGGTTGAGGGCGGGGCAACTGCCATACCAGGCGGTGATGCAGCTGGTCAGGAGGGCGTTTCCATACGCTATACTCTATGGTGCACCTGTAGAAGTTGCAGAGTATCCTGGAGTCCATGTTGAGCCTCTGCAGCCTGCGGAGAAAGAAGAGCCATTGTCTGGCAGATTTTTTTATGGTGTTGGTGTGGTGAGTCCAGGTCAGATCCTCGCCGATGTGAACCTCGAGGAACCTGAAGTTACTGACTCTCTCCACCATAATCCCATTGATGTAGAGGGGGGCGTGTCCTTCTCCCTGTCGCTTCCTGTAGTCCACAATCAGCTCCTTTGTTTTGCTGACGTTGAGATGGAGGTTGCTGTCCTGGCACCAAGATGTCAGACCTCCTCTCTGTAGGCCATCTCATCGTCGCCGGTGATCAGGCTGATGATAGTTGTATCATCAGCAAATTTGATGATGGTGTTGGAGCTGTGGGTGCCAGGCAGCTGTGCATGAACAGGGAGTACAGGAGAGGGCTGAGCACGCAGCCTCGAAGGGCACCCGTGTTTGAGATTCAGGGTGGAGGATGTGGTGCTGCCTATCCATGCTAAAGCAGTGACGTAGAGCCGAATCTGATTGGTCGGACCACTACTGAATAGTCCATATTCTGCTCTTGCTTGTGCAAGTTAGCTTAGCAGATAGCTAACATTAGATCCATGAAATAAAGACCCAGGAAACCACAGTGTAGTTTTAAGTTAGGATTTTTCCTTTTTTGTAATACTGTGTAAACATAAAATATGGCATTACAAACTGCCCATATACATGTGCATCAATACACAACTCAAATCTATATTAATAATAATAATAATAATAATAATAATAATTAGTAAAGCACTAGCCAACAGATTAGAAACAGTCATATCTACATTAATCCATCCAGACCAAACAGGATTTATAAAGGACAGACATTCATCCACAAATATGCGCCGGCTATTCAACCTCATCGCCTTATCCCAAAGAAACCACCTTAACACCATAATTGCATCATTGGATGCAGAAAAGGCCTTTCTCTTCGCTACACTTGAGAAATTTGGTTTCGGGGAGTCGTTCAGTCAGTGGATTCAAACTCTCTACAACTCACTGTCTGCATCAGTTATAATCAACAATCACATCTCTCAAGGCTTCACACTACAGCGAGGCACAAGACAAGGATGTCCACTCTCTCTGTTACTGTTTGTCATTTTTATTGAACCTCTTGCAGCTGCCATTCGACAAAACATTTGTATTACTGGTATACAAACACAACACTTTCACCACAAAATTGGCTTATATGCAAATAACATCCTGTTATACCTAACAAACCCCTCAACAGCCCTTCTGGAAGTCTTCAATCTCATATCCTTATTCTCAAAAATCTCTGATTACTCCATAAACTGGTCTAAATCTAAAATTCTACCGCTCTGCGAGGAAGGCTGGAATGCTGCGTCTAAAAAATTCCCTCTGATGATAACGACAAGTAACAGTAAATACCTTGGTATCAACATCTCCACCAAGCTGTCAGAGCTATTCCTTCTGAATTATGTGCCATTACAAAAAAACCATCGAAGAAGACCTTATCCATTGGAACAACTTGCCCATCTCATTAATTGGCAGAATAGCAGCAATAAAAATGACCATACTACCCAAAATAAACTTTTCTAATAATCCTTTTTCTATTACCCTGGTCCAACCTACAACACATTGATTTAACACCTTAGACTCCATCACAACTAAATTCTACTGGAAACATAAGAAACCACGAATCAAATTATCTACCCTTCAGAAACCCAGAGACCGTGGAGGCCTAGCCGCCTCAAATTTTAGATTCTACCACCTAGCAAGTCATCTTCAGTATATACACTCCCCTCCAAAAGTATTGGAACAGTGAGGCCAATTCCTNNTGCTATCTTCTAAGTTGTGTATCAGATCCAGATGTAAATACCTGGAAATAAAAGCTGAAATGTTGATCTCTTGTCTCATATTCATCTTTTGATGTCAAACCCAAATGTTTTCAGTCTACAGCAAAAATATAGGAATTGGCCTCACTGTTCCAATACTTTTGGAGGGGAGTGTATGACATCGGTGATAACAGCTTCTTGCAATACTCACAACTGAAACAATGTTTAAAAGGAAAAATCAGCACATCAGACAACATTCTGCAACCACCACCATTGTTCAACCAACTCAAACTCATAGCCACTCAGAAAAAACGCCTCTCAAAAATCTACAAACATCTAATAAAAACAGAAAACAATATCCCACAACTGGTCCAAGATTGGGAAAAAGATCTAGCTATTACCACTGATTTCAATTCCTGGACTCGCATCTGCAATAACATTTTTTCAATGTCCCATAACTCCAAACTTATTCAATACAAAATCCTACAGAGTTCACCTCACCCAAAATAACCTACACAAAATGGGACTCACAGACAACAGCACCTATAAACACTGCACATTAAACACTGCAGATGATTACCTTCACGCTACCTGGCTCTGCCCACCCATTCAAACATTCTGGACAAACATCACACATACACTATCATCAACCATAGGTCGCAGCATTCCAGCCTCCCCATCTGTATATCTGCTAGGAGATCGCTCATCAATTGAACCACCACTGAAATATGAACAACCCATACTGGTCACCTTAACAATTGCCAAAAAGACTATACTACAAAGCTGGAAAGACAGAAATAATCTCTCGACATCCCGGTGGCACCTTCTACTATTTGAGTACATTTCTAAAGAAAGGCAAATAGCATTAAAAAACAACCAAATAGATTAATTTCACAAATACTGGACCCCTCTTATCAATAGCACTTGCCTACCCCGTGACACAAATTAATAAACATACTCACACATAAAGACATCATTGCCCAAGTAAAAAAGTTTTGTTTTCATCAACATACGTATATGTCAAGTTCTGTACATTTTGTTTTTGTGTTTGTTTATTTGTGTTTGTCTTTGATTGTTTTGTTTTAGTTGTTGTTGTTGTTGTTGTTGTTGTTATTGTTTTCTTTTCTCTCTCATCCTTTGTCTGTCCTTGTGTATCTTATACCCACTCGTCTATCATTGTTGTCTGATGTATGTATGTCTGATAGTTTCTGGTGTGCACCAGATAGTTTTCCGTGCACACCAGAAACTTAAAGATTTTGTTTTTTTTTGCCAATGTCCCCTTAGGGACTCCATAGGATTGTTTGTCTATTTTAAGTGTTTTGTCTGGTGGTTAACAGATGTCTTACTAGAAATCATGCACAACCCAAATATTACATCTTCAATGTCTTATTGTGGCAACGCAGTCAGAAATTTTACAATTGTTCTTTTAAAAACTGTCTGCTTTTGTTTGGGTTTTTTCTGTGTAATGTACAAATTTAATAATATACAAAAAATGTACAAATAAATGCAGCATTTTTAAATGTGAAGTGGATCCTTTTGTTGATTTGTTAATTTTCATACTGCATTCTTAAACACAATATTCAGTTGCACAACTGCATGTATTAGTTGGTAACCTTTATATTGGTGGGAAAGGTCTTGTGTTCTTTCTTACTTGACAACATGTTGATGGTTTACAACATTAANGGTAGATTATTTCTTTGTTGTAACAATGCTTTTTGGCAAAAAATCTTATACCGTTGGAATGCCTGTTTATTTCCCTTTTAAATGGTGTCACATTTGTAAGGAACATGCATTTGTGGGATGAGCAGCAGAGCTGAGTATGTGGGTTGCGCCCATGAAAAATTTGCCAAATCTTCTCTGCCAATGCCAAACAGCTTATTCTGCTATTGACTCTTGTTTGGTGTTGTCTGGTGGATTGGATGATTGAAGTCTGAAGAAACAAGGCGTATTGGCAATTTAACAATTTATTCATTTAACAAACAGGAGCCTCAGTAGC
>NTHP01000214.1:387148-409096 GCA_003416845.1 Oplegnathus fasciatus
AGCATTTGTCGCAAGTCAGCCAACGTGGTTGTGTTGGTCACTCTGGCACGAACAGCACGCCCAAGCTGATACCACAAGTGTTCAATGGGGTTGAGGTCAGGACTGCTGGCAGGCCATTCCATACTCTCCGCTCCCAAATTCTGGAAATAGTCTCTGAGAAACCCCGCTCTGTGGAGGCGAGCGTTGTCATCTTGGAGGATAGAGTTCGGTCCCAGACTGTGGAGATATGGGATTGCCACTGGTTGCAGAATCTCATCTCGATATCTCTCTGCATTGAAATTGCCTCCAATGATGACAAGCCTTGTTTTTCCAGTGAGGGAGATGCCGCCCCACGCCATCACACTGCCTCCACCAAAAGATGTTACTCTATCGGTGCAGCAATCAGCATAGCATCCTCCGTGTCTTCTCCACACTTTGACCCTACCATCCAACTGCCGTAGGCAGAATCTGGACTCATCGCTGAACATAACGTTCCTCCACATGTTCAGGTTCCAGTGCACGTGTTGCAGACACCAGCGCAAACGGGCCTGACGGTGAAGGGCAGTCATGACAGGCCTCCTGGCAGCCCTATGAGACCAGAGATTGGCTGAATGCAGTCTGTTGTCTGGGCAGAGAGCCATCAGCCATATCGTCCTGCAAACCTTGACTGCAAATCTATAGAAGACAGCCTACGGTTCCTAAGTGCTGACAGGGTGAGGAAATGGTCTTCTTCGGGTGTCGTCTTCTTGGGATGCCCACTTCGCAGCCTGTCTCTGACATCGCCCGTTATATGGAACTTGGCCTTCACTTTGGCAATCAAAGTTCTTGAGCTTCTGGTACCCCCAGGTTGAGGCTACCAGAGGCTACCAGAAGCTCAAAACAAGAGTCAATAGCAACAGCAGAATACGCTGTTTGGCATTGGCAGAGAAGATTTGGCAAATTTTTCATGGGCACAACCCACATACTCAGCTCTGCTGCTCATCCCACAAATTACTTATATTTTATTTTATTTATTTTAATTACTTATACTTATATCCATCCCAAAAAGTGTAAACATGGTTGAGTGTGATCTCACCACGCATAGAACAGCTGATGTGTTGGTAATATCTTGGCAGGACTTTCCTCAGGTTGGCGTTGTTAAAATCTCCGGCCACATTAAAAGCAGCCTCCGGCCATGAGGTCTCTGTCCTGTCGATAACTCCATACAGCTCGTCCAGGGCTTGGTTGGTGTCGGCGTGTGGTGGAATGTACACCGCTGTGAGAACGACCGATGTAAACTCCCTTGGGACATAATAAGGTATCCGATCATGAGGTGCTCTAGGTCAGGAGAACAGCCCGTACAAATAATCTCCACATCTGAGCACCACTGGTTGTTGACCATGAAGCAGACACCTCTCTTCTTGCTCTTCCCCCATTTTATTGTCCGGCCCTGGCAGTGAATAAAGAGCCCCCCAGGAACAATGGCTGAGTCAGGGACGAACCAAGTCCCCGTGAAATCACAGTTCTTAGTGTCCCGCTGAAAAGTCATTCTGCTCCTGAGTTCATCCAGCTCATTATCCAGTGACTGGACACTTGCTAGAAGAAGACTCAGTATTCACATTTCCTTCATCGCCAACAGGTAATCCCAGCCATGGATATTCCCCATTGTTCATTGGTCGTGGTGAAAAAGTGCTGTCCACCAACAACCTGATGTGCAGAAGTTGTTCTCTATGATATTGTATGATGGGGCTCGCTTGTGCAGTGTGAATGTGCATGTTCTTAACCTTTGTTGCTGAAACGTCACAGCACATAATTTTCACTTGTCTCATTGTGGTCTGGAAAGATTCAATAGAGAATTTGTTTTCAACATTGATCATTTCAAGTAAGCCGACATGATTAACAGATCTCTCCTTCACTCAGACACCACCATGAATCCTTCCTACACCTTACTGGATCATTGCACCCCTTGGTGGGTTGTCATTGATCTTTGCTTGTGTGTTTTAAACTGAAAAAATACGGAGGCTGTTCAGCAAATATCTCCTCACGGTCTGCTAGCTGTCCGTTCTGTGTGTGTGCTGTAAAAAAGTACATATATATACACAGTCCTGGATCTGTAAATGGGAAACAAACAGAGTGGCTTGGCTTGGCTGGGTTATCTGCTCTTTGCATGGGTGACAATAGGATTCAAACGCAGTTTAATGGTAAGTCAGGTCAGGGTTAGAGAATGGTGTTGTCTGAGGGCTCAGTAGTTTTATAATGTCACAGCCTAATAGTCACTGCAGGGTCAAACATAATTTAGAATTAGCAATGGGCTTCCATAGGAATGCTCATCTAACTTTTGGCACATTTCACAATGTGGACTCGTATATAAATAACACAAAAATTAAATAGTTGTTTACAAAGTTAAAGAGTTTTGAGAGTCATGTTTCCATCTATAATTTCCCCATAATTTATTGATTGGTCTGACATGTATATGGTCAAGTTCAACATTTCCTCGTGTTTTCCACACTTTCGTCTTTTACTGAAGACTGAGTTAGTGTACAGTAGTCTGGCTTGGTGAGACCTGTCTTTATGTGTATTTAGTGATTGAACCAATTCTGATCTTCAGGTTGCGGATTACCCACCTTGAGGCAGAGCTGGCGCATCGGGACCAAGAGTTTCGAGCCCAGGAGCTTCAGTTACATCATCTCCAGAGGGAACTGGAGGCCAAGATCTCCCAGATCGACAAGCTCCAGGATGCTATTGGTTACAACAGCAGCCTGGCCTGCTCTCCGCAGGCCCTGTGCCACCACAGCTACCGCCGCTTCAGTGTCATCAACCAGGGTCCCAGCCGCTTCCACAGGGTGGCTGTGGAGGTCCACCGCAGGCTCAAAGCAAAAGAAGGTGTCTCTGCTGAACCCACCTCAGAAAACTTCTGTGGAGGGTTCAGAGCAACACACATCTTTGCTGTCCGCAAAGACTCACAGTAAGCTAAAGGGACACTGTACATAAAATCGATGTTTTTAATGTGAAACACATCCTCTGTAGACTTCAAAGGTACTATAGTTATAAAAACTTCAATTCATGCCAGGTGCATTAGTGGCCACTTTTCAATTCTCATACATGAGAATTCTCATTCTCATACATGATTGTTTCAAGCCCATAGTGTGTGCTGGTTGGTACACATTATGCAGGGATCGATTGATTACAGAATTATGAAATATTAAGTGATAATTCTGAGATGCAGAAGTCATAATTAATAGATAACTCCTTTTTTTCTTTGGTGAATGCAACGGGCTCTATAGCTTGCCATCTTTAAGTATTTTCGTACATAAGTGTTCAAGAAGCAGGTGACCCACCTCACTGTTCCACCTTACCGCACCGCAGCACAGCAGCCAATGTTTCTGTGTATAAACAGGGTTTTATGAATCAATGTGAAGTTGGAACCATTTATGATCACTGGGCATTGGGCTCTATGTTATTCCTTCCCAGTTTGTAGAAAAAGGGTGAGTCTGTAGGTGGCTGTGCGAAAAGGGTGACATTGCACCAACAGGTATTTTTAATTTGGCATAATGCTCCTGACCCGAGGGTGAAAACATCAGAAAAACGCATCATAGAAGTTGTCCAACTAAGAGAGAGAAGGCAAAACAAATTCTGATACATTAGTCTTTTTGTCAGGAAGTTGTAAGGCATTCCCGATGCTGTGCCATTTGTTTTCCATTATAAACACTACATTTCAACCATTAAAATTTTGTATCCTGACGCCCCACGCGTGTTGGGTCGGGCCATTACCAGGCTGATATTGTGTAGCCTGATGCTGGCAATTGGAATTTTTTCAACTAAAAATAGGAATCAATGGTTGCCTGAAAGGTAGTAATATGCATTAAAAATATAAATCACTACAATATGATTTTTAAAATCATGTGCATTTTAAACTAAATAGGGAAAATAAAAAATAGAGATAGATGAATTGAAAACAAAATCACACCAGTATGGTCCAGTATGGAATGAGCAGGTGAGCAGAAGTTTAGTTGTAGTAATTACAACAATTGAAGAAATATGTTAATTAAAGAGTTACTAACCTTGAAGATCTAATCTCGAAGATTTTCATTTAAATAAAGGTCTGTAAAGTCATCTATCACCAGATGATGCAACACAACGGTGACTGAGCCTATGGCCCACTGAAAATCACACGTGGCACACAGTTAGGCTTTTAACATGGCTTTTCAACTCACCTGTGTGTGAAGTGGCATACTGTTTTTTCCGGTCTTGCGTTGCGAGTAAATGGTTACTATGGCCAAACAAACAAAGAAAATGTCGATGACTACAGACAATAAAACTTGAAACTGAAACTGAAGTGAGGTCCAAAAACACACCTGCAATTACCAATTATTGCCATAGGTGCCGCAAAAGACAACGAAATGAAAATCTTCAAGGTTAACTTTAAGGTTAACTGCTCGTAGCAATTGCTACCGTGTCGACTGAAAATGATGTTGGTAGGATGGACACATCATTCACTACTGATTGGTTTAAGTAAAACAAGACAAAATAACTGCCCTCTGAAACAGATATTGGCTGAAAGGTAAATACAATTCAGACTGAATGAATAAAGTAAAACAAAATGACAAGTAAGGCTAGATGTCAGTTGAAATTAAAACAGGAATATTGCAAACTGACCTGACTGGAGCGAAATTAGCAGTTGTTTGTTAACGTACATTTGTGTTTACATGGAGTGGTGGATATCCTTACCTCGCATTCAGTCTGAACAAAAACAAAAAGGAGCACAAATATATGCAAACAGGAGGTAAACAGTGCTGATTGAATTTAAACACAAAGCACTGTAATCTGAGACTAAGATATCTTTACAATTTATCTGCAACTAAATTTGAGCAATAAATCTGCCTCACATCTGGAAATAGCCAATCAGCGTCAAGCAGGACTTTACTTTTTAACATCACCCAGACATTTCTTTGCAAAACCACTAATCATAATCACTGGGGTGGGGAAAAACTACTACTGAGTCTATAGAAAATGTCACAATCACTTATGATAGAACTAGAAAATGATGTCATCAATAGAAATTAACAAGTTCTTCAATTGCTCAAAAACTATCCAGTTGTCATGTAAACAGTTTGATCAATTGTGATCAACCCAAACAGAATATCATTGGCAGGAGGAGTTCTGGCAAGCTTTTGTAATATCCACCACATGTGAAAGGCTATATTAGCATGGCAGGACAATAGAAAGACATTGAGGACACAAAAGGCCACAGGATCTAAATGCAGGGTCTGGGTCATTATGGACTTCAATTACACAACCTATGCTGTCTCCCTTGCCCACTACTCTCAGACCCATTCAGCACTCTCCTTTTAACTGAATGCACTAGCACATCATCTGTGTGATGTGGTAATCAGGGACGCACACAAACACATACTCAGGGAAATCTGCTGAATAAATTGAAACACAGACATTAATGCAGTGGCTTGAACCCAAGACTGAAATTTGCAAGACCCTATTGGTCTAGCAATCATGTCTGATAAAAACATAACAGTATTTATACATTACTGATGTAATCACGTTTGTTAAAATAACAATAATAAAATAAAATAACATAATAATGCAAATTCTAGCATCCAATTCAAGGCACCTCCTCTCCTGGGCATTCAGGTTTTCAATACCACAAGGTTGACAACTAGGTTATGGCTTAAACATGCAATCTTGGACACGAGAACATTTCTTTAGCATGCAGTTTTACACCAAACCAGCTGTTGCTTTTCACAATGACATTATCAAATTCTCCTGCCTCACTGTCAAAATGTTCTTCAGTAAAAAGTAGGACTTGCATCTTGCCCTATTTGGTGGAACCTAATATTTATGGCATGTGTTTATGGCACAAAATAATGTAGTTATCGTATGTTATGCTAACTCTTGGACTCGTAATTATGCCATGTTAATATTGTAAGTGGTAAGCCAGTAAACTAGCCATGTTTACTTTAGCGGCTTACTTAAAGCTGAAGTTGGTAGGATTGAGAAGAAAGTGGAGAAGAGAGTGGAAAATCTGAAGAAGTACAACTTCCAGGTCCCTCCCCTCCCTCTCCGCTGCGCTCCAGCTCGCCTCCAAAGCCCCTTACCACAGAGTTGCTCAGTCTAATTCTTTCTTTTTAGCTGCTTTTCTTCATTGGTCTTCTTCTGTTTACTTGTCTTTGTCATGTAAGCTGTTGTTGACAAAGGAGGGATGGGCAGTTTTCACATTGCTTGGTTGTTCAGTGGTTGTTTGTCCACCATTGCGTCCGCTCACTGAAGCTTGACTGAGTGAGAGCATGTGCGGGGGAGGGGAACTGTCCGCTGCGTGTGCAGGAGCAGTGATTGACACTCCGTCAGACACTCCTCCTGCTCTGATTGGTTGTTTTGATTCGGGCGCAGTGGATTCTTGCAGATGGCCTTAGGAGCAGTAGGTGAAGCCAGAGGAGCCTGATTTTTTTCACAGATTATCTGTCTCATGTACTACTGTCAGGACATAGTGACAGTTTTAGCAAATATGACAAAAAGTTATTTTTATACAGGTTACCTAATACAACTTTAAAAGAGAAACACAATGTTTAATTAGTTCCGTGCTCTTTTACCATAGTGTATTTGGTTTTTGGAAAGACAATTTAAAAGAGACACAACCCTCCAAACTCGAAAAATAAAATACTTAAAACACCAAGTAGGTTATCGCTCTTGCTAGTGCCCCCCCATGGAGAAATCCAAAGCTTGACAGACCTGCTGTGCCTAGTTAGAGTAATAGTTATGAAGCTATGATTGGACAAACACAGTTTGGGGGAAGGGTTTAGCATATGGTTAATTATCCCAACCTTTGCTGGCATGGTTGTGTGAGATGTTTTTTTCTTTTTTTCTTTTTTTAATGTATTACCTTTATTGTGGGATTGCCAGGAGGTTTTAATAAGGTCATTTTAATAAGCGAAAATTTTCATGTTATTTTTTCTGTTTTTCCTGTTGTGTGCTTGTTAGGTCAGGACCTGGAGCAATCTGTTCATTATCTGTTATCATATAATTTATTATCATATAATCATATACTTACATTGGACTGTCTTTAAGGCAAAAGAATGGCATTGATGAACTTGAAGGAACTCACACTATCTTGCTCTGCTTGCTGCTGCTTACAGTGCAACAGCAATACTGACTTAAGCTTGAACTGTTGTGTGGGAAAGACCACAGGAGACAGCTTTCTTCAGAGCTAGTCACTAGCCTGTATTTGCTACCAGTATACAGGTTCACAACAAAAACAACAATTTTAGTATAGCTAACCGCCATGGAAGGGAGAGGGGGAGGTTACGCTCATGAATGCTGGTCCATCCACAGTCAACATGTAACTACTTGACATGACATCTCCCCCCTTTTAAAA
Organism: Oplegnathus fasciatus; assembly: GCA_003416845.1. NCBI lineage: Eukaryota > Metazoa > Chordata > Actinopteri > Centrarchiformes > Oplegnathidae > Oplegnathus > Oplegnathus fasciatus. The sequence goes on from NTHP01000214.1 coordinate 394,491, forward strand.
TAAAAAATAAGCACATTGTTTTATTTTGTACTTGAGTCTATTGGTTCCAATATTACTTCAGTGTTTACTTTCTAACCAAGATTTGTCAGTAACAACAACAGTTTTTTCTTCTTTTTTCTGTCTCTGTCTCTCTCTTTGCTTTTTAATACCAAAACACTGAATAGTAACAATGAACAGCGTAGGCCCTAGGGTTTGGGGTAGACAACCAAGAACGCTCTTGGGGTGATAGGGACTATATCACGCCGAAGCCTTGCCCATAAATTGAGTCTTGCAACTGGCTTCACAGTTCGTCTAAATCTTTTTGTGACAGTCCAATCTGGAGCTGTTCCAGGGTTTTCTCAAGGATCTTGCTGAAGATAACACAGCAGGACGTCACAAGGGTTAACTTCCGGCTTAGCTGAGCTCTAGGAGGGCTCCTCAAGATTTGTGGACTGCTCCTGATTTACAAGTTGGATATGCCAGTGGTTTATCCTAGGGGTTTCATTGCACTCAGTCTCTGAATCTGTTAGTAGTCAACAAGGATGAGGTATGATTTTCCTTATGTATACACAGAACTGCTGCAGGCGTTTCAATTCCGTCACATTGATTGGTGGTTCAACACTACTGATGGCTGCGATTCTAGCTAGACTAGGAGCTGTGCCATCCTTGCTAATCATATGTCTGAGGAACTCTAGCTTAGTTTGATGCAGTTAGCACTTTTCTTTGTTCAGTCTTAGTCCAGACTCTCTAATTTTCTCCATCACTCTCTTCAGTCTCTTTTAGTCTGATCGTGTTCTTTTCAGTTGAACTGCCAACAACTAGCACATTGTCCATGTACACTACCTTCCCTCACGGTCCTTCAAAAGCTTCAAAAGACATTTTTCTCTGAAATATCTCTGGTGCCAAAGTTATGGTGAAAGGCCTTTTAAAACAGAGGCGCCCTTGTGGTGTGATTAAGGGTGCTTTCACACCTAAGCTATTTGGTCAGTTTTAATCGAACATTGGAGTGTTTCGTTGAATAGTCTGGTTCATTTGTGGTGGTGTGAAAGCTCATTTGAACTCTGGTGCGGACCAAACAACCGAACTCTGGTCCGCCTGAAAACGGGGGTCTCGGTTTGCTTCCAAGTGCATCAGAGTTCGGTTCGCTACAGGTGAGAACGAGATCCGAACCAAATATAGGAAGTGAACCAAAAAAGCAGTGCATTGCGGATGATTACTTTCAAATCCATAGCTTATTATGACCATACCTCGCTCGTCGTCAGTGTAACAAGGACAACACATCATAATCCCTCTCTCTCATAAGGGCCTGCCTTCTCCTTCTCACTCGCTGTCTTGTCAGCTGCTCATATTGTTCACCTTCTTGTAAAGCATTTGATTGATGGAAACATCAAAGCAAAACCAGAAAACCCAAGACCACATAAATTTGGTGTTGCTCCATTATTTCTGAGATCAGAAACTGTCGGGGAGTTTCACTCTGATATTTTGTCCAATACACAAGCGACCACTTCAACCATGTGACATTTGTGTACAATGTTAGGTTTCAGGTGTGAACTTTCCTCCACCAGAGGGATTTGCCAGAATCTACTTGCTGCGTCCAAGCTGGAGAACACACACCTGATTTGGGGAGTTTTGGGAGTAATTCATCTATTGTTGGCAAGATGACTTTTCGCTCTTGACCACAGGAGATTTCTAATCACTAGCCTTTTGTTAGCAGCATACAGGATCACAACAACAACTTACCAGAACATCCTGTGCCAGGGAGGGGGCTACACTCATGAATGCTGGTCCAGTGCACAGTCAACATGTAACTACCTCCCATGACACTTACTGTGGGCATTTTTACATGAGAAAAGCAGTGTATTCCTTGTGTAGAAATGTATTTCTTTAATGTTACATAGAAGACATATATGAATATGAACAGGACTACTTCACAACTCAAACAGACTCCACACAAATTCTCCATTTGACACAAAGCTGTTTATTTCACTTGCTTTCCAACACTGCACTTCACTCTGCACACTGGGGAAACATTGATTTCTTGGTCAGACAGATCTTTAACCTTCAGAATTAGAAAATTCCTTTTTGGGATAGAGGGTGTTATATGCCGTCAGACTGTAAAGCCCCTTGAGGCAAATTTGTGATTTGTGATATTGGGCTATATAAATAAAACTGACTTGTTTGTTTCTGCTTCTTCTTTCCATCCCAGCACCAAGAAGCTTATCAACGATGCCATCATGAACAATGACTTTCTGAAGAAGCTGGAGCCACAGCACATGAGGGAGATGGTGGACTGTATGTATGAGAAGGTTTACACTGAGGGACAGCTAGTCATCCAGGAGGGGGAACCTGGAAACTACCTCTACGTACTGGCAGGTCAGCTCAGCAGCATATGTGGATATGTGATAAGGAAGACTAAAATCATTAGCTTTATGTTAAAGTAGTTGTAAAGTACAGTTTCAGTGTCTACCAGATTAACTCTATCCATAAGTCCATGTTGGATCTCTTGCGCTTTTTGTGCATACATATTGACATGTTGAAGAATGAGGCACCATTTTAAATGAAAAAATGCAAATTTATGTATTCTTTATCATATGAGTTGTAATTGTACTTCACAGTGAAATGTAGTGTATTTGCTAATCAAATAAATAGAAGAGCAATAAGGTAGGCTATACAAGAGAAAACAAGGGAAACACACAGGGAGGGCCACACATTTCTTTGACAGAAAAAAAAAAAGTCAGAGTACAAGTATAAAAAATACCATGATACGCCACCGGAAAACTGTGTTTGTCTCCCTTCAGGATGTGAGTGAGTCACTTATGGTTTTGTTCATGAGTGAGGGTACGATGGGCCAGGAGATCAACAAATGGATTGATGCAGCAATGATGTGGTGGCTGGAGGCTTGTGAGACAATGGGTCCCTTGGAACAGACATGAAAAACCAATATGCAACATTTTGCAGATTTACCATAACTGTAAAGTTTTTGGCATCAAGAGCAAAAGACATGATCACAACATCCCTACTTTTGACTGAGCTTTTTGACTTTTCAACAAGAAATGTTAACAACAGCCCCTTCAAGTAGAGGCTCTGGCTCAGGGGGGCTCTGACCCATGTGGGCCCCTAGGTCTTTGCCTGGTAGGCCCATTCGAAAATCCATCCATGGTTGTACCATACTGTCATGTTAAAGAGGCAGCGGAGCCTGAAAATAAAGCTCTCAATTTACCAGTAGATCAACTGTACAGCCAACTCTCACCTATGGTGATGAGTCTTGGATAGTGACTGAAACAATGAGGTCAGGGATACTAAATAAGTTTCCTTCGCATCCTGGCTGGGCTCACCTTTAGCGATGAGATGCTGAGACATCCAGAAGGAGCTCAAAGTAGAATCACTGCAACTTTGAACTGAAAGGCACCAGTTGAGGTAGTCATTATGTACAGTATCCCATCTGGTCTGGGAGCACCTTGTGACCCCCCAGGAAGAGCTGGAGGACATGGCTGGGTAGGGTGACGTCTGGCCTACCTTACATAGCCTGCTGCCACTGACTTAAGCAGCCTAAAATGGATGGAAAAAGATTACCACTACTTGACAAGAATTTTGTGTGTCTTGTGATGGCCAAAATCTTCCAAAACATACACATATCCAACGGAAATGTAAATGATAAAATTGTTTTGAACTGTAGTTTTCGTCACTGCAGAGGGCTTGCTGGAGGTCAACCAGAATGGGAAGTTGCTTGGGGAGATGCGTCCTGGCACCGCGTTTGGAGAATTGGCCATACTGTACAATTGTAAGAGAACAGCCACTGTTAAGGGTGAGTGACAGCAGCAAATAAGTATGACCAAATCAGTCATGGTTCTTAATAAGTCTTACCTTTGGGGTTACATACATGCATACACTCCTTGCTGCTTAAGCGTGTATCATGTTGTGTGTGTTTGACAATCGTATCCATATCATGTTAAATGATGAATCATGTTAAATGTTAAAACTACATTTTTGGGTGTGGTGATGTTTTCACAATTTTTTGTGTTAACTATAGCACCCACTATGGTTGAATTAATATTGGATGGAAAGTTCTACATTTTAAAGACAGAACAATTAATCACAATGCAATACAGAGCTAACTATGAAAAACTGATAATGGAGATAAGATAAGCTTTTACCTCTGACATTAATGGGTAGAGTAGAAATTGTACGAATGAATATATTACCATGCCTGCTCTTCATGTTTCAATCACTTCAATCACTAATTATTTCAAAATCTATTTTTTAAACCTTAGATAAAATGATTTCAGTTTTTGTTGGCAAGATAAACAGGCAAAAATAAGTTATAAAAAGCTAAAACATTCTAAAAGGGATGGAGGTTTAAATCTACCTAATTTGCAAAATTATTACGGGGCAGCCAACTCAAAACAATAATGTCATGAATAACAGAAGATATAGATTCAATGTGGGTGAGAATAGAACAGAATTCCTGTCCAGTACCATTAGGTCCTTCAGTATTCGTCAGCCAGAAAGAATGGAAAAAACTCAAAATAAAGAACAAATGGGTTGAGAAAACATGGAAAATATGGTATAAAATAAGGAATAAGTTAAGAATTTCAAACTCAATATCAAGAGCTACCAAAATTGTAATAAATCCAGAATTTCACCCATCCAGCACTGATGTTGGCTTTGAGAAATGGATGGACATGGGGCAGGTGTATATTGGCCAATTATTTAATGGACAAATACTAAAATCCTTTCAACAATGCATTGAAGAATTTAACTTACCTGCCCAGTAATTATAATTATTTCTACAAGTCAGACATTATCTTCAGAAAAATAAGGAATGGGAAAACATATCAAGCGAACCTTCTAATATAGAACAGCTTTTCATAAGATGTGAAGAAGAAAAGTTGAAGAAACAACACGATAATTCAATTCAAGTCAATTTTATTTATATAGCGCCAAATCACAACAAAAGTAATCTCATGACACTTTACATATAGAGCAGGTCTAGACCGTACTCTTAATAATGTTATTTACAGAGGGGTAATAATAATAGTAGCAGTGGGGGTCAAGTAGGCCAACGGCAGCAGGCACTCTGCAACAACGATCCACAGGAACCTGCGAGACGAGAAAGTACAGAAACTCTGGGGAAGATACAAAGTTAGTAACATGCATTAATAGGACATGAATGAGTACAGAAGGAGAGGGGGAGGAGGAGAGAGGAGCTCAGTGCATCATAGGAAATCTCCCGGCAGTCTAGGCCTATAGCAGCATAACTAAGGGATGGTTCAGGGCTCACCTGAGCCAGCCCTAACTATGAGCTTTATCAAAGAGGAAAGTTTTAAGTCTACCTTTAAATGTGGAGAGGGTGTCTGCCCCCCGAACTGAAACTGGGATCTGATTCCACAGAAGAGGAGTTTGATAGCTGAAGGCTCTGGCTCCCATCTTACTTTTGGAGACTCTAGGAACCTCAAGTAATCCTGCATTCTGAGAGTGCAGTGTTCTAGCAGGGTAATACAGAACTATGAGCTCTTTCAGATACGATGGTGCCTGACCATTAAGGGCTCTGTAGGTGAGGAGAAGGATTTTAAATTCTGTTCTAGATTTTACAGGGAGCCAGTGCAGAGAAGCTAATATTGGAGAAATATGATCTCTCTTCCTAGTTCTTGTAAGTAAATGTGCCGCAGCATTCTGGATCAGCTGGTCAGCAGTCTTTAGAGACTTATTGGAGATAATAAGGGATTGCAATAATCCAGCCTAGAAGTAACAAAGGCATGGACTAGTTTTTCCAATAAGGATTTGGATTGTAAAAAAAAGGTGGGAACTGGAATTGAATTGACAGCAATTTCTGAAAACGAATGGGATGAAACTTGCTTGTCTGGCCATAAACTAACAAATAGCCCAAATTGGAGGGAGTTTGACTGGAAGGTCAAAAATAGGCATTTCAGAACTCCAGCCATAATGGCCAATGTTGTTTTTGTTTCTTTGGTCTTTGTTTCTTATTCATGCCTCTATTCCATGAAATTCATATGTAAAAATGTGTAAAAGAATGTGGAAATATCTATTTAAGTTAAAAAAAAAATCAAGTGTCTTGCTTGCACTTCAGGGCACCAAACAACCAAGCAAAATATTTAGATATTACATGGAGCCTCGAGTGTGCCACTGGAATAATTACTGTTTAATTATAATCCGTTTAAAAAANAAAAAAAAAAAAAACAGATTAAGATTAAACTTTAAATTCATTGAATTTACATTTAAATGATGCCTTAATAATATCTATTGAATAATTCTGTTTTCTTATTGTGACTTGAAATGATGACTTGATGATTGAAACTTAAAATGTATATCTTGTCTTCTTCACCTACAATATGTTGTGTGCTAAATTTTGCTGGATTGAATACAGTATGCAGAAGTTATGACAAATAGGTTTTTCATAAAATTATGAATGGTGAAATCTGTGCAAAGTGTAACTGATTTGTACTGAGAAATAATTGTAATTAATGAATTAATTAATAATTTTTTAATTTACATTTTGCCATAACATAAAGTTGAATGTTATAGTGGCACTACCAATTGAGATAACAAATACCTAAAGAAAAGGAGATTTGAAATCTTATCTAATTCATTTGCTAAACCATTTCTTAGTCAATCAGTGTAATTTTTGTTATCTAAGTAACGGGGGAAATATGTTTAGCGCCGTACCATAAAATAACCCAGTTTATTTAGAAGGACCCTTAACTTTCCTCCACAATGATGATAAAGCAATGGGTTGAAGGGGTTATTAATGGTTCCACTCTCATCCAGCTGTGTCCCAGTCTCACATCTGGGCACTGGACCGCCAGACTTTCCAGACCATCATGATGCAGACCACACAGGCCAGACATGAGGAGTACTTCAGCTTTCTGCGCAGGTACAAACGCAACTGACGGGCTATGTGTGTCTTCTCTCAACTACAAATAAACTAGTGTTTTCAGTTAGGTTGGCGGTATATTCCAATTCGGGCTTGGCGAGTTGCAAGACCTTGCTGTAAATACAGCTTGATATAATTGTGGTAGGCACAAGACTTGTACTTGTGTACTAGTGTATTGCAAGTAGGTACACAATGCCCAGTTGGGAGAGCAAAAACTGTAGCCAATATATAGCATTAGCTTAGCTAATGGTAATTAATTAATGAAGTAAAGCAAAAATATAGCTTCGACTTTCAGATGAGGTTTGGGTTTCAAACGTGGCAGTACCTGTTGTGTTCTGTCGGGTCAGGTCTTAAAGATGCAGTTTCAGGTCAGGTTCGGGACTGAGTTTTAGACCTGTGCAGAACCCTAGACAGTTAGCAGTAGTGCATTAACAAAACACTCTTGAAATAGGTCTTATTATTACAGATATGGTTAGGTTTTGGTAAAAGCAGCACAGACAAGCTGCCATCAAATTCTTTATGCAGTAAAAACTATACTACTACTTTTAGTGCATGTTTTTTTCCTGAGGGGCCTCAAAATATGTCTTTTTCAAGCCAATGCCCACTTGTTGTACAAATAGCCCACATTCAACCCATATGAATACAGCATAGACATATTGGACATGAGCAAATTGATTTCATCGATTTCATTTAGATTACTCCGTCAATTTCAGAACTGAAAAACTGCTGCTAAAAAACTAACTGAAAAACATCAATTTCATAATGGCAGCCATTGAGTTCTAACATTTGTAATAAATATAATTCAATTCAATTCAATTCAATTTTATTTATATAGCGCCAAATCACAACAAAAGTCATCTCATGACACTTTACATATAGAGCAGGTCTAGACCATACTCTTAATAATGTTAAATTAATTATTAATAATTACTAATACATCATCAAAAAATACTGCATGCTATACCACTTAGTTTGCATGTTCTCCACATGCCTCCCACAGTCTAGACACAGACATTATTTTGCAGTTTTACTGTCAATCCCAACATCTGTAATGAATGTGTGTTTGTTTCTCTTTAAGTGTGTCTCTCCTCCGAGGACTGCCTGAGGAGAAACTAGCTAAGATTGTTGATTGCCTTGAAGTGGTGAGTATTTCCCATTTCACCACTTTTTTTTTTTGCTTATAATCTTTGTACATTTTATGCCGTTTCAGATTGTATTGTGGACAAAAGAATGACTAACCTTTTGTCTTTCAGGACTATTTTGAAAAAGGGGAGTATATTATTCGAGAGGGTGAAGAAGGGAACACTTTCTTTATTATCGCAAAAGGAGAGGTGAGATATCTGCACTATCTTACCAAACACACCCTCTTAGAGCTTTAATATTTTCTTAATTGAAAGAAAATATTTGGTTGGAGTATATGGCATAAATCTAATATCTTTTGCTGCCAAATTAGTTTGGCTGATGTGTTTGTCCAAAATCTCATCAACAGGTACTGGACAAAACAGGCGATGTCAATGCAAAGTAAAACCCCACCACACTTATATTTACTGTTGCTGTGCAACATTTCAATCAGTCAGATCTTTTGGCACAAACAGCACAACCAATATATACATATACATATCTTAAGTGATGATAATTTGCAACAGGTGACCAAAATGAAAAGCCATTGGTTGTAACCTGAGGCAACCGTAAACATTGCGTCTTCGGAGACATTCCCCACAGTGTGCAGATTCTACTTTTTGCCATAGTTTAACAATGTACAACAGCCTTGTCTCTTGTCTCTTTTTCTAAGTTTAGAGAACTTCTTGGTATTTTGATTTGAGCAAACTCAACAATATATGACTATAATTGTAGGACTAAATTGAGTAGAGCCAACGTGAAAGAGACAAAAAAAAATGAGTTCAACCAACTTTATTAAAATCAGCATATGAATTACATGAGATTTGTACAGAAGTCGAGAACGACCGTACTTGCAATTTTTTTTTTAATTCCGTTACCTCGAAAATGAACTTTGTTATCTCAAGATGACGAGATAATCAATGCAGCCACTACACAGCACAAGAAAGTTGCCAGTAATCACAGTTTCCAAAATGAAAAACTTCTAAAAAGACACCAACTCAACATCTCATTTATAAATACAGTCCATTAAACAATAAACTTAAAAAAAAGAATTCCCTTACTATTAAAAGAAACTTTAATCTAACACTATACCCCACATACTGAAACAAGCAAGACGAAAGCCTTGCACGAGCCAGACCAAGAGCCATGGTTGATCTATCTAAGCCAGGCTAATGTACTTGTAAGTTGGTTTCACCCTCAGTGTTATAGTCTCACTAAGTTTCTGAAAGACATTAGAAGTTTGACAAGTTTGGAAAGATACTTCAGACTGAGGGTGTAAGTTAGGCTGAGGAGAGTACAGCCTGTAATAGCCACATTAATGTCAGTCAGCACTGAGGCTCCCTCGAATATGATGCTCACAGCAAAGGTAGATCCTCATATTCATCTTCTTAAGGTCCTAATACTTGTTACGCACTGCTGTCCCCTATAAGACACACAAATAGACCACATAACATATAACAAATAACAATACACTGTCACGTTTTTTGATGAAAGCACAATTATAAACTAGAGAAGATAATTTCTGAAGAAATTGCAATGTGAATGCTGGCTGTTGAAAGACTGATGCTAAACTGGGTTGCTGGCTTTAAAAGTTGAATAATAACATTAATGTATGAAGGATGTGGAATATTTTAAGGTTTGTTGAAAGGCTGACGCTAAACTGGATTGCTGGCTTTAAAAGTTGAATAATACCAATAATGTATGAAAGACATGGAATATTTTAAAGTTTGTTGAAAGGCTGATGCTAAACTGGATTGCTGGCTTTATTTTTTTTTTTGATGACGCAGCTGAATGAGTATGAATAGTTGAAAAACTTGGAAAGGGTCTAATTAGTATGAATGGGATTCAAAAGTTGAGTAATACCCATAATGTTTGAAAGTTTCTAGCTAAAACTATGAATGAGTAGATAAGTGTTGAAATATGCACGAAGAAGTGTAGGAATGAGTATGAAGACTTAGAGAGGTTAAAGATGAGTGTATTTGAAGGTTATTCTCATGAAATTCCATTATAAATAAACTTCAAACAAAGTTGAATATTTAAAAAAGTTTTAATTGGATTGAAAAGTTGAATGATACCTAGAATGTATGTACTAAGAGTTGGAAAGGGATGAAGGATACAAAATGAAGTGTGAGCTAAACTGCATTGGTTGATTAATGGCTTTGAGCTGAACTGCACTGCCGGTTTAAGTTCGTATGAAGAAGTAGCTAAAGGAGTATCAATGAGTGGAAAAGTGGGAAAGGTTTTAAAGTTTCTAGCTAAAAGTAGAAATGAAGAAATGAATGAAAAGGGCATGAAGAAGTGTAGAAATGAGTATGAAGAGTTAGAAAGGGAAAATATGCAAAATATAGTGTAAGCTGGGAGCTGAACTGCATTGCTCAATTGATGGCTGGGAGCTAAACTGCATTGCTGGCTTTAATTTGTATGAGTAAGTAGCTGAGAGAGTATGAATAGTTGACAGTAGTGGGAAAGGGATGAGGGATGAAAAGTCTAGTGTAAGCTGGGAGCTCAACTGCATTGCTGGCTTTAATTTGTATGAAGAACCAGCTGAAGAAGTATGAAGAGTTGGAAAGGTGGGAAAGGATCTAATGACTATGAATGGGATTTAAAAGTTGAATAAAACTCAGAATGTATGAAAGATGTGGAACATTTTAAGACTTGAATGGAGTTTCTTTCTGAAAGTATGAATGAGCAGATAAGACTTGAGAAATGCTTGAAAAAGTGTGAGGATGTCCTCTTTGTGTGTGCACTAATTAGCTCATCTCAATCAGCTGTGTGTTCCCAACTGCAGTCAAAGGTTGCTGTGTTGATGGTAACTGCTGGTACTCCTAGCTCAGAGAGTGAGAATAATGCAGAGTCTAACCTCTCATACTCCTGCTTCTAGCTCAAAGCCTAACTCCTATCATCTAAATGATCATATCCAATGGGATAGGAGATCCTGATGAGCACACTGTGTGAAATTTGTGTGTGTAGTGTCAAAAATGTGATACCTGGAGCAGGTTAGAAAAGTCCCTGTTTCTGCTTCCCTCCTGAAATTTGTGCTCTCAGTTAATATTAGAGTCAATGTGGCAGTTGGTTGGTGCTCCTGTCACTTGGAGGTTCTCAGAGCCAAAAGTGTAAGTTTGCATGCTTCCGTAGTTACATGTCTGTGACCGGCACTATTTTTCCGACATTTTGATGTAAAATTATGTATGAAGAGTGAAAATTGTGGGTATGAGAGCAAGTTGAAGGGAAATTTTTTAGTAAATTTTACAGCTTGTCCGCACTCTAATGATGTTGTCACCCACTCTAGCTCTGAACATTCTGCCAAAACTTAACTTCAAAGTTGAATATTTTTAAGTGTTTTAATGGGATTTGAGAAGTTGAATATTATCTAGCATGCCCGAAAGATGTGGAACATTTTGATTTTTGACTGGAGCTTCTAGCTGAAAGTATGAATGAGCAGTTAAAAGATGAAGATGAAAAAGTCTGTTTATACTTTATTATATTGAACATTCTGTCCATTCATTTGAATGAGGAAAATTTCCCGGAAAACGTGGAACATTTCTGACAATCTGAATGGTATGAATAAGAACAGTAATAGCCAGAATGTCCTAATTGAGCTCAATATTTTGATGTTTGAATGAAGTTTCTACGTTGAAAAACGTGGAAGGAATTGAGTGCCAAAAACCGTGGCGGCATAATAGAAGAACAGAAGAACATACACAACATATGCCGTCAGACTATTCTTTGTGCAAAAATAATTGTAAAATAAAAAAATAATTATAAAAATATCTGAAATAAGTTAGAAAATAATGTACAAACGTACTTAAGTGTGTTCTCCTTATATATATCACCTTAGACCTAGACCCTTTCCAAAAGTTTAAATTTTCACTCAATTGGCCAAGAATGACCCTTTAAATTCAGTTTAGAAAATATGGCCTTTCACAGTTAATTTACTGTTGTGTTCTATCATTTATATGTCTACTACTTTATACCACTGGTCATCACTGTCAAAGTGTGAGCCAATACAAGTTTAGACGGCTACTATTGAATGTGCACAATACTATGCTACTATGCTATTGAGAAGTTGTTTTATTTGACATGCCTGTTGAAGTAAACAGCACTTTTTAAGCACTCTGGTGTTCTTTTATTCATTAGCCCCCACTACATTTGGGCGACAAGTGACCCTACGTGTTTTGCCTGTTATTTTTTTACATGCTCAACATGGCTGAAAATGTGTCTCTGCCTCCAATGTTTTTGCCTTGCCCAAGAGAGTCACCAATGTCTTTCAACCTGTGAATTTGGATGTTCAACAACTACTTGCTGGTGATTAATGCAACGGGTCTTGGCCTGAGGCTCGCAAGTAAGATACTTTACTCCACTGCCTAAGAGCCGAGGGACAACGGATTTTCTACTCATTGCCAGATAGAGATATAGGTGACACTAGTCCCTCTGCTACAGAAAAACATTTCACTCCCATTCTTTGTTGTGCAGAGGCATGCCTTTGTACACATAAAGCAGCACCTGCAAGACCTATACTGTAGGCCAAAAATGGACTACAAGTACAGTCTTTCATAGCTTTATGTATACTCGCCCTGCTCCTCTGCAACATGTCCCACTGACTCATGGGCAATAGAACAAACTTGTCCTTGATACTTTTAGACCCTTCGACACAGCTGTTATTGCCATTACACTGACTGACTACTATTTCAAGTGGCCACCACTGAGGATGTCAGTTCCTGACCTCTGTCTTCAGTTGTCATGGTAACCCAGAGAACATCGTCACCGACAATGGTATGGTGCACAGTTCACCTCTGCAGATTTTGTTTCATTCCTTTACAACTGAGGTGTATCTCATAGCAGAACTTCAGCTGCTAATGGAGCTATTGAAAGACTTCATCGAGCCCTCAGAAGCAAACTGCAATCCACAACCATGGAAAGAGACTGTAATGAACTGGCTTCAGGTGTACCGCGTAGCACCACACACTACAACTTGCCTTTAAAACACACCCCAGACTCACTCCCCAGCAACTGTGAAAAAGAGAATAGACCTAAACTCTTTTTTTTTTACTGAGTAATGGAAAGATTTGGAATGCATCTCACCTTGCCTACTTTCCCTCTGTGGCTGAACAAGACCGTGACACTTCTAGACTGTTGCGCACTCATGTCAATCATCAACCCTCTCCCAAATAACCACTTGTTAAATACAAGCCTAAGAGGCATAAGGACTATGTTATGTCCTAAATTGTACATTGTTTTGTGGTATGGAAAGCTGAGATGATTGCGGTTTATTATTACAGTTAAAATTCGTAACAAAGTTTGATTTATTACTGGTTAAGCACTAGACATATTATTGAGAATTAGGTGAAGGGTAATTCTTATTTTTACATCTATGTGCGCTGTTTACATACTTAATGTGCCTAAAACTACATTATTCACATTATTCTGTGCTAACACACTAACTGTGATTAGCATCACAACTTTTAAATGGCTGTTTCGTGCACTTGTGGTTGATTCTTATAGGACAAACTACAAGTCCTTGTTGTAGAACAATTTTACTTGTTATGATCTGCTCTTGACTGCTGGCATTTATTTTATTTGAGAGTGGAATCTTTTACAGAGAGATGTTGCGTTCTATCATTTATATGTCACTTACTCTATACCACTAGGCGGCACTGTCGTAAAGCCAATACTAGTTGAAGCACTGTATAGCACAGCCCGTGAGTCAAGATGGCAGCTACTAAATGTACACGATATTATCCTACTGTGCCAGCTACTGAGAACTTGTTTTATTTTACATTTAGCCTGTTGGAGTTCTTTTATTCATCAGCCAACACTGCATTTACCAAATTCCAGTCATTAATTTAACTAATCAGTCCACACACCCAATACGCACACATTCAACTGAAATAAAAACTATGACGCAGGTCTCAGTCATGGTTTGGGAGCTAATAGCCTAAAACAACTGGCTAGTACAAGCTACCGAAATGGAATGGAATTCAGGTTGCACGCTGCAACAGTCCACAACAGTGCTCTGGCTGGAAGCCACAGTTCTGAAATGTCTACCCCTCACAGGGTCCAAGGAGAGTTTTCTGGTCCTGCAGAACTCCTTCCAGAACATGGATGTGAACTGGGGCCCCCGGTCAGAGACAATGTCAGTGGGCAGTCCATGGAGACGAAAGATGTGCTGGAGAACCAGTTCAGCTGTCTCTTTGGCAGAGGGAAGCTTGGAAAGGGGAATGAAGTGGACCATCTTGCTAAAACGGTCAACAACTGTGAGGATGGCAGTGTGGCCTTTGGATGTAGGTAGGCCAGTTACAAAGTCCAGGGAGATGTGTGACCATGGGCGATGAGGAACAGGCAATGGGTGCAGGAAGCTGGCTGGTGGATGACGAGAGGTCTTGTTCTGGTTGCACACAGGACAGGCGTTGACATAACCTCAGACATCCTCCTCCAGTGATGACCACCAGAAGCGCTGTTGCAGAAAGTCTCGGGTCCGCTGAATGCCAGGGTGGCAGGTGAGCCGGGAAGCATGCCCCCACTGGAGTACATCCGAGCGGAGGTGAGCCGGAACAAACAACCGATCAGGGGGACAGGAACTAGGACCAGGCTGGTCCTCAGTGGCAGCCCGCACTCT